>CM019154.1:40702471-41025567 GCA_009733165.1 Naja naja
TGGAGATTTTACAGTATCCTTCCCCTGCCACGCCCACCAAGTCACACCCACAGAACCAGTAGTAAAAGTTTTGGAATCCCACCACTATACCAGGCTATGGGCTATTCGGAAATGAGCTGTGCAAGAGGCAGGGTGACAGGCACATGCATGTGTGTGCAGCTCAACTTGCAGTCCAGCTGCATGGTGTGTGCATGTAGGCCGGCCTGCCGCTTGTGGGATTTGAGCTGTGCGTGCCAGCCTGCATCTCATGTCGTCCAGTTCCCTTCGCGCCCTCCCTAGCCGAGGTCGCCGAGCTTCAAAGTTTGAGGACCGCTGCCCTAGGAGATACGTTGAGCTGAGAATGAAGTCATCCTGAGATTTACTAAGGTTGAGGGTGGACATTAAATCAAGCAGTGATGAGCTGTTCTGGGCCGAATGGCCATTGTCTAGTTTTCTAACATTTCACTAATATTTCACTGCGACAGTAGCTGTCATCCTCAGAGACAAAATAATCTTCTTTGTAGCATACGAGGCAGCTCACAGGCAACTGGGCAAGAACGAACTAAAATTAAGACCTAAAATTATTATTATTTTTTTTAACTGGCTTCTAATTGAGAAAGGACACATAGCCAGATGAGCTAATTTTACCTCATTGTAAGGTTACATTAACAGAAACTTACAGTCTGAAACTATACCACCCCTTATATAGACCATGAAACTAGGGCGGGTCCAGGGATGGGCTGCTGGGGGTTCGCAGGGGTTCGGGAGAGCCCCTAGCTAAGATGCTGTGCAGTTTGGAGAACCCCCAAATCCCACGCCTGGCTGGCTCCGCCTGCCTCGCCCCTCCCAGGAATCCCCAGGCGGCCTGTTTTGGATGCAGGTAAGTGCAGGGCACACACGGAGGCTTGGTGAGGGCAAAAAACAGGCCTCGTGGAAGTTCGGGAAGGCCGGAAACGGGCCTGTTTCCGGCTTCCAGAGAGCCTCCAGAGCCCAGGGAGGCTGTTTTTGCCCTCCCGGAGGCTTGAAAAAACCCTCTGGGGCCCAGGGAGGGCAAAAACACACACTCCCGCTATGGTGCAGGAGGCTGACTAGGCCATGCCCACCATGGCCACGCCTACCCAGCAACTGGGCATGGAACCCTTTGCTAAAATTTTTGTAGCCCACCTCTGGAAGGGTCCCTTCTCAGTTGCTGGCCCTATCCCCAGTCCTGTTGTGAGCCAAGTTGCCTTTTCCCCCCTCACCGTTCCCTTGGCTGCATCTCTTCTCCCTGTCTTCCAAAATAATTCCCACATTCGATTATACCTACCCTGCTTTTCCTTCTCCTCAAGGCAGCCTCCCTTAGCACCTCTTTCCTCTCTTCCAACTTAAGTAGGCAACTTCCTGCATTTCTGCAGAAGACACACATTGAATGTGGGACCTTTAGCGTGCAAGAACAGATGCCCTGCCATTGAGCCATTATAACTGTAATTTAATGAAGCAGCAGGAAAGAAAAATGTTAATTAAATGCCTCCCCCACCTTGTTCTCCATCTGGATCTTTTCCACAAGCTTTTTTTCGCTACAGCTATGGAGATAATTCCAATAACCTGTTTGCTGGCAGCCAGCAAAGGAGGAGTTGTGAAGAAGACAGCATCTAGTCGTTGTCAATTTTAAATGTACCAAAGAGATAGATTTTCTCCAGGACAATCTGTCCCGAATCTGGTCTTTCAGATCTCCTGGTAGTGAACTCATCACCACTGTAATTGAGCCTTTGCTGAGGATTGTTATCTTCAGTGGTGGGATTCACATTATTTTACTACTGGTTCTGTGGGCGTAGCTTGGTCAGAATGGCTTGCTGGACATGGCTTGGTGTGCGTGGCTTGGTGGGCGTGGCTTGGTGGGTGTGGCAGGGGAAGGATACTGTAAAATCTCCATTCCCTCCCCACCCCACTAACCTGCTTTCCAGCTCTGTTCTCCTGTGCAGGGAACAAAAGAAGACCCAGCCAATCAGATGGGACTCGGGAGGCAGAGAATAGATGGGGGCGGGGCCAGTCAGAGGTAGCATTTGCTGATTCTCCAAACTACTCAAAATTTCCGCTACTGGTTCTTCAGAACTGGTCAGAACCTGCTGAATACCACCTCTGGTCCTCTTCATCTCTTTCTCTTTCTGGAAATAAGGAAAACTTTTCTGACAGTGAGAGCAATCAACCAATGGAACAGAAGTTGCCTTCAGAAGTTGTGGCAGCTTCATCACTGGAGGCTTTCAAGAAGAGACTGGACTGCCATCTGTCAGAAATGGTGTAGGGTCCCCTGCTTGGGAGGGGGAGAATTGGACTAGATGACCTACAATGCCCCTTCCAATTCTGTTAATCTGTTCTCTTTCTCTTTCTCTTCACAGACAAGCGAAGCCCCTTCACTGGAATGCAGGTAGCACACAAAACTACACCCCCTCCTGTCCATGGAAAAACCTCTCTCCACGGAACGGGTCCCCGGTACCCAAAAGGTTGTAATAGGGAAAATGGATGGATTTCCATTTTTAAAGAGAGATCTTTTTCAAATAGTTTACGCAATAGGTTTTTTTTTGAGACAGACAGACATAATCAATGAGAGGATAATTTTTGGGAGATTTTTTTTTTGAAAGTCATAATGAAGAGTTTGTGCTAATTAAAGGAGAAGATAAAAAGCAAGAGTACCATTTGGAGGAGAGTTGTGGGATCAGAAGGACCCAAGAGGGAAATCATTCATTTTAGTGGCAGGGAGCTGAACAGAGATGGAAAGATAGAAGTGGAACCTTCCAGAGCCAGGAAGACGATGCTTTGGACAGTCAAGGTGTTGTAAAAAGTCAGCACTCACCCCTCTTCTAGAAGAATGAAACATTTTGAGAAATATTAAAAAGGTAGAATATTATATTTCCCTGGATGAGAAATGGAGAAACAGCCCTCACCTTTCTTAATAGCCCTCAGCAGATGCCAGCACTTAAGAGATAAAGAGATAGCTAGCTGTATTCATAAGCAAATACCGTCACCCAAGATCCAACAAAGGTAGGATTAGCCCTCAGTCGCAATAGGAATTGCCCAAAGCCCCTTCATTGCATCATCTCAGTTGCACCACCCCCAGCAGTTCAAACTTCAACCAAATTTAGCTCAGACAAACTCCTAGGATTTGTACATGGCCCCATGGGAGTCTGACAACAGCCAATAGAATACATGTTCTTGCACAGGAACAGGAAGCTCAAGGACAAGGCCCAAGAGAAGGTATAAATAACTCTCATTCTCAACTCATGGGGCCAGCTGCCCAGAACCACCCATGTGCTTCTGCTTCATCATTAAAACCATCTTTCCAATCAGCCTCCATGTTTCCAGTATCTTTCTCCTGGCTTGGAACTGAACCAGATGGATATTTCTTCCAACAGTGGCAAAGGAATCCCTTTGTGAGTTCATGTTAGGGCCATTATGGTGGGCTGAAAATCTTTTAACAACCGGCTCTCTGGCTGGGTGGGCATGGCCAGTTGGTCATGTGACTGGGTGGGTCACATGACCAACCAGCCAGCCCTGCCTCCCAGCCACTTGCCTCAAAGGAAGAGGTAGGATTCAACCGGTTGGGGCTAATCCCACCACTGGCTTGCCCCGCCCCCACCCATTTTTCAGCCTGTTTTTCAGCCTGTTTTCAAGCCATTTTTGGACCATCTTCAGGGTGTTTTTGGCCAATTTCCAGGGTATTTTCTGGGCCATTTTCCAGGCCATTTTCATGCTGTTTTTCCTAAAAAAACAGCCTGAAAATGGCCCAAAAAGTGGCCTGAAAATGGCCCCAAAACAGCCTGAAAACAGCTCAAACACCAGGCTGGTTTTGGACCATTTTCAGGCTGTTTTCAGGCCATTTTTCAGGCCACTTTTGGCCTGAAAAACGGCCAAAAAAATGTCCCAAAAAACAGGCTGAAAAATGGACAGGGGCGGGCAGTGGTGGGATTTGCTGGTTCGCTGAACTGCACTATTCTTAACTACCGGTCCACCAGAATCAGAGTGAACCAGCAGCAGCCCTCCTCTGGTTATGGCTAAAAAAAACACTACTTCTGTTCTGTATTATTTGTTTGTGTGTTTGTTTGTTTGTTTGTTTGTTTGTTTATTTATTTATTTATTTATTTATTTATTTGACTTGTATGCCGCCCTACTCCCTAAGGACTCAGGGCGCCGAACATGAAAACAGAGCAAATTTACAATAAAAAACAATTAAATAAAACAAGCCGAATACATTAAAACATTAAGAAAAAAATAAAACCCTGCCCCCCCAGGTCATTCCAGGCCGGCCTGTTGAAACAACCACGTCTTCAGGTCTTGGCGGAAGTAGCGGAGGTCAGAGGCCAAATGGAGATCCACGGGGAGCTGATTCTAGAGGGCAGGCACTCCCACGGAGAAGGCCCTAGCCCTGGGAACCGCCAGCTGACAATGCCTGACTGACGGTATCCCAAGGAGGCCCCTCCTATGAGAGCGAACAGGGCAATCGGAAAGTGATGCTGGCAGGAGGCGTTCCCGCAAGTACCCTGGACCCAAGCCATTTAGGGCTTTATAAGTTGTTACTAACACCTTGAAGGTGACCCAGGAGACAACCGGCAACCAATGCAAGCCGCGCAGGAGGGGTGTAACATGGGAGTATCGGGATACTCCCATCACAGCCCGCGCGGCCGCATTCTGCACCAGCTGTAACCTCCGGGTCATCCGCAAGGGCAGCCCCATGTAAAGAGCGTTGCAGTAGTCGATTCTGGAGGTGACAAGCACATGAGTGACCGTTCGAAGGGCATCTCGGTCCAAATAAGGGCAGAGCTGGCGAACCAGTCAAACCTGGGCAAAAGCCCCCCTGGCCACAGCTCCCACATGCTCCTCCAAATTGAGCTGTGAATCCAGGAGGACGCCCAGATTCCTCGCCCTATCCACGGGGGGCAACACATCTCCCCCCATGACCAAAGATGGTACATCCAATGAAGACCGAGATGCTGGTAAGAACAGCCACCCAGTCTTGGTGGGGTTGAGCTGAAGCCTATTACTCCCCATCCACACCCGTACCGCCTCCAGGCACCGGGACATCACAGAGAGAGCATCACTGATCTGGTCTGGGGTAGAGATATAGAGCTGGATATCATCAGCATACTGATGATACCTCACCCCAAAACCTCGGATGATCTCGCCCAGCGGTTTCATGTAGATATTAAACAGGAGAGGCGAGAGAACGGACCCCTGAGGCACCCCACAAGTGAGGGGCCTCGGGGCCGACCTCTGCCCCCCCTCCAACACTGACTGCGAATGGCCCGAGAGGAAGGAGGAGAACCACCGCAAAACGGTGCCCCCCACCCCCAATCCTCGGAGCTGCTGCAGAAGGATACCATGGTCGATGGTATCAAAAGCCGCTGAGAGATCTAACAGGACTAGGACAGAGGAAAAACCCCTGTCCCGAGCCCTCCAGAGATCATCCATCAGTGTGACCAATGCTGTCTCCGTGCTGTGTCCGGCCCTGAAGCCCGATTGATACGGGTCTAAATAATCAGCTTCCTCCAGGAACAAGGGAAGTTGCTGAACCACCACACTCTCAACAACCTTCGCTAAAAAGTGAAGGTTGGAGACTGGATGATAGTTATTCAAAATGGCTGGGTCCAAGGCAGGTTTCTTGAGGAGGGGCCTCACCTCCGCCTCTTTCATGGCGGCAGGAAAGACTCCCTTACTCAAGGAGGCGTTGACAATTGCCTGGAGCCAGCCGTGTGTAACCTCCCTGGAGGCATACACCAACCAGGAAGGACACGGGTCCAATAAGCACGTGGCGGAAGACAGCCTCCGCATGATCCTGTCCACCTCATCAAGGGAGACCGGGTCAAACTGAACCCAGATAGAATCAACCAGACCCATCGCCACCCCATCATCAGACCCCTGCCAATCAGAGTCCAAGCCGGCACGAATTCGAGCGACCTTATCTGCCAGATGTGAACTAAATTCCTCTGCTCTGCCCTGCAAAGGGTC
This sequence comes from Naja naja, assembly GCA_009733165.1. Taxonomy (NCBI): domain Eukaryota; kingdom Metazoa; phylum Chordata; class Lepidosauria; order Squamata; family Elapidae; genus Naja; species Naja naja. The sequence continues at coordinate 40,708,430 of CM019154.1, forward strand.
ATCCCCCTCCCTCAATTGAAGGAGGGAGCGGGTCACCCGAAACAGGGCCACAGGGCAGTCATCGGCAGATGCAATCAGAGCAGAGAAGTAAGCACGCCTCGCCGCCCTAATCGCTTCCAGATAGATCCTAATATAGGCTCGCAACTGGACATGGTCGTATTCAGAGTGGCTAGTGTATCCCTTTTTAATCATCAACTTCTAATTGTGTGGGTTTTAAAAAAAAATAAATTCTAAGGATGGGTTTTAAACTGCCTGCAAACCAAAAGCAAAGAACTAAACAGTTAGCAAGGGTCAAGTTATATGAAAAGTTCATAATATAACAGTGGCTCAGGAGGGCAGATATTAGTAAATGAGTGCCTGCCATATGGAAGGAGTGATCCTTTTCTACTGAGTATCAGTGAAAAGGTCAAGATGCAATGAAGGCCAGGCCCAATAGTCGGTTCACACAGCCATGTGTTGCTTTAAAATGTTCAGCTTATCAACTACCAGCAGTTACATGATGCTATGCATAATTAGTTTAGCATCCTGGGGTATCTATGACTTAGATTAATAGGATAAATCTTTTCTGCTTCTTTTTGCTTCTTTGTGCTTCGGGAGAAAGAGAGAGAGAAAGAGGGAGGGAGGAATAAGGAAACAAGCAAACCACAACCTATGGAGGTGACAAAACTTTTCTGGTCATAGAATCAGAAGTTGAAAAAGAGCAAGAACAAACAAGCAACCCAACCTCCCACCTGACAGTTCACAGAACCTCCTTCAGCCTGTGGTCTTCCAGAGAGCAATTAGAGACTACAGGAGCTGATGCTAAAATTTCAGGATGGCAGCACATTGGATAAGGTTAGTTTAGGAAAAGGTTCATCGGCACAGCCAACTTCGAAATCTGCCTTTGTCATTGCCAACCAGCCCACGTACCACTCTTTGCAATCTCCTGCTTCCCATTTACTTATTTATTTGGAAAATGCATACAGCTGCTTATCTTATGCAATAACTGTGGGGGGCAAATAGCAATAGCAATAGCACTTAGACTTATATGCTGCTTTACAGTGCTTTACAGCCCTTTCTAAGCAGTTTATAGAGTCAGCATATTGCCCCCAACAATTTGACTTTACCACCTCGGAAGGATGGAAGTCAACCCTGAGCCTGGTGAGATTTGAACTGCCAAATTACAGGCAGCTGGCAGTCAGCAGAAGTAGCCTGCAGTACTGCACTCTAACCACTGTGCCACCGCGGCTCATGCTACAAAATGTAACAATAAGAGCAATACAGTTAAAACCAGACATTATCCTTACAAAATACCAAAGGCAAAACCCGAAACATCTCATATCCTAAACTGCAGAGTCGTCTATGTTAGGCTCTGCTAACAACCTAGCCCTAATACCTGCAGGAAAAGATAAGTTTCTGTAGCCTTCTTTCAAGCCAACAGGGTCAGGGCTACCTGGATCTCCAAGGAGAAGCTGTCCACCATACAAGCTAGTGACCCAAGCAAAGCACTTCTAGATGCGATCATGGGAGACTCAATGTGGACACATGAAGATGTTGCACTACGCCTACTCTAGTTCATGTCCACCATAGCCATGGACTCCCATATACCATCTTCCATTCAGGAATTCAAGTTGGTGCACATAGCACTGCTTCCCCTTATTTTATTTTTGATTACCTTAGCAGCAACTCTGTGAAATGGGTTGATTTGAGTGACTGGCCCAAAGTCATCTTGGGGACCTTTTGCAGCTGAGCATGGATTTGCATTTGGATCTCGTCCCTCCTAATTCAATGATTTCACTATGCCACACTGTCTCTTAGGTTGAGAGAAAGGAACAAAGCCACCCATGAGCTTCCCTAGCTGGGGATAGACTTGGCTCTGGACCTCCTCATCTCTTGAGCAATCCCTTAATTACTAGTAATTAAAGTGGTGAATAAGCTAGGAATTAAGGTGGTGGATGAGAACTGGGAAACATTTGATTCTAGTCCACCTTCATTCATAGAACTCATTTGTTGACTCTGTGACAATTGGTTGACTCTCAGTCCAATTTGTAGGGATAAAATGAAGGGAGAGCAAAAGGATACAGATTAACAGAGTTGGAAGGGACCTTGTAGGTCATCTAGTCCAATCCCCTGCCCAAGCAGGAGACCCTACACAATTTCTGACAGATGGCAATCCAGTCTCTTCTTGAAAGTTTCCAGTGATGAAGCTCCCACAACTTCTGAAGGCAAGCTGAAGGGGTGTAAAGCCAGCAAACAATAAAGCAACACATATGTTAGAACTAAATCTTAGGGATGCAACTGCTAGGTTCAAAATACAAGTAAGCCATTTATCTCAGTTGTTAGCCTGACCTAACTTCCCACAACATCATAAAAAATTATGACTGGAGAAAGGCGATTTCCATCTTGAAAATAATTCGTATGTATTGCATTCTCTCTAAACTCCCTGAAATGCATTCATTGCCTTTGGTATACCTGAAAGAGCAAAACTTCATTAAGATTATCTATATGCAATGGGCTATACGATCGATGGTAATTAACAACCATGACTGGCGGGGGGCGGGGGAAGAGAGGAATTAAGAAACCTTAAAATGTAAGAACGAGAGAGGACTTCTCCGATTATAGGATTTTCTTTTGCACACAATTCCCAACAGATGTCTTTCTGACCTCATTCTGACCTCTTTGAATGATAGAACACCAGGGATGTTAGCCTGGCATATTAGAAAATGTACATTTGGATGACTTGAAGAGTTCAAATAAATTCAAATGGCAAGGTGTCAGGAAAGTTGAAATAGTCTATTACTGAAAAAATGATTCAATAATGGTCCAGAACTGCTAAGTTGTATGCAAGACCTTTTGCAACAGGTGAGCGTTTCTACAATAACATGGTGCCCATTAATATATATATGTATGTATGTGTATGTATGTATATACATATATATATATTTGTTTTAAATGAATTTTCAGGTAAGGTATGTAGGTCTTGGTGTATTTGGGTCTTGTCCCGTGTAAGATTGAGAATACCTTGGCGACGTTTCAACGAGATCCCACTCGCCATCTTCAGGCACCAGCCTGAAGATGGCGAGTGGGATCTCGTCAAACGTGCCAAGGTATTCTCAATCGTACACGGGACAAGACCCGAATACACCAAGACCTACATACCTTTACCCGTGAAAATCTACGAAAACAAATATATATATATATATATATATATATATATATATATATATATACACACACACACACACACACACACACACATACATGCACACACACACACACACACATACATATATATGAACTAACACATTGAATATTCATGCATGGTTACTGTGATACCTTAGTTCAGGTAGTCGTGTAGCAACTTATTTAACTGCTTGAATATCCTCATTCACAACTTTCATATAGACACAGACTTGGGATGACAAGTGATTGTTTAGGTTCAGACAGCAACTTACTGTCAGAAGATATGACAAAAACACCTGAATCTCATAACACACGGACAGACTCAACCATGTTTTCAATTCACATCTTAGATCCCAAAATGCGAGGAATTTGCTGGAAGCTTGGCATTCAGAGAAATCAGCCATTCATAGATACAGAGAGATAAACCACATTGACACAACGTTTAAAAGAGAAAAGCCAGCCACATTCAGATGAGAAGGAATTTGCACCAGACAGTCAGGCAGAAAACAATACCCTAATCAAGGAGGAAACCACATCCCCATTAACACTGGTAGGGCAAGCTTGGAGCTGTGTGACACAGTACTGCACTGGTTTAGCTCCTTTCTTCAAGGCGGGTCTAATCAGTGTTAATATGGAATGAGAGATCCAGTTCATAGCCACTCACTTTGATGTTCTGCAGGGCTGGGTACTCTCTTTGTCCCCTTTTAACATCTACATGAAGCCACTGGATGAGATTATCCAATACCAGATAAAGGGGTATCATCAGTATGTTGCTGATACCAGCGGTGGTATGCCACCGGTTTGGCCTGGTTTGGCCAACCTGGTAGTAAACAAGATGATCAGCTGAGAGGAGGGGAAAAAGCCTCCAATCAGCTGAGAGGAGAAAGAAGAGAAAAGCACAGGATTGGCCCTCCCACCTGCCCCTGCGCTTTTCTCTTCTTTATCCTCTCAGCTGATTGGCGCTGCAGGACTCAGCTGGTGTGGGGAAAGCTATGTGTGCAATCACCGAACCAGTAATGGAACAGGAAGGATCCCACTGCTGTTTATATCTCCACCCAGAGTTACATAAGTGTTGCTGTCGTTGCCTTCTTGCAGTGTCTGGAAGCTGTGAGGACCTGGGTGGAGTACCACAGACTTTTTTTTTTAATTCATATTTATATGCCGCCCTTCTCCGGAGACTCAGGGCGGCTTACAATTTTCGGGATACAACCCAATGCGCTTAGCAATAGAATAGCCTTCATTCCATTGTATATGCCTGCTTATTACTAAGCGGCATTTTTACAAAGTCAGCTTATTGCCCCCAACAATCTTGGGTCCTCAGTTTACCTACCCCGAGAGGATGGAAGGCTGAGTCAACCTTGAGCCTGGTGGGATTCGAGCCTGCAATAATTACAGGCAGCTGGAACTAAGTGCTAGGCTATTAACAGCCTGCACCACCAAGGCCCACTAAGGCACCACCAAGGCCCACCAAGGTTCAGACTTCAACTGAACCCTGGTAAGACTGAATGTCTTTGGGTACACAATACAATATGCAAATCCCCCCCTCACACACACACACACACACACACATTACTTTGATAACATTTATTTTTATTCTTCACTGTATGCTTTGTAAACCACTTTGAGATGCTTTTCTATAGAAAGTATACAATTCCATTAAGCAATAACAGTCAAAATCTTACCATCCTAAATGGAATGTAGTTACCAAATCTAATCAGCCTATCTATAGCTTAAACTTGGGTGACCTGGGAAAGACAGAGTGTTAAAAAGCAATGAAGTAAAATCTCAAATAGTCAATGAAATAAAGATAGCAAGCAACGAAGCAAACGAATAAGGAGTTCTTCCTGCTGCTAACCAAGTTGTTCACTCCATTCTGAATCAACCGAAGTTCCCAACTTTAGGTTGCCAACATATGTCAGAGTGTTTACAGCATGACTATTATTGTGAGACAACCCAGGAGCAAAACACAGGACACAGAGGCCTTGTCTTTTAACAGTGGTTTATATTCAAGACTGCTATATACATACATGCATGTGTTAGGCAAATACCAGGCAATCAATCAATCTTCAACTATACTTGGAGAACTACAATGGAGATAGAACATGAGGAGAGAGAGAGGCCCTCACATGGCCTCCCTTATATAGACAGCTTCTTAAAGCAGCAATACTCTGCTGACCAGAGGTGGTATTCAGCAGGTTCTGACCAGTTCTGGAGAAACAGTAGCGGAAATTTTGAGTAGTTCGGAGAACCGGCAAATACCACCTTTGGCTGGCCCCACCCCACCTATTCTCTGCCTCTTGAGTCCCAGCTGATTGGCTGGGTCTTCTTTTGTTGCCCTGCACAGGAGAACGGAGCTGGAAAGCAGATTAGTGGGGTGGGGAGGGAATGGGATTTTGCAGTAACTTTCCCCTGGAGTGGGGTGGGAATGGAGATTTTACAGTATCCTTCCCATGTCATGCCCACCAAGCCACTCCCACCAAGCCATGCCACACCCACCAAGCCACGTCTACAGAACCAGTAGTAAAAAATTTTTTGAATCCCATCACTGCCACTGACTCATTCCCAATTCATCATCTTGGCTTACAGCCTCACAGCAGCTGGTCAGCTATTAAATCTTCATTATCTTAACAACATACGAACAGAAATCTGAGAAGAGACCAGTTGCACCACAATCCACTGTGGCCCTAACCAACTCTATAGTTATTCCAACAGGAGAGACTATTAGTTAACTGAGGGTTGAACCGAGGAGGTCTCTGTGTTTGGTTGTTTGCCTGCAAATCTTTCATTACACAACCTCATCACACTGATGATGCTACTTAGTTCGGTCGTGAACATCTACAAACAAGCAACAAAGCTCAGAGAGCACCAAAGACTCCATGCATCCTTATTTCTCAAAGATTCAGCCCAAATCACAGCTGTAATAAACCAACAGTGGTCTGTACAGCAGGGCATGAATTGTGGTGTCTGACTGTTCTGCATGTTGCTTTTGTAATTTCCTTGTGATTTATTGGGAAGACAAGGAACCTAAAAGTTGCTTCATTCTGCCACAGTGCTTTTCATTTTGAAAAGGCCTGTCAGTCAACGGTCCTATTTATGATTCAATCCTCCAGATGCTTTACCTGTATTGTCAGACGTCCATTGAAAATCACTCTCTTGTTGAGTATAGATTCTTATTAATAAATACGGTTGCCTTGAAAGTGAAGGGTTGTTTCAAAATAAACCTTGACTCTAGCGTGGAAGAGTCTTTTTATGAAATGAAAAGAGGCACTGCTTACAAGCAGGAAGCCATTTACTCAACTGTTCTGGCAGGGAAGTCTGCCAGTTCTCTTGAATAAACCTGGGATGGACTAAAATCCATTTTAATAGAAGGCAAGATCTTGTTAACTTTTATCCATATTTCAGAGATTATTTAAAAAAGAAAGAAAGAAAATAAGCATGCGGACAGGGGAGGGAACGAGCAAAATTGAAGGAACAGCCCTAGATTTCTGTTCAGCATCAACACGTCAGGAAAAACAACAGCAGCAAAACACCAGCACATTAATAAACTAAATATTACCACCCACTGATCTTTGGCTACTAGGCAGACACATTGCTTTCTTGATAGTCTCCTAAGAGGGTCTTCAATAAACTAAAACTCTGACTTTGACGTGTTTCTCTTGCTTGCTGCCAGGAAAACCTAAATTGAGTCCCTGGTTGTTTTTCAGATTAATTCATTGGAGAGACCAGAATCTGGCAAAAGTATTTCAGAAGTTTGAAAATTCATTTAAGCTTCACTCTGTATGTTTGTGTGCATGCTGGAAGGGAGAGAGGGAGAAAAGGAAGGAAGGAAGGAAGGAAGGAAGGAAGGAAGGAAGGAAGGAAGGAAGGAAGGAAGGAAGGAAGGGGAAACAAAGAAGAAGGGAGGCAGGAGGGAGGGAGAGAGAATGGAAGGAAAGGAGGGAAGGAGGGGAAAAGCAAGGAAATAAGGAAGGGAATGGATGGAGGGAGAGAAGAAGGAAGGAAGGGGAAAGAAGGAAGAGAGAGAGGGAGGTAGGAAGGAAGGGAAGGGGAAAGGAAGGAAAAAAGGGGAGGAAGGAAGGAAGGAAGGAAGGAAGGAGTATCTGCCAACAGGTAATAAAATTCAAGAGGGAAGTCACAATAGTGCGATGTAAACCCACCCCATATATATGTGTGAGGTTCAGAGGTGGTATTCAGCAGGTTCTGACCAGTTATAGAGAACAGATAATGGAAATTTTGAGTAGTTCAGAGAACTGGCAAATACCACCTCTGACTAGCTCCGCCCCCATCTATTCTCTTCCTCCTGAGTCCCAGCTGATCAGCTGGGTCTTCTTTTGTTGCCCTGCCCAGGAGAACGGAGCTGGAAAGCAGGTTAGTGGGGTGGGGAGGGAATAGGGATTTTACAGTATCCTTCCCCTGCCATGCCCACCAAGCCACGCCCACAGAACTGGTAGTAAAAATTTTTGAATCCCACTACTGGTGAGGTTGATGCATGTAGAAAATGGGCGGACTTTCAATCCCATGTTCCCAGTCACCATCTTGATTTTTGACCCTCCCTGCAACTTGATTGCCATATTATATAAAGTAGCAGACCCATTTTTTTTGCAAATTCCAATAGCTAGATCCGTACAGTGCAATAAGCTCAATCAACCAACCATATGGACCTTTGCTGTTGTGACATGTGAATTTGGCCACAGAGTCACCGATGCCTCTGTTTCTGTTTTGAGACAGAAAAGCTCTATCATTTGCATCTGGAAAAGCATCAAACTGGACATCAGATTAAAGCTGTTTGGCTGCCATAGCAGGGTCATAAATCACAGCTGGGATGTGGATTTACAGGATGTGTTTGGGCTAATTGGGGATCGAGAAAATATTTCAATTGGTAAACCGTGTATAGAGCCATCAAATGTGATTATACTCAAGACTAAATCCCTACTCACAAACTCTTGCAGTGAGATTCCAAGGATAGGGCTCAATAGATACTGAAGATTAAGAGCTGAAGGAAAGGTGGGGGAAAAGATCCTGATGGCCTCCATTCACAAGTTCTTGAGAAATTGAAAACACCGGTGAAGGTCTTCAGGATACAGTCCTCAAATGTTAGTGTCAAAAAATCTGACACTATCAACAGGGAGTGGACCAATGAATTAAACAGATTGTAAAGACCCAAAAAGATGGAAAGCAAGCAGAGAAGATACAGCTGGTCCTCAGCTTACAACCAAACACTTAGTGACTGAAGTTACAACATCACTGAAAAGAGTGACTTATGATGAGTTCTCATACTTATGACCATGTCAACATCCTTACAGTTACGTGATCAAAATTCAGGCATTTGACAACCAGGTCATATTTATCATAATTGCAGGATTCCAGGGTAATCTGAATACCATTTGTGACCTTCTCACTGGCTTTTTTTTGGTAATTTTTAAAATTTTAAAGTACATACAATTCATTTTTCATTTAATGGTGTGTCAGCTGGGTAGAAATATCTTGTGCAATAACAATTAAAATTTACATCCATGTTCATTATTTTGGTATTAATTCTCTATTCTTATCTTATTCTTATCTTATTACTATATATAATATCTCTATTACTATAACATTCCTCTTAACATGTTTAATTCTATAAACCCATTTTCTATATTTCACTAATCTATTAGCTATTTCTAGCTTTCATCTTTTTTCTCTAGCCATCGATAAAATAGTTCCAGTATCTGGTAATATTCAGTTTGTTCCTTCTCTTTCATTGCAAGTGTTAATCTATTCATTTCTGCATATTCTAATATTTTTCTAATTACATTTTCATCAGTAGGAATCTCTTCGCTTTTCCAATTTTGATACAATTCTAGCTGCAGTTAATACATGGATAATCAAATATACTTTCTCTTTACTGGCTTCTGACAAGCATAGTCAATCAGGGAAGCTGGATTTGCTTAATGTCTGCTTGATTCACTTAACAACTACAGTTATTCATTTATCAACCATGGCAAAAAAGGTCATAAAATTGGGTAGGACACACTTAACAATTGTCTTACTTAACAACAGAAATTCTGGTCTCAATTTGTGGTTGTAAGGTGAAAACTACCTGTATCTAACAGACTTGAGCGATAATAGCCATGGCAATAAGTATCTCCATCAGAACATGATTACACCAGTGATCATGGCCATCAGCCATGGCTCTCATTTTCAGAAGCAATCATGAATCTTGATAATTAACATTATGACTATTTCTTGTTCTCTAGCTTTGAACCGAATGCATGGAAATGATTTAACCTTTTCATTGTTGTTGTTGTTGTTGTTGTTGTTGTTGTTGTTGTTAGTTACGAAGTCATGTCCAACCCCTCACAACCCCATGGACAACGTTCCTCCAGGCCTTCCTGTCCTCTGCCATCTTCTGGAGTCCATTTAAGCTCACGCCGACTGCTTCAATGATTCCATCCAGCCACCTCATTCTCTGTCATCCCCTTCTTCTATTTCCTTCAGTCTTTCCCAGCATTAGCCTCTTCGTTTCAGCAATTCCATTTGGGTCTTAAGGATTTTCTCATTAAAAGGCAAACCAATCCACCCACCCAGGCTGGTCAAAAAAGGAGGGGGGGAATTGAAAATCCATACTTGAGCAATGTCTCCATTGCTATCAAATATGCCAGGCAATGTCATAAAAGAAAGTGCCAGTTTTGAATCCACAGAACTGTCCACCAAGCTATAGTAAGAGAGCCAGTTTGGTATAGCAGTTGAAGCTTCAGGTTAGAAACTGGGAGAGTGTGAGTTCTAGTCTCACTTGAGGCACAAATCCAGCTGGGTGACCTTGTGCCAGTCACTCTCTCTCAGCCCTAGAAAGGAGGCAATGGCAAACCACTTCTGATGTCTTGCAAAGAAAACTGTAGGGACTTAACCAGGTATTTGCCAATAGTCAAGACTGATCCAAAGGCATAGACACACAACAAGAGGTTAAAAGAAAAGTGGTATTAGTAATAGAAGAAGTAGAAAAACATTAAGACTTGGGCCAGGTGTTTTAGCCATGAAGCCAGAAGCTTAAAATTAGTTGTAAAATTAGAGCAACATGCATTCATCTTTGTATACTACATCCAGATTTGGTCATCATGTTATAAAAAAGATGTTGAGACTCTGGACAGAGTGCAGAAAAGAGCAATGAAGATGATTATGTGGCTGGAGGCTACAACATATGAAGAACGGTTGCAGGAATTGGGTATGTCTAGTCTACAGAAAAGAAAGATTGCAGTGGTGGTATTCAGCCGGTTTGCACCGGATAGGGTGAACCGGTAGCAAGAATTTGGCATGGGTCACCGAACCGGTCATAAGTTCTGGCTGGCCATGCCCCCGACCTGGTCGACCTCCCGCCCAATGCTTGCTTACCCCGCCCACCTGACATTCGCCTAAGGTATTTCTTTTTTTCCCCTCCCGACAATCAGTTGTGCATAGATCAGCTGTGTCGGGATTTATTTTATTTATTTATTTATTAAATTTATATCCCGCCTCACTTCCCCCAATGGGGAACTCGAGGCAGCGTACAAAAGGATAAAAACAATTTCTATACAATGTAAAAACAAAAACTCATTCATACCAATCCAAAACATACACGGGGGAAGAGCAAGGTCTCAATGCCATGCCCTCCGACAAAGCCAGGTCTTAACGGCTTTGCGGAAGGCAAGTAGATTTGGGATGGTTCTAATCTTCACGGGGAGCATATTCCAGAGGGACGGTGCCACTACAGAGAAGGCCCTAGCCCGTGGACCCGCCAGCCAACATTGCCTGGCCAACGGTATCCAGAGCAAGCCCTCCCTGTGAGATCTAACTGGGCGCTGGAAGGCATAAGGTCGCAGAAGGCGGTCTTGCAGGTATCCCGCTCCTAAGCCCTGAAGGGCTTTAAAAGTTGTCACTGGCACTAGATTCCCCTTGCTGAGGCCCAGGAAGGCAAAAAATGGAGGGAGGAGTTCAGCCCCCCCCCTCCATTTTTTGCCTTCTAGAGCCCCAGTGGAGCTTTGGAACCAACTTCCCTTGGGGCTCCGCCTGGCCCCTGATCTCCGCACCTTCTGTCACGATCTGAAGACCTGGTTATTTAACCAAGCCGGACTGTGACCCCTGGGTGGTGTGGTCTTAGAGTTTTAACTTTGGGATTTTAATGTTAATTCGGCTTAATTTCTTTAATATAGTTTTTAGATAATTTATTGTTATATTGTTTTAATTTGTAAGCTGCCCCGAGTCCTTCGGGAGAGAGGGCAGCATATAAGTCGAATTAATAAATAATAATAAATAAAAATGCCCCCCCAGAGGCTCCTCTGAGGCTAGGAAGCTCCCAAAAATGGATGGGGGCTGCAAAAAAGCAAAAAAAAAAGCCACACCCACCCAGTCACATGGCCACGCCCACCAAGCCATGCTCACAGAACCAGTAGTAAAAAATTTTGAACAATGGTATAGTTGGATAAATCGGAGACAGGGTAAAGATAGCTAATTATTAAATATAGTTTAGCTTGGTTTTATTGGACTTATATGCCGCCCTCTCTCCCTAGGGACTCAGGACGGCTTACAATAAAAATAGCAATACAAGTAATTAAAAATACATTAAACAAGTGAACTAAGCCCAATAAAGATTAAAACCCAATAAAATTTAAAATAAGAATAAAACCGCACCCTTTACCCTTCAGTCCAGGCCGGACTGTTGAAACAACCAGGTCTTTAGGTCAGGGTGGAAGGAATGGAGGTCGGGAGCCAACCAGAGCTCCAAGGGGAGTTGATTCCACAGGGTGGGTGCTCCCACAGAGAAGGCTCTACCCCTGGGCACCGCCAGCCAACATTGTCTGGCCGACAATGTCTATATCTATATAGAATATAGATAGAATAAAAATATATTGATGGAGAAGTTACTATGTGTTATTATTGCACATATCATTGTTAATATAATTATCACCACAAGTAGTTGTCTTTGAGCGATATACTTTTAATGGTTTTTTTCAATGTTTTTATGTCTTATGTTGTTTGTCTATGTTTTTTTGTTTTTGTTTTGTTCTTTTTCTCATTATGTTTTATATTTTTAATGTAATAAAATTTAATGAAGTTTATTAAAAATTTGTTTTGAATCCCACCGCTGAAGGATTGGGGTGACAGGATAGCAGTATTCCAGCATTTGAGGAGCTGCCACAAAGAAGAGGGGGGTCAACTTATTTCCCAAAGCACCAAAGAAGGCAAGACAAGAAACAATGGATGGAAACTAACCAAGGAGAGAAGCAACTTAGAATGAAGGAGAAAATTCCTAACAGTGAGACCAATTTGTCACTGCATTTTTTTGGTTTGTCTGCTTCAAGCTTCTAAGCTCATATTCTAGCACATATTCTAGGTGTCTGCTAGCCAGCACTGTGTTATCTTGTCTCCATAGTAATAAGATAAGAAAGTCTTGTGATGTTTGGATCCACTGCACATGTGTACAAAGTCTTGACTTCACTTCCTGTCACTTCCGTTGTACTTTTCCTTTGTTTGTTTTTTTTTCTATATGCCTTGGTGGAGATTAGGTTGCAAACATGTAGCTCCGTTAGGTTTTCTTCTTTTATAAATAAAAATGTTTATAGATTACTTTCCGGGTCTCATTTTTTATCATCATTGACAGCAGAAAAGAACATGGTTTATCTCCTCTAATTAGCAGGGATGTTTTGGGAGATTTTTTTACTCCCTGGCAAAAGGTTTTTTCCAAGCCTTTGAAGATGGTAGCAGAGAGAGGCTTGACACAATTATCCGGTGGAAGAGCTTGCTTTCAGAAGTTGTGGGTGCTCCACCATGGAGGTTTTCAAGAAGAGACTGGACAGCCACTTGTCTGGAATGGTCTGGGGTCTCCTGCTTGAGCATGGGTTAGACTAGAAGACCTGCAAGGTCCCTTCCAACTCTGTTATTCTATTATTCTAATAGGCCAACCCACCTCACAGGTTGGTTTTTAGGGGGAACATAGGAGACAGGAACATTATGCAGACTGCCTTGAATTGTGCAAAATAAAAGTGGATTATAAATGCAACAACAATGATGCTGGAATCATATAAATGGGTATGCTTAGTTTAATGAAAAGAAGGACTAGGGGTGACATGATAGAAGTATTCCAATATCTCAGTGGCTGCCATAAAGAAGAGGGAGCCAAGCACCTGAGGAGCAATGGATGGAAACTAATCAAGGAGAGAACCAGCCCAGAACCAAGGAGAAATTTCCTGACAGTTAGAACAATTAATCAGTGGAACAACTTGCCTCCAGAAGTTGTGGGTGCTCCAACACTGGAAGTTTTTAAGAAGAGATTGGACAACCATTTGTCTGAAGTGGTGTAGGGTTTCCTGCCTAGGCAGGGGGTTGGACTAGAAGACCTCCAAAGTCCCTTCCAACTCTGTTATTCTATTCTGTATTATTATTTTCTGCCTTGGATAAAATGTATAGATTTCTGGTGACCTACATTTTGAAGAGTTTTCAATTCTGAGACATTAATGTCTTCCGATAAGTTTGTGCCATTGCTTTTTTTTTTTAATGCAGTGGTGAATACACTTCTGGAATATGCAACGTCCTTTTGATGTTCAGTCCCCATGGAGGGGAAAGTTTACTTTGTTGGAATGAGATCCTGGCAAAAGAAAGAGAACTATTAATAAATGAAACCTTGTGCGTGGCAAAGTATTTTGTATATGCGCAGCATGGGGAATTCTTCAAATAGCTTTCTTTTTATGAATAATTGTAAATTTAATGTTGGCATCAATAACTCCTTAAAACAGCTTCTCCTATTTTGGAGTTACACACTTCTGAGCATCACATCATAACTTGGATGAAACCGAGGGCATAATTTTTATTTTCTGCTGGAGGGATATGATAGGAAAAAAGAACTCCAATTCTAAAGTATGGATCCAAGCGTCTCTTCTCTTCTCTTCTCTTCTCTTCTCTTCTCTTCTCTTCTCTTCTCTTCCCTTCCCTTCCCTTCCCTTCCCATCCTTTCTCCCTTCTCTTTCCTTCCTTCCTTCCTTCCTTCCTTCCTTCCTTCCTTCCTTCCTTCCTTCCTTCCTTCCTTCCCCTCTCCCTTCCTTTCCACTGGCCAAATAAGGCTATACATCACAATTTGGACAATGACACTGTAAAGATGAAGGGAATGATATTTTCACTATACTAGCCGATTATCAAGCTTCCTCCATAAAAACTGCTGGCACAGAAAGAAATGGATGCTTTCTGAACTAATGCAGAACACTGAGCAAAAGGAGGTAACGCTCAACTTATGAAGCTGCTTTATCCAGAATATTAAGTCAAAATACTGGCCTATGTCACTCAGTACATGCTACTCTGATAGAGAGGGTCTCTGTGGTTTTAGGTAAATATTTCCAGGGATTTTAGCAGAAGGACAAAAGAATCAAGGCTTGGTTCTTTTTGGTTCAACTGAGATTAGTAATGTGCAATTAACATCAAGTGTAGAGCAATAAACAAGATACATTCTCACTGTATCTGACTTCCTGCAATCCGTAGTTTTTTTGCACCAACCTATTTGTAGCCAGGCAATACCCCAACTCTTAATTTGCAGCAATGCTTTGTTAGTTTAAAAAAAATGCAGAGATAGGTATTAAATAGCAAAACAGCAATAACAGATAACCTGCTTCAAGGGTCAATAACAGATTTAGGTGATATCTAGAGAACCTATGCCCCATTGGATCATCATTTCAGAAGTATTTTGTTACTTAAACAAAGGAACAGAATGACCAAGGGTGAGCAAAAAAGCTGTGGGAACAGGAGCAACAACTGACTTCCTATCAGATTTCCTATTAAGTTTCCTTTTGAGAATTTGGCAAAGAGCATTGGAAGTCTCCCCTTCCTTTCCCTTTCTAGAAGATAAGTGGCTATTGCTGGGTCAAAGAGGAAGCAAGGGATTGCAAGACTGGCTGGGAAACTGTCACAATGCATTGAAAATGAAAACCATGTAACCACAGCAACAACTAGTAGCACTGATGTATCCACAACTTCCTGAAATTTCATCCCCTTAAATTTGAGTAATTCTTCGCCAGACTGCAAAAGGCTGAAGCACTTGGAGGTTTATCTGTGTCCTCAGGGTCACCTGAGTGGTGCTCCTGGTTCCTGTAGTCTGCAATTTTTCCTCTGGACTACAGGAGTATTGCAGACTAAGGCTCCACACTTATTTGCACTACTCAGGTGACCCTGAGGACACAGATAAACCTCCAAGTGCTTCAACGACCTGCCAAAAGGATGCAAATGACCAGCTGTCTGCAAGGAATATAAATCCTTCCATTCCTCACCATCCTGTCAGAGCTGAAGAAGCTTCTTGGATGAGAAGTGAAACATCTTCAAAAGAAAAAAACCAGAAAGCCCAGTTGCCTCCTGAAAAAGCACCTTTGGGACCATGACCTGGATGACTGAGAATCTCTACAGACTTAAAAAAAGAGCTTAGGAGCGCATGAAAATAGAAATGTGGCTCCTATGTGCAACTCTTTAAAGCAGCTGCTTCTTTTCCTGCTTTTGCACAGCAGCTGCAGTCGTAACAAGCTAATTCAATTTACACAATGCATCACTGTTAATTTCAGTGACTTTGCGGTTTTCAAGAGATAAAAGAGACCCAATGTGTAAGTGCAACAGTCCTGTGTATAAACTTTTTTATCAGCCCCTTAAGCATGGAGTAACAACAAAGCACATTGTATATAACAAAGGAGCCTGAATAGTTTACAGAATCCTGCCTTCTGGAAAATATTTGCTTTTTTCTCTCCCTCCCATTATGCATCCCTTTAGTATATAACCAGATAATTGAAGTTTCAGGACTCCAGGGAAGAATGTAATGAATTAGTGTTCTCTGCTTCCTTAATATAAATCTGGATATACGTGTGATGGTTTTAAAACTTTTTTTAAGAGGATGATGAGCTGCAATATATAAGTCTTATTTCTTCTGTTTGTCTTGAAAATAAATCTGTACATAGAAATAACCTTGAGTTGTGAATCTAACATCTGATTTTCTTCTCTTTTTTTCCTTTTTAATAAAGGTTAAGTAGTTTTGCTGATGGAAACATAATGTTCGACATCAAAACAATGCAAGGCGATTCATTAGGGGGAGAACAGGATTATATCACCCTGGTGTCAACTGTTTCCCTTCCCTACTGGTAACTTATTGTGTATTCTAATATTATTTTATTGCATATTTAGCATAGGTGACATGTGTCTTAGTGATCATAAATTGGCTTAATTCTATTCCATTCAATAGTAGTAATAATAATTCCTGGAGACAGCGGAATAGAAAACAGAACTGGAAAACATCACAAAATACAAAGATTTCCAACTAGAAGCAGAATCGCTATGGCAAAAGAAAGCAAAGATACTAGCAATAGGAACCTTAGGCACAATCCCCAAAAATCTAAAGCACCTCTTGAATACCATCTGCATTAACAAAATCATCATCAGTCAATTGCAAGAGGTACATTTACTTGGAACAGTTTAATCTGATGATATATTTAACACCATCAAACAACCACTTCTGCCTATCCCAGGTCCTTGGGAAGGACTCAATAGGTGGATAAAAAATGCCAAATCCAATCTAAACATCTGGCTGACTGTATGATGAATTACAATAATAATACCTGGAGGCAGTATAATAAAAGAGAAGAACTGGAGAAAAATCACATAAAACGAAGAACTGCAAAAGAAATAGAACAACCATGACAAAGAAAAGCAAAAATAATACCAATGGGTAATAGGTGCCTTGGGTGCAATTCCAACATATCGGGAGCACCTCTTGAATACCATTGGCATTGACAAAATCATCATCAGTCAGTTGCAAAAGGCAGCTTTTCTCGGATCAGCTTACATCCTGTTAACATCATCAAACAAAACACCTGTCTATTCCAAGTCCAAAGGACTTGTTAGATGGATAAAAATGCCAAGTCCAGTCTAAACATCTAGCTGAATAGTCTCTCTGAGTGTCACATAATATAGTATAGTATATAGCACCTGAAAGTGAGTGGAACAGCAAAAGCATAATCTCTGGCAGGAATTTCTTGACAGCTGCTATAATTGCCAAGGCTTCCTTGTCCAGTTGGCTGTAGTTCCTCTCTGTTTTAGTCAAGGTGCGAGAGTAAAATGCAATAGGGCTTCCTCCCTGGGAAGCATGTGGCTCAATACCCCCCCTACTCCAAAAGGGGAGGCATCACAAGTCAGAACAACAGGCAAGTTCTCAGAGAACTGTATCAGTACAGAATCAGACGTGATTTGTCTCTTGATATTGTTAAATGCAGCTTGTTCCTTCCTGCCCCAGACCCATGTAGATTTCTTGTCTAGCAACCTATGTAGGGCTTCTGCAATAGTTGCCTTCTGAGGTAGAAACATATGATAGAAGTTAATGAGTCCCAAGAATGCTTGCAAATCTGTTTTGCATTTTGGCCTGAGGGCTTCTTTGATTGCCTGAACTTTGGCCTCTGTGGGGTGGATGCCATGTTTATCGATCATGTAACACAAGAATTCCACTTTATCTGTTCTAAGTGTGCATTTTTCTTCTTTGACTTTTAACCCTGCTTTTTTGAATCTGATCAAGACTTCTCTGAGTCTCTCTTGTAACTGAGTGTCATTTTCAGCAGAAATTAAAAGGTCATCAAAATAGGGCACCACCCCTGGCAACCCTTGTAACATTCTTTCCATAAGGCTTTGGAAGATGCCAGGTGCTACGCTTACTCCAAACTGCAACCTTTTGCATTTGAAAGCACCTCTATGGGTTACAATGGTTTGGGCTTCTGCAGTGGCATCATCAACTGTTGATATGCCTGTGCCAGGTCCAATTTGGCAAAAACTGTGCCCCCTCCAAGAGAATGTAATAAATGATGTACTACTGGAACTGGATATGCGCTCTGTTGTAGCGCATGGTTCAATGTCCCCTTGTAGTCTCCACAGATTCTCACTGACCCATCAGCCTTGACTGGTGTGACTATGGGTGTCTCCCACCTGGAGTGGTCAGTGGGCTCTAAAACCCTTGGGCTATTAGTTTATCTAATTGTGCATCAATTTTTTCCTTTAATGAAAATGGAACCCTTCTGGGTTTTAAACGGATTGGTTGTACCTTGGGATCTATGTTAAAGGATATGGGGGTCCCCAAGTACTTGCCTAATCTGTCGCTGAAGACCTCTGGAAACTCAGACTTCAAGGCCTCTTCCCATTCAGTGTTGCTCACGTGATTGATGCCAGTCACCTCAATGCCCAGTGGGTTGAACCATTCAAGGCCCAGCAAACTTGGGCGATCTTTTCCTACGATGGTCAATGGCAGGCGCTTGGTGTGGCCCTTGAATTTCACGTTGAATTCTCTTGTTCCAACTACTGGAATCTTGTTCCCTTGGTAGTCTTTAAGAGTCAATGCTTGCCTTTTGAAGTGATTCTTTTGGATGTTAGGAAGTAGCCTGTGAATAGTGTCCCATGACACCATAGAAAGGTATGAGCCCGAGTCCACTTCCATTTGGCAAGGTCTTCCTTCAATAAGTACCTTGACATGCACCTTTCTGCTTTTTAATGGGGAAGAATGAGCAATAGTTACTGTTTGATGAGTTTCATTCTTCCCACTTGCTTCTGTGCTGTGCCCCGCTTTCTCACTGAGGTTGTTAGGCTTGAATTCTTTGTCTTTGCTTGCAGCAAACTTCCTTCTGTTGGGTGGAGTTCTGGATGATTTGCAGACTCTTGCTAGGTGTCCTCTTTTATCCCAACGGAGGCAAATGGTGTCTAAAAACTTGCATTCAGTGCGGGATGGCTTCCCCACAACCTCTGCAGTAGAAATCTTGCCTTTTTCTTCCCAGGTCTTTCTTTTTCCGCTCCATTCTGAGTCTGTAAATTCCTTCCTCCACCTCACTACAGTCTGACTCAGAATCTATTTACTCACAATGAGTTGTTGTGGACTTTTCCACATCAGGATGGCTTGTGGCCTTGTTAATCTTTTTCATAGCTGCTGCTGAGGACTTGGTAGCTTCTGCTGAAGAGGCTTCTTCTATTGCTTCTTTCAGCATGATCTTAGCTTTCATTAATAACTTGCTCTGCAGCACCTTGTCTTTAAGGCCTAAAATGAAACGATCGCGCATGGCCTCCTCTAGACTGTTGAATTCGCATGCACCCCCAATGTCTCTTAAACTTGCCACGAAGTCGTTTATGCTTTCGTTTTCCCCTGATCGCGACGTAAAACTCGTGTCACTTAATGAGGCACGATACTTGTGGCGTGTAATGGGCTCTTAACAGCCTTTCCAGATCAGGCCAATCCATTACCTTCATGTCTGCTGCTCCCGCGAGGGCCTTCGCCATCTTGAAAACTGCTGGACCGCAGTACGTAAGGAAGACCGCCCTCTTCCGCTGCTCAGAAATGGCGGCCAGATCATTTCCTCCAGATACATTTGAAACGATCTGCATACGACTCCCAGTCTTCTGCCGTCGGATCAAATGGGGCTGGGGGGGTGTTCAGCGCAGCCATCTCGCTCTTCTTCTGTTCCGCATTGCCTTCTCTTCAGGGGAATCCCACCTTCGTCGCCAGTGTTAAGTTTGCATGAAGAGACAGACGCAGAGTGCTTCAAGCTCTTTTGTTTATTAGTGACTACAGCTCAGAACAGACCGACTGGCTTTGCTGCAGCTGCTACTTATAGCCGGCAGCCACAGCTGACAGCCAATCAGAGTGCAGGGTTTTCCCGCACTTTCTAAACCAATCATTTCCAACACTTTACAAGAACAATTCAAACTTAACCAATGATTTCAAACCTGCATACATAACAGTTTGCACACACCGTCCTAACTTTTTTGATTCTCCCTTCCATGGATAGCCTGACTCCTACTTTTGTTGTACCCTACCAGAGGGTACAAATGCAGCCTCATTACTACCTTTTAAGCAATGATTTTCTCAGTAGGCTGAACTCTAGAGCTGATCTGATGTTCAATACACTTGAGTAGACTGTTTAGTTCTCCCATCCTATTCCTCACTGGGTCACCCTTTTATGTTCTATCATGTAAAGGGACTTCAAGCCTCTGAAAGAAATTGGTGTGAAAATGGCAAGGCAAATTCAAAAATGACTTTTCTTCTCCAACTTTGGAGATCTCTGTTTGACCAACCCATTGTGGACTCGAGTCTTCATCCCAAATGCAAGAGAACTGCATTGTGCAGATAGCAAAGGACTGATATAATATGCAGAAACTATGCATTACTGAAAAGATTTATGTATCTGAAAGTCCTACCAGCCTGTGGTTTCACTTGAATCAAAAATAAGCAGCTTTATGTAAAGCTGAGAAATGCTGCCCGCTGAAAGGGACTAGAAAGGATTTAAGTTTTGAGAGAAATGCTGCCCAGCCAAATTCCCAGAAAAGCAACACACTACTTTCAGGCAAGCTTTTAATTTACTGCTCACTAAATACTATTTCTAGATTCTGGAGTCTGCATTAAAAATCCCCCATGGAATACCCTTGTTCATTTTTAATTACTTATGTGGAATTTAAATTAACACACAAGAGCATTTTTTTAATTTAAGAAGAAAACATATTACTTCTGAATTAAGTTTTACACACACACACACACACACACACACACACACACACATACACACCAGTAGCTGAACTAGATATTTTCAAGAGGTTGAGGACACCCAAACTCATTGGTAGCCTCACATTGCAATGAACAAAAACCTACATTCAATTTCACAGCTACTAAGATTGTTGGCCAAGCAGGTACAAAGATAGCCAGGGAAATGTTTGAAGCCTGGAAATGGGCCCTTTGTCAGTCAACAGGAATGCTGATTTACCATCAGTTTATCAGATATTTAGAAGCTGAGGACTTGGCAGCACAAGGAAACAGCAGCCAATAGCCCACCATCAACACACCAATCAATAGGAAGGCACCACATAAATACGACACATGGAATGGCCCAAAACATGCATTCTGGTAGAGATAAGTTCTTTGAGGATGGGATCCAGCATGTGTCTCAAAGTTACTGTTCTGACCAAGGCTTCCTGAGACCGTAATTAAGCACAAAGTTAAAACAACTCTTGTTTTATTTCAGTGCTGGGAATTATGTTCATTCCCAGCCTGTAATGAGTCCCTTGAGATAAGCACCCACCTTTCTCTCCTTTGAATTGCTGCCAACAACTAAAGTGCCAAATGAACTATTAAAAACCAACCGAAGTACAAAGTCCACACAGAGCTTCAGGGATTAATCCAAACAGTACAAATGACTTTGCTTCCTACAAAGATTTCTTTACCTTTGCTTCTCCTTTATGCCTTAATGGGAGGGGCAGTCACCTCCCAGCCTTTCTCCTGAATCGCCCCTTTTGTCTCAGCTGCTCTTACCTTCTAGCAGCTCTGCGCATACGCGCACTGGGAACAGGCTTCCCTTGTTCTTCTGCCTCGCTGCTGCCAGGCTCCGGAGGCTCTGGAGTCAGCACACAACTCCCAGATGGTCCTGGCCCCATCTCTGCATCAGATGCAGGACCCTCGTCCGAGTCATCTCCAGACTCTCGGACTGTTCCCCATGTCTGATTCTGCTGCGGTCTGCACAGGTTGCCGGCGAACCACAACAATGACAGACCCAGATTTAATTCTGAAACATTATCTTGGCACACTTATATTTGGTTTCATTCGTGTTTTTCAAGTAAGTCCAAACTTTTCTTTAAGTTGCTTGACTATGGCAAAGAACATAGCCGTTGCGTCTTGATGTTAACTCTGGGAAATGCAGAGTCCATAAACCAAAGCATTCATTACCACAGTTTTTTTTTATTAAAAGCTTTCACCTTTAAATTGAACTGTCATGTGTTGGTGGGACACTTAAAAAACGACAACCCTACCATTTATTTTAACTTCATGTACATTAAAGGGGGCTAGGCATATTCCCAACGATATGAAAGAAAAGATATTTCTCTCGCTTTTCATAGAGCTGGCTCGGCCTGTCTCTTGCTTGGTCAGCAATTTAGAGAGCATTTAATCACACTGGTTGGGAAAAAAATTATGCCATCTGTGGCTTGTCTCTCCCTGTTTCTCTGTCATGGCCCCACATTTCTCCCCAAATCTCAGATGTGACCCCAACCTTGTTAACGTGCAGGTGTGTTCTTGTGGCTCTCCCCATCAAACTGAAAACTCCAGTCTTAAGATTAAAAGATATCCTCCAAATGAGAAGGACATTTGGTAATTTATAAATCATTCATTGGTGACATTGCTTTCTGCAGCTTTTCAAGGAATTGGATTAACTGCTTCTACGGCTCCCTCAAATGTTGCTTTTCTAGAGACAGTGTCATAGGTCATTACCAGCTTTTCCCTTATGTAAGCAATTCCAACTTTCTATTAAAAATACTAATTTCCACCTCACTAGAGTAGATTTTTGAAGAAAGAAGTATATTAAAAGGAAAAAAAGGCCTACCACTCCCTTTGAAATATTAAAGGAATACATTTAAGTGAAGGCCTTTCGGGTGGAACTCTTCCACCCCAGATTCCTGATGACAGGAAGATTTTAGCCTACAAAGTCAATAGTAAGTTTTATTAAATTCATTCTTTTTCCTGTTCCAGACCTTGCACTTTAAATAAACTATAGCTGACAATGCTGTCCTATATGCAGGTGTGTTATAAACCAGTCTCTGTTTCTTATGATAGGTGAACCTTGCTGGGAATGTTGCAGAGGTGGTATTCAGCAGGTTCTGATCAGTTCTAGAGAACTGATAGTGGAAATTTTGGGTAGTTCAGAGAACCAGCAAATCCCACCTCTGACTGGCCCCGCCAACCCCTTGATGTTGATGTTGTAGAGCCTTGGTGGTGCAGGCTGTTAAATGCCTAGCACTTACTTCCAGCTGCCTGCAATTAGTGCAAGCTCGAATCCCACCAGGCTCAAGGTTGACTCAGCCTTCTATCCTCTCGGGGTAGGTGAGGACCAAGATTGTTGGGGCAATAAGCTGACTTTGTAAAATGCCGCTTAGTAAGCAGGCATATACAATGGAATGAAGGCTATTGCTGAGCGTTGGGTTGTGCTCCAAAATTGTAAGCCCCTGAGTCTCCGGAGAAGGGTGGCATATAAATATGAATAATAAAAAAAAACAACCATCTATTCTCTACCTCCCGAGTCTACTCTACCGCCCTGCCTTCATCTACTTTCTGCCTCCTGAGTCCCAGCTGATGGGCTGGGTCTTCTTCTGTTGCCCTGCACA
The DNA here is from genome assembly GCA_009733165.1 of Naja naja. Lineage (NCBI taxonomy): Eukaryota > Metazoa > Chordata > Lepidosauria > Squamata > Elapidae > Naja > Naja naja. Next base: position 40,731,734 of record CM019154.1, read on the forward strand.
GGAGAACGGAGCTGGAAAGCAGGTTAGTGGGGTGGGGAGTGAATGGGATTTTGCAGTAACCTTCCCCTGGAGTGGGGTGGGAATGGAGATTTTGCAGTATCCTTTCCCTGCCATGCCCACCAAGCCACACCCACAGAACCGGTAGTAAAAAATTTTTGAATCCCACCACTGTGTTGGGACCCCACACTGTGAATGTGGAGAAAAGAACAGAGGTCCTTAGCAGGTTTTGGATGAACTTTTCTAACTAAAACTTTTAGAAACTGCTATGGCAGAGGCAATAAACCTATCAGTTCTCATCTACTTTCAAATTTTGTTTCCCATTTGATATCCAGGTTTATTCGGTTCCCAGAATCCTTCCCCTATAATTTTTTTTTTTTAATTACATTTATATGCGCCCAAGACTCAGGGCGGCTTACAATTTTTGGAGCACAATCCAATGTGCTCAGCAATAGCCTTCATTCCATTGTATATGCCTGCTTATTACTAATTTTTACAAGGTCAGCTAATTGCCCCCAACAATCTTGGGTCCTCAATTTACCTACCCCGAGAGGATGGAAGGCTGAGTCAACCTTGAGCCTGGTGGGATTCGAGCCTACAGTAATTGTAGACAGCTGGATCTTAAGAGCAGGCATTTACAGCCTGAGCCACCAAAGCTCTTTCAATTGCCCCCCCGTCTCCTAAGCATTGACTCCCAAAGTCAATGACTTAATGCCTTCTTTAGATCCCATGGGCGTCCTTTCCAGGGATCTCTGCAAACCAAGATGGCAAAGCACTGTTTTGAAAGTATTTTTTATTTTTTATAATAAATACTTTAACTCACGGTGGCGAACATACCTAGTACTCCCTTCCACCTCCTGTGTTCCTCACAACAACCCTGTGAGGTGAATGGACTGAGAGAGAAAGAGAAAGAGTGACTGGCTTAAAGTCACCCAGCTAGCTTTCATGCCTAAGACAGGACTATAACTCACAGTCTGCTCATTTCTAGGCCAGCACCTTAATCACTAGACCAAACTTTCAATTACTGTATACAAATGAAGTTCCCACAGCTTTTTTTTTAATGGAGTGGGATTTTGATTTCACGGTTGTGGCATCAGAGAGAGAGAGAGAGAGAGAGAGAGAGAAGGAGGGAGGGAGAGGGGAGAGAGAGGGAGAGGGAGAGAGAGAGATAAAATATCAAAGCATGTTAGAGTTTGCAGCAGAAATTCAAATCCAGAAAGCACACACAGATGACTGATTCAGCAGGATTCATTAACTTCTTTATATACATAATAACTTATAAGTAAATGTACAATATCAAAATAGATTCTTCCAATGTGGTAAAGGTTACAAGCAAAACATAAGCGGCAGCTTCAGAGCTCAGAGCAGATTAGTTTCAGAGCTGAGAGCACAGAACTAAGCCACGGCCAGACTCCTTCCAATTCAGCTGCCATTGGCTGACTTTGTTACCATGTCTCTGCCAGTTCATGAATATTCTGACAAAGCAACAGTGAAAACAGTACATAGATAGCCCTTGAGTTACGACCACAATCGAGCCCGAAATTTATGTTGCTAAGTGAGACATTTGTTAAATGAGTTTGGCCCCATTTTAAAACTTTTCTTGCCACAGTTGTTAAGTGAATAATAAGTGAACGGTCCTAAGTCACTTTTTTCAGTGCTGTTGTAACTTTGAACAGTTACTAAATGACCTGTTGTAAGTCAAGGACTACCTGCAGGGGTGGGATTCAACTGGCGTTACTACCGGTTCGGTGATTATGTTTTGCGTGCATGTGTAAAATAACCTTAGCCTATGCCACCTGGACAGCTGAAAAGCGCGCGCGGGTGAGCAGCATTCAAAAAGCCTATTTTTTCTTGCTTTTTCAACCTCAGCTGTGCCGCGCAAAGCAGCTGAGGTTGAAAAAGCAGGAAATAAAGGACAGGTAAGAGCCCAGGTGGGCGGGTGGGCCAAACAGCAGCAAACACAGAACCAGTTCTGTGTCTGCTGCTTTTCAGAGCTACCGGCTTTATAGAACCGGGCAGAACCGGTAGCATCCCACCCCTGACTATCTGTATTGTAATTATTCCACACCTGCCCTTTTTATGTCTTTTTAAAGTCTCAAAGTATCTATTCTGATATCTTCTAATTCCCACGAGTGCTCCTGACAGTCCCATAGACTTTCCTACAAAATAAAAATACTGAATTATTTGAACAATGTCCATTTGCCTGGAGATGAGATGAGCTTTTATTTCCCTTCAATGTAACCATAATTTTCTCAAAGGCTCTTAAATTTTTAAATGTTCACTTGCTCAAAAATGTTGGTGACCCTCTCTTGAGGTACATTCTCCCTTTCCATCCAAACCTCTTCTTGCTCTCATGGATGATCTTTATGGATTATATCAGTGGTGGGATTCAAATATTTTTACCACCGGTTCGGTGGGTGTGGCTTGGCGGGTGCACTTTGCACACGTGCACACACTTTGCATGCGCATGTGAACCAAATGCACACTTTGCGCATGCACAGAGGCATTCTAACTCACCTCCTGCAAGCCTGCACGATTCCGGTCGCTTAAGCAGCTGCTGCGCGACACTCTTCTGTGCTGCGCAAAGCAGCTGTGCTTCAAATTCAGAGCATAAAGGTGAGTATGGGAGCCTGGATGGGTGGGCAGGCCCAGGAGCAGAGTGGCAGAGAGAACCTGTTCAATCTCCGCTGCTCATCTCTGATTACTGGCTCAGCAGAACCGGGCCAAACTGGTAGAATACCATCACTGGATTATATCTGTTATGTATGTAGGTTTGAATGTTATTGGTTTAGTTTGAATTGTTCTTGTAAAATGTCAAATAGGATTGGTTTAAAAAGTGCGGGAAAACCCTGCACTCTGATTGGCTGGCAACTACGGCTGCTGGCTATAAGAAGCAGCCGTAGCCCAGCCAAGTTGGGTCCATTCGAGCTGTAGTCACTTAATAAACTCTTCACTGAAGCTCTTCGCGTCTGACTCTTCATGCAAACTTAACAATATCCTCCTTGTATCGGACAAAATTCAATTCCATCTTGCCATGCGAGAGAGATGGCTAAATGGCATAAAATGTCCATTTGATTTTTTTAAAAATTACATTTATATGCTGCCCTTCTCCAAAGACTCAGGGTGGCTTACAAATTTTGGGATACAACCCAATGCGCTCAGCAGTAGCCTTCATTCCATTGTATATGCCTGCTTATTACTAAGCGGCATTTTTACAAGGTCAGCTTATTGCCCCCAACAATCTTGGGTCCTCAATTTACCTACCCCGAGAGGATGGAAGGCTGAGTCAACCTTGAGCCTGGTGGGATTCGAGCCTGCACTAATTGCAGGCAGCTGGAACTTAAGTGCTAGGCATTTAGCAGCCTGCACCACCAAGGCCTTTGGGTATTATCATGACACATCCCTGATATTTATATTTGTTTATTTTTCATATTTCTGAACCCTCCATCTCCCTCAAAGAGGGACTCTGGCTGTTGTAATATATTTATTATGATATCTTTAAATTTTGGGGGATCATCAAAGATTTCTTTTTGTTTTTAAGGGCAAGTGGCATGACATGAAAGAAGTGGTTTATATTCGTGGAATAAGAAACAGAAGAGGGACACACAAATCCTACTGTATGAAGTGTGTCACATTCACAACTGCATATCAAAGGACTAAGTTTACAGAAATATCACGAGTGTAGCATATTGAGGGAAGATTATATTTTCAGAACTTTGCAAGGAACAGGAGAATGTAAAAGGCCTTTGTGGTTACTTTTCTTGTTCTGAAGAAAAAAAGATGAGAAAAAGTACAATATTTGGGGATATTAACTGCTTTCTGAATAATAAATCTCTAACAACACCCATTTTTTCCCTATCTGAGTTTTAATTTAACATCTCCATCCTGATTTTAAGTTAACTGAAGGAGATGGTCAGGCTGAAAGAGGGGTCAAACACCTCCTTATCTAGAGTCCCTTCACACCCACAAGAGGTCTAAGTCCAGCCCTCCTAGAATTCCATTGATTCTTATTTACCACCAATTTGCTTTGACTGTTAGTAGTTCAGGTTCTTGTAGAGAGCATCAGCACACAAAAACTCCTATATTAGCTGGAATACTGCATGCAGTTTTGGTCACCACATTACGAAAAAGATGTTGAGGCTTAGAAAAAGTGCAAAGAAGAGCAACTAAGATGATTAAAGGCCTAGAAACTAAAACATATGAAGAACGGTTGCAGAAATTGGGTATGGCCAATCTAGAGAAAAAGAAGAACTAGGGCAGTGATGGCGAACCTTTTTGTTGTGGTGTGCCGAAAGTGCATGTATGTCAGCAACCCACAATGCAATGTGCCCTGCCCCCTTACCTGCACTGCACATGCACGTGCCTCCCAGCTGATTTTTGGTTTGTTTGAGGCCTTTTTCACCCTCCCGGGGGCTCAAGGGAAGCCTTTGCAGCCTTTGGAGGCCGAAAAATGGGCCTGCTTCAAACAGCCTCCCCCGGGCTCCAGAAGCCCTCTGGAGGCTGAAAATGGGCACTTCCGGTATTTCCGGAAGGCCTGTTTTTCAGCCTCCCGAGGCTGCAGAAGCTTCCCTCAAGCCTCTGGGAGGCCGAAAACTGCCTCAAATGGGCCAAAAATCAGCTGAGAGCCAAACACATGCGCAGTGCAGGTAAATTTGGCTGGGGCTCGCGTGCCTGCACAAATGGCTCTGTGTGCCACCTGTGGCACGTGTGTCATAGGTTCGCCATCACAGGACTAGGGGTGACACGATAGCGGTATTCCAGTATCTGAGAGGCTCCCACAAAGAAGAGAAAGTCAAGCTATTCTCCAATGCACCTGAAGGCAGAACAAGAGCCATGGATGGAAACTAATCAAGGAGAGAAGCAACTTAGAACTAAGGAGACATTTCCTGTCAGTGAAAACAATCAGTGGAACAACTTGCCTCCAGAAGTTGTGGGTGCTTCATCACTGGAGGTTTTTAAGAAAAGATTGGACAGCCACCTAATCTCCTGCTTGAGCAAGGGGTTGGACTAGAAGACCTCCAAGGTCCCTTCCAATTTACGACCACAACTGAGCCCAAAATTTATGTTGCTAAGTAAGACATTTGTTTTGCCCCATTTTACGATGTTTCTTACCCCATTTGTTAAGTGAATCACCGCGGTTGTTAAATCAGTAAAATGGTTGTTAAGTGAATCCGGCTTCCCTGTTGACATTGCTTATCAGAAGGTCACAAAAGGTGATCACATGACCCCAGGACATTGCAACTGTCATAACTGTGAGTCAGCTGTCAAGCATCCAAATGTCAACCGAGTGACCACGGGGATGTTGCAATGGTCATAAGGGTGAAAAATGGTCATAAGTCACTTTTTTCAGTGCCTTTGTAATTTTGAATGGTCACTAAGTGAATTGTTGTAAGTCATGGACTACCTGTAGCACAGATGAGGTTGTGTTCTGACCCAACCGGGTTCCCAGAGAGCAAACACAGAGAAAAGCAGCAGCCTCCATCTTTCAAGGTTTAATCACGAATGCTGTTCCTTTACAGATAAAAGGCTGCTTTCTGCTAATTAGCTCCGACAAGAAAGAGCCTTGCCAAGTTGTTCGTCAAGTCTGCCAAAAACCCAGAGATAAGAACTAATTTACAAAATTCTCCAAACACGAACTAAGATGTCCACCAGTTGAGCTTCAGAGCTTCTTTGCTGTCTGCAAAGAACGCTTTTTCAAACCTGGCTTTTATCCTCTTGAGGGAGGGGCCATTACCTTGCAGACTTACTCCTGAGTCACCTGTGCTGCTGTAATTGTTCTTTCCTCTGAGTAATCCTTCGTGCACGTGCACTTGGCACAGGGTCCTTGGGAACCTCCTCATCACTGCTGCCAGCCCCCACAATCTCTGAAGGCAGCAGTCCACTCCCAGATGGTCCTGGGCCCTCATCAGAGTTGTTGCTCTCCTCAGCCATCTGCACCTGCTGCCGGCTAACCACAACAGGTTGTTTCCAGCAATTGGACTATAATTTGATGCCAATGACATAATTAGTCTTGTTTGTTCATGCCTTTTGCTGAGTGACTTGGTTGTATCCTTCAGATATATTGGGACTGCAACTGAAAGTTTGAGCCAGGGGCTATGTCTACAATTATAGGTATGGTAGAGCTTTTGGGAAGAAACTGAGATAAGTGCATCCATTCCTTGTTGCCTTTGATGTAATTGTTTCTTCCCTAGTCTTTTTTTTTCCAGTTAGGTAATCTCCTCTCCTCTCTTTCTCTTTCATCTTCTCTGTTGACTGCTTCAGTGGTGGAATTTAAACGATCAAACCCACGAGACAGGAACACCACTTTTTGGCATAGCAATGGAACAAGCTATATCCCTCCATCATCATTAGGGCTGCAAGCTTTAGTCAATTAATCCACATGATTAAGCAATTAAAACCTGCATACTCAAAAATGTTTCAGATAAAGCAGGTGATACTTAGCAGCATCTCTTTTTTAAAAATCCTATAGATGTAGGCACCATGGTAGGAGAGGCGTTGCCCTTTGTTCTCTCAAGGGAAGATGAAAATATGCCTATTAGGAAGTATCAAATACCTCTTAATATCAAATAAATAATGTTTGTGTCTTCTAAATTCTAAGACCATGGGAAGAGTAATGCTGAATCATATTCAAAGAATGCTGGAAGCATTTTTTAACTAATGTAAATTAACACCTGTTGACAACCTTATTTGATATTAATTTATCTAAACTCATTTTTAAGCAATCCAAGAGTATAGTTATAATTACAACAGAGGGTAACAGAACCCACAGTTATATGAAAAGTTTTTCCTTTTCTTTGCCCCTGAAACTCCTGCCATTCCCACGTTTTGATAAACACATCCTTTATTCTAGGCTTAGCATTATGTTATACCCTTATTTTGTGAAGTTTGGGATTACTTATGAAAAGCAATGGAAAATAAATATTTCCAGCTATATAATAAAAATGAATAGCAACCATAAGAACATGAGGCAAATATGAACAGCCAGAAAAAAAGAGGTATCAGTCCAAATTCAGCATTATAGCCAGAGACTGAAGGATTTCAAATTCAAGAATAGTATCAAGATTCTTTGTCTTGATTGATGAAGCTTCTTCTTCTTCTTCTTCTTCTTCTTCTTCTTCTTCTTCTTCTTCTTCTTCTTCTTCTTCTTCTTCTTCTTCTTCTTCTTCTTCTTCTTCTTCCTCTTCCTCTTCTTCTTCTTCTTCTTCCTCTTCTTCCTCCTCCTCCTCTTCCTCCTCCTCTTCCTCTTCCCCCTCCCCTACCCCTTCCCCATTCTCCTTCTCCTTCTTGATTTATTAAACAAATTTGAGTAAATTCTTGTATAACAGTGAATAAGACGAAGTTCACTGTACTGTTGGTATACTACCTTCCTTTCTTGCTCCCTCTATAGTTTTAAAAAATAATCCTTACAATAGGCAAAGTACTCTAAGAAAGTTCTTCAGGTTACCTATTCTACACTGAGGTACCATCATCTAGTAATGTGTTCATCTAAAATCAAAACTATTTTTGGTTTTATTATATTTTTTTAATAAAGCAAATATGATAGACAATCTCAATATAAAAGAATGCAATTTTTAAATACAACATTAATCCATTATGCCAACAGATAACTAAACAAAAAGCAAACAATTTAACCAGTCCAGGATTGTAACAAAACAATATTTATTACACTCCATGTTCTTGAATCTAAAGTTCAGGTAGTCCAAATGTTCAGGATATAATCGAACATCACGTCAACATTGCTATTTTTCTTACAATTATGTTAGAAAACTCTGATTTCATTTTCCATTTAAAATTGATTTGGTAGCTTAATGTGTATGATATCCTCCACAAATTCTTATCTGCCATCAGAAAGAAATAGAATCAACAAGGGAAAATCAGAATGCAGCAAAGTGAATTGTGTGCTAGGTTTTAATCGGTGCTACTAAACCTGGATGGATCCAAGTATATCCTCTGGGTTTTTTAGTCTGGGATTTATAGGTGCATAGAGGATTTTGTTAAATTGATAAGAGAAATATGTATAATGTGGTTTGCTGTTTAATAAATCTAAACCCCACCCCACAAGACAAAAGGAATGATATCAATTCATGCTGAGAACATGTCAGAGTTGGGCTTGGAGGTGGGAATTAGGATCCAACAGATATTCAAAAGCCAGATCTATAGAAAAAGTCAGGAGTCTGGTTAATCTCATAGTCCAAACAAAACTCTACTGAGAATTGAACTTTTTGCTTAAAGAGGAAGCAAGTTTACTTTGATGAAATCACTTAAGAAGAATCCTTATTATGAAGTTAGTGTGAAGATGGCCTTTCCTCTATTCTGCAATGAACACCGGACACAAGGAAAGAGAACACACCCTGTAATGGCTGCCTTCATATAAACACCTCTTAAAGGGGTAGAACCCATCCCCAGTCTTAGAGAGGCAGTACCAATGCTGATTCATTCTTATTGCATCAGCCTATATTGCATCAGCTTTACTGCTGGTCGGCTCTTAAATCCCAAGACCTTAACAACTGGGATTTTGGATATGATCTTCCATGAGAACTTGGAGAGTAGGCGAAACTGACCCATTCAAACAAATATCCTGAGTACAAGGCAGCTACGTAAGACATTTTCTCCTTAAGAGATCCACATAAAGACCTGCTTGGAATGGATCTGACTAATCTTTGTGGAAGTTCTCCTACATGGCTAATCATTTTCCACAAAGACTTGTTCCCCAGAAAACAGAACAGTTATGCAACAAATGGGTACAGAGGACTTCGGTGCTATATAAAAATTGCTCTGTATCCCATTGCTTTTTTTGTTGTAGATATATATTGTTGGATAAAGAGGCACTCAAGCAGAATTGTCCATTAAGAGAGTAGCCATCATTTCTTATAAAATAAGGCCCAGTGGGAAATGAAAGGAAAGAACTAAACAAGCCACAAACTGTTTCCCAGTTTTCATCTCACAGTCTTTGCCATCTAATAAACGCTCAAGTTCTTTTGACCAAAGTAGCACTAGACACTGAAACCAATAATTCTGTATGAGCATCACTTTTACTGACTTTTATCAAGTGACTTCTGAGCATGGAGCAGACTGGATTTTGCAAGGTGGCTCAAACTCCTTCATTCTTCCCTGTTTGATGTCTTATGAGGAACATCTATTATTTATTCCTCTCATGGGAATTATGTTTGCAGGGACATATGTATTTCTATAATGAAACTGCAAAACCACTGTGCTAAATTCCAAGAGTGTTTTTTTATTATTGTTTTCCACATGTAAACTATATGGGCAAAATTCATGGCAGAGATTCCATATTTCAGTTCAACTCCCTTATTCTCAGTCAAATTATTTGTGGAAACCTTGAGTTCCAGGGCAGAATCTGTCAGAATAGCAAATGCTCAGTGCAATCTACTACATCCATAGTGATTCTGAGAGAAATCAAAGTAGGATTCTATCAAAATCAATCAGACTAGCAAGCAATTATTATTCAACTAGCTCGATACCCATGCTTCGCTACAAAACTATGTGATCGAGCTTAGTTTTTGGGGAGGAAAATAAGGGGGGAAATTGTGCCTCTGTCTACCAGCATCCATCAGTATTCCTGTCAGTGTGTGAGAAAGTTGAGGGCTGTTTGGAAACTGAAACAGTATTTGCTGTGTGGGCAAGAAGGAGACAGCAAGGAGCCTAGGCATGGCTTAGTTCAACTGTCCTGTACTGAAGCTGGTTGCTGCTGTGAAACTGTGAAACTAAAACTGAAGCTGAAACTGAAACTCCTCTCCTCTGCTTGTGTTTTACATTTGGAACAGATTTCTTTTCAGGTGGGGAGGGGGAGTAGAATTCCTTAGCATCTCCTTAGAACTTGTTAATAATAATATACAAAATACTAATGTTCTGATGGTCATTTTGAAAAACCCTTTTTTAGCTGAGCACCTAGAAGCCAAGAGGCACTATGTGCCAAATTTCAAGTTTGTAGGCTTTACGGTTCTGGAGATTTTGTGATGATGCGTGGGTGGTATTTCGCTTATATATATATAGATAAAGCACCCACATCTACATACAAATATGTTTTAATGAGTAATTCACCTTCAAATTCAATTGGAAAAAAATCCAGGAATTATGTAGAAAGATAAGTAGTATGTATAATGAAGATGACATAGAAAAGTCATAAAATACTTTAGATAAATTGCATTTTCTTAGAAAGAACAGTGTTTATTAGTATAAATCACCCAACATCTATAGAAAAAAAAATCCATTCAATATATTACAGACTTTGGGATAATTTTTTCAGTGATTGAGGAATTAGATGGAACAGTGGAGCATGTCTTAGCTATGGTCCAGATATTGCTCAAATTTCATCTGATTTGCACATTCCTATTCCTTAAGCAATTATGGTGCTCCATTGGGTCCTCTTGAAAATGTTCTACTGGTTTATGCAAAGAAGAACCCAGAAATTGCTTTGAAATTTTGCTTTAAAAATATTTTGCTGACAACTAATTGAAAAAGGCAAAGATTTGTGTGAGTTCTGGAGTAATTCATTGAGTTTTATTATATCAACTTTTAATATTCAGTTGAGGGAGCTCAACTGGTCTTTGCATCTCTCCCAGCTTTGTTTAGGAAAAACTGTATTTACTGTGAGATCTTGTGTGTGGACTTTCAGAAAGAAGCAAGTTGAGTCAATAAAAAGATAGTATTCTCAAAAGTGGGTACTGAACATTTCTGAGTATCATGAAAACTAGCTAGGAATTCTCAGAGCATAATAACCTAAACTTTAAATATGTGTTGAGTAGAACTGGAAAACTGTCTTGTCTATGGTTCATTCATGACATTAACAAGCTATTAGTACCTTTCATAGGCTGATCTGCCTTTGAAACCAGCAGTGAACTTCGAGTAATCCCCCAAATAGAAGACAGTTGTTAAAAATTCTGGAAAAAAGTTGCTGGAATGCTGTGAAGAAATTCTACATTCTGAGCTCATATCATCATTGATTCAAAGTTGGGTTGCAGGTCTGTGGGTTTTATAAAGTTCTGTGATCCAAATCTAGATTACCAAACCTACTGGACTTGATGGAACTTATCACTGAGCAATTCAGATATTTAATTGATTTGATAATTACTTTTAAGTTTCACATAGCTAGGGCTCCAAAATGATTTATGTGTGAATCAAGGTTGACATAGGTCTCCATGCAATAAAATATTTGGGTTGTGTCATAGATCAGATTCAGTTCTGAAATGGTGTTGATTTATGCTTGTTTGCTTTGAAACACCCTTTGAAAGTTGAATCTAAAGCATTGTACACTCTATAGTATACAAGAGTTTTAAAGCATTGAACCTTTCAAACTTTTGTGGCATCTCTAATTAATCAATGAAAACACTGGAGGATTCTACTAATCAACGATTTAGAACTATTTACTGTCAATGTTGGTTGTGGTAGCCATCTTTGAATGAAAGGTACTTTAGACATGCAAACACAAACAAATAAAATAGATAAAAGCAGATAAAAGAAGTTAATAGGCTAGTCATCCATCAAGAACATAGATTGTTTTAAAGCCCAGCTTTAAAAGGTCTTTTAAGAAGCTCAGTTTTTGCTTAAGAAAGAGACAAAGAGATGTTTTCATTAACAAGCTTCAAAGATCTCTCAAGTGGTTAAATTAAGGACTGTGAGTTCTTGAAACTAGACAAGGAAGGCAAGATTAGGCTGTGTTCTTCTGATCTTTATTATGAACTTATTATTGTTTTGTGTTTTCATCAGATACAGTTCTGGAAAACCTATTATTGCTCACAGATACACACACACACACATCCTTAGAGAGGTTTTGGCTCATCTCCACAGCATCCACAGCCTCACTTAAAAGCCAATAGCTCAGGTAAGTAATCTGATGCATTCCAGATGTTCCTAATACAAATGTATTGACTTCCTTTATTGAAACATGAGAATTGAAATCTAAACACTGGGATGGCACTAGATTAACTAGGGTTAAAATCTCCACTCTCGGTAACTATGTGACAGGGCCATATTTAGTTAACTGATGTCCTAAGTACAATCAAACAATAGTGCCCATTGGCTCTTCCATTAACTAATGAACAAGACATTAAGACTCAATAACTACTGAAAACTAAAGTTGAACATGGCTGTAAAATCCAATCTGGGTTGGTCACTGGGATCAGAGGTTTAGTCTTCCAATCTTTTGAACTTGTGCTGGAGCCCATCCTCAGGGAACTTCAACAACATTATCGTGGGACACATACATTTGGCTTCCTTCATGGCAGCAAAAGTTGAGGGCATGAATGACAGAGGGAGAAACCTTGTAGTGCTGTTTTAACTTTGGTGTCCTAATCCACAGCTCTTTCATGGACATATCCAAGAAGAACAACATCCCACTGCTTGTTGGAACAGTTCAAAGTTATTCCAAAAGACAAGATAATAGACAATGGGTTTAATTTACAAGATTCTGTTTAGAGATCAGGCAAAACCTTTAATAATATATGAGAAGTGTTCAATAATGGAACAGACTATCCTGGGAACTCATGCTTAAACAGAGATTGGATGGCCATCAGTCAGGGATGCTGTAGTGGTGGGTTCTTGAAATGGACATAAGGTTGCATTAGATGATCTTCAAGTTCCTTTCTTTTTATGGTTAGATTTTATGATTCTATGTTGGTCCAGACCAAGGAATGGATGTGGGAACATGAAGAGCAGCCAATGAACAGATGCCAAGAACATAGAAAGTTACATTGCCTTTTTGCTGTAATATCACCTTGGGCCAGTTGTTTCCCTATCTCAGGAACTTTAAGATGTATGGACTTCAATTCCCCAAATTTTCCTGCTTGCCCGCCTCATGCCAGTCCTGCTAAAGCACAACAGTGTCGTGGCAATAAAACAATGCAATCCTAAATTGCATTAACAGAGGGATACAGTCAAGATCAAGTGAGGTACTAATACCACTCTATAAAGCCTTAGTAAGACCACACCTAGGGTACTGCATCCAGTTTTGGTCACCACACTATAAAAAAGATGTTGAGACTCTAGAGTGAACAGAAAAGCAATCAAGGTGGCTAGGGGACTGGAGACTAAAACATACGATGAACAATTACAGGAGCTGGGCATGGCTAGTATAGTGAAGAGAAGGACCAGGGGAGACATGATAGCAGTGTTCCAATATTTGAGGGGTTGCCAGAGAGAGGAGGGGGTCAAGCTATTTTCCAAAGCACCTGAAGACCAGACAAGGAATAATGGATGGAAACTGATCAAGGAGAGATTTAACCTGGAAATAAGGAGAACTTTTCTGACAGTGAGAACAATCAACCAATGGAACAGCTTGCCTTCAGAGGTTGTGGGAGCTTCATCACTGGAAGCTTTTAAGAAGAGACTAAACTTCCATCTGTCAGAAATGGTGTAAGGTCTGCTTGGGCGAGGAGTTGGAGTAGATGACCTACAATGTCCCTTCCAACTCTGTTAATCTGCATCTGTATCCACTCAAAATCATTGCTTATTGTAAGTGCTAAAAATGTATAGTAGACTGCTGTAATATAATATCTTCTATGATGAACTATGTTTAAGATCCTTTGATTGCTCAGACATATCATATGCAGATTTGCACGCTATAAGCTCTTTCCAAAACAATGAAGATAGATTGTAGGGACAAGACCAATGCATTAAGTAGATATAATCCTGTTTGTTCCTTTAAACATAATATAATAAAGGGATAACTGATCCGGGCTCAAGGATACATTTAAGATTTGTTTTATCAAAAATATTCTGTACAACTCTAAAATAAAAAGGACATTGCTTGTTTTTTTTTTATAAGTCCACTGAACATAATGCTATCTATTTGATGAAGATCTGGATTAATGCAGTTACTGTGTCTAGGATGATTTGATAGTAGCCCATACTATTTTATCTATCAGTTGATTTTTGAACTGGTCAATTAAGCCTCTTGGTCAAGCCTACCCTTGTGGCCAGAGCTGCTCTGTTAAATCAAAAAAATTGCACATCACAAGTACAGATAGTCCTTGACTTACGACCCCAACTGAGTCCAAAATTTCTGTTGATGAGTGAAACATTTGCTAAGGGAATTTTGCGACTGTTCCTGGCTCAGTATTTAAATGAATCACTGCAGTTGTTAAGTTAGTGACATGGTTGGTTGTTAAGTGAAACTATCTTCCCCATTGACTTTGCTTGTCAGACGAGTGGTGCAGTGGCCTAGAGGTGAAACTCCTGCTCACAGTCAGGAGGCTGTGAGTTTGATCCTAGGTTAGAGGCAGGTATTTCTCTCTCTGGGCACATTGAGATTATATCTGCTGAATATAACTCTGCATTGGTGACAAGAAAGGCATCCGGCCAGTAAACATTCAGCTCCATTCAGTTGCCCAGATTCCACCCCACAAGGGGTCATTATGGGGTCATTAAAAGACAATTATTGACTTTGCTTTCAGAAGGTCGCAAATGGGGATCCCATGACCTTGGGACTCAGCAACGGTCATAAGTATGAACCAGTTGCCAAGTGACTGAATTTTGATCACATGATCATGGGGAATGCACAAAGCTCGTAACTGTAAAAAACAGTCATCCGTCAAATTTTCCAGTGTTATTGTAACTTTGCAAGATCACTAAATGAATTGTTGTAAGTCGAGGACTATGTGTATTCTATATTACCAGCAAAACAAATACATAGATTCCTCAGCTGAGATCCTTATTCAACTTTGTTTTTTGCAATCTTCTCCTGAACGAAACGGATACTTATCCAAGAATTATGCCAACAAAGATAGAAAAAACTCAAATGAATATGCATACGTAAGAAGTCCTGGAGAAGTCTTTATTATTTCCAAAACACAATTAGAATTGTAAGCTGGAAACTTCATGACTCTGCCCAAACACAACCAAGTCCAATGTTAATTAATGGCTGAACTATATAGTAATAATCAGTGCAATAACCAAATACATTATTCTTGGTTGATGGCAGTATACTGATTATACAGCAGTTTTCACTTTAGAATACAGAGACTGAAGAAGGCATGAGTTTATGTTTAGAGAAACTCAACCTTGAGACTCCCCTAATTCTTCAAAAGTTTTTGTCAGGCACCAGAAAGTATACCTTTGAAAGTAACAATTTGGTTTTGCCTAGCATGTGAACTTATTCTGGACATCTATATAAGTAGTCCTCGACTTACATTCACAATCAAGCCCACAATTTCTGAGATGTTTGTTCAGTGAGTTTTGCTCCATTTTGTGACTTTTCTTGCCACAGTCATTAGGGGAATCACCGCAGGTGTTAAATTAGTAATCTGATTATTAAGTGAGTCCGTCTTCCCCATTGACTTTGCTTGTCAGAAGGTTGCAAAAGAGGAATATTACATGACTTCAGGACATTGCAACCTGTCCTGAATATGAGTCAATTGCCAAAATTGTCTGAATTTTGATCACCTGACCATGGGGATACTGCAATGGTGATAAGTGTGAAAAACGGTCCTAAGTCACTTTTTTCAGTGCCGTTGTAAATTCGAACAGTTACTAAATGAACTGTAGGACTATCTGTATTTAGTCAGAATGTATATCTTCTTCTTCCATAACTCTGGAACGCCTTGAGCCATTTCAACCAAATATGGTAGACAGATGACTTACCCTCTGGAAAAAAATACTGTGAGGGTAAGACACCCCTAACATCCCGCGGGGTATGTGTGTGTGCCTTAAAATGGCTTCTACTGTACAGCACAGTGGAGTTGCCATGATAACGGCTTCACAGTACTCCACAAGGGGGCTCCCTCTGGTAAGGGGCCCTCAGCCCTCCAAGGAAATGTCAGGCAATTGGCTAAGTGCAATCTAATGCTACAAAAATGAAACACCAGCGTAGACAAGAAACTCCTGAGGAGAGGAATAGAAGACTTTTGACGCTGTGCGAGAGAGCTACTACATCTAGAACTTCAGAGACAGTACAACAGCATGAATCTCGACTACAGGATTTTCCTGTCTAATACAGGATTGGGATAAATAAATACCCTGGCAATCCCTGGTATCTTGTCGATCCTTCTTGTTTTAAACCTCTTTCATGGATGCTTTTTATTAACTAGGATCCATTCTATGACTGCCTTGGTCCACCTGCTATCACTTTTTCTTGCCATGTGACCAGCCCATTTCCATTTCAGTTCTTTTACTCTCTTGATGTATGCTGTGCCTGTATACCCTGATCATATCTGAAGGACCTCTATTATCTATCTATCTATCTATCTATCTATCTATCTATCTATCTATCTATCCATTATCTATCAATCAATCTACCTATCTATTTATCTCTCTATCTCTATCTATCTATCTATCTATCTATCCATCCATCCATCCTCTATCTATCTATCTATCTATCTATCCATCCATCCTCTATCTATCTATCATCTATCTATCTATCTATCTATCTATCATCTATCTATCTATCTATCCATCCTCTATCTACCTATCATCTACCTACCTACCTACCTACCTACCCATCCATTCCCCCCCCTCTCTCTCTCCAGCTGACAAAAGAACTCAAATGTGTTGTTATGAGGCCAGAGGTTCAAATCAACTGCAGCACTCTGCTTATGAATGGCCTCTGCAAGAGACATTGGACTTAAATCTTGTCTTTTTTAAATTTCAGGCAAGGCATATCATTTTGGTGTCCGGCAAGATCTTCCTTGTACTGATTTTAGATTTTAAAAGGTTAGTTTGTTTTTAAGAGCTGATAGTAAAATGACTTTTCTATTTTTGAATGGGTGTTTTTCAAGCCTCAGCAGATGGCAGCATCTAACTAATGTTGGCTGATTTCCAAAGCTAAGCGGGATAGCTCTGGATAAAACCTGGAAGGGCACCCACTGGTAATTGCATGGTTGTTGGATATACTGTACATACAGTTTGGTCTAGTGTAGGGGTGTCAAACTCAAGGCCCGGGGACTGGATCCGGTCCGTGGGGTACTTAGATCCGGCCCATGGGGCTGCCCTGGAAATAGCGAAGGACTGGCCCGCAGTGCCTCTGCCAGCCGAAAATGGAGCTCAGGATCCCATTTTCGCTGGCAGAGTGCTCAGGCCACCACTGGAGCCCCCGACACAAGTGACATCATGCTGGCCACACACAAACCTGATGCGGCCCTCAATGAGATCGAAATTGACACCCCTGGTCTAGTAATTAAGACCAGTGGTGGTATTCTACCAGTTCAGTCCGGTTCTGCAGAGCCGATAGCAGCAATAAGCAGCGTTTGAACTGGTTCTCTCTGTCGCTCTGCTGTTGGGCCCACCCGCCAGCCCGGGCTCCCATACTCACCTTTATCTTCTGAATTTGAAGAGCAGCTGCTTTGCGCGGCACAGTAGAGTGCTATGCAGCAGCTGCTGAAGCGACCGTGATCGTGCAGGCTTGCAGGAGGTGAGTTAGAATGCCTCTGCGCCTGCACAAAGTGCATGTTTGGCATGCACGCGCACTCAAAGTGTGTGCATATGCGCAAAGCACACCCACCAAGCCACACCCACCAAACCGGTGGTAAAAATATTTGAATCCCACCACTGGTTAAGACACCAGGCTAGAAAGCAAGAGACTTTGAGTTCAAGGCCCATGAAAGTCTGCTGGATGACCTTGGGCCAGTCACTCTCTCTCAGCCCAAACCATCTCAAAGGGTTGTTGTTGTAGGATAAATAGGAGGAGGAAGATGTGTTGGCTATGTTCACCACCTTGGGTGATTTATAAAAATAATAAAGGCAGAATACAAGTAAATAAACTAATAATGGAACTAAAAAAACCATGAGGAATGTAATGGCAAATTGCTTGCATAACGCTACTAATAAAAACTGTATGGATGCAACCACTAGAATCTGAACTCAATTTTATCTTTGATGTTACTTTTGTGAATCTGTATTATTATTATTTTTGGTTGCTCCTTTAGATTGTCATCTGCACTGGAGTCTTTAATTGTTGGATAAAACACTAACAAAGAAACAGCAAAACAATTAGTAGGGGCATGTAAACCTTGCACAACTGAACAACTCATGTGTATCTGTTAAGAACAAAGGATTTATGCAAGTACTCACAATTTTTTCTCTAGATAAAGGGTGCCCAAGAAACAGTGGTAACGTGTATGACTATATAAGATATTTGTCCACAAAGACTATTTTTTAATAAGGAGGTCTGATCTATAGAACAGGGCTGGGAAGTTACAGGAAAGCAAATCTTCCAGGTCTCTTTGTAAGTATAGAATCTGTGTGAAGCACCCTTGAACTCAGCTTATTTTACTCTATTTATTTTATTTTATTTAGATGGCAGCAGTGTTGCTGCCATAAAAGCCAGTGTGGTCCTAGAGTGCAAGAAGAGAGGGGTCGTATCAAAGTCATGTGAAGTGTTAGTACCTCTTTGGTAAGACCACACTTGGAATATGGAACTAAAGAAGCTTCTTGGGGTGTCAAATTTGGTTTCATTGAGGCCACATCAGGGTTGTGTTGGACCTCAGAGAGCCAGGGGAACATGGTTGGGGGGGAGCCCCATGGCCATAGTGGGCGTGGCCAGCTTGACATCACTCATGTCAGGGGCACCTGTGATGGCCAAATGCTATGTGGCAGGACTTCCCTGAAACCCGCTCTCACTCTTATTATAACCTTCCTTCCTTCCTTCCTTCCTTCCTTCCTTCCTTCCTTCCTTCCTTCCTTCCTTCCTTCCCTTTGTTTCCTTCCCTCTTCCTTCTCCTTTCTTCTTCCTTCCCCTCTTTCCTTATTTCCCTTCCTTGCTCTCTTCCCACCTTCCCTTCTTTTTCTTTGTCTTTCCTCTTTCCCTTTCTCCTTTCCTTCCTTTCTTTTCTTCTTTTTTCCTTTCCTCTTCATTCTCCTTTTTTCTTTCATCCCCTTTCCTTATTTTCCTTCCTTACTCTCTTCCCTTCTTTTTCTTTGTCTTTCCTCTTTCTCCTTCTCCTTTCCTGCCCCTTCTTGCATGCTCAGATGCAAAACAGGAAACATTTCTCCTTTTGTTTTGTTTTTAGTTTGTTTTGACAGCCCTCTGCCAAGGAAAAGGGAGCTGGGGGGAGTGTACGCCCTCCCCAGTCCTCCGTTTTTGCTGGCAGAGGCACTGCAGGATGGTCCTTTGCTGTTTCCAGGCTGGCACAGAGGGCCAGATCTAAGTACCCTGTGGGCCTTGAGTTTGACACCCCTGGTCTGTTCTCAGTCTTCTAGGTCATTCATTCATTCATTCATTCATTTGTTCATTCATTCATTCATTCATTCATTCATTCATGGGTGGGGTGTTTTTAGTTTTTGGTGGTTTTTAAGTTTTGTATTAATTGGGACCATTAGTTTAATTCTTTTTTAAATATTTATTGTGTTTGTTTTTATTGTAAGCCGCCCCGAGTCTTCGGTGATGGGGCGGCATATAAGTCCCATTAATAAATAAATAAATAAATAAATTTATTTGGATTTATATGCCGCCCCATTTCTGGGGGGGGGACTCGGGGTGGCTCACATATGCATACAAAAATAGGTAAAAATATTAATCCAGTCCAAATAGAAAATTCAATTATAGTAAAATACCCAATTAAAAAACCCCACTCCCTCTCAATCCAGGCCGGCCTGTGAAAACAGCCAGGTCTTTAGATCGCAGCGGAAGGAACGTAGGTCAGGAGCCAACCGTAGTCCCTGGGGCAGCTGGTTCCACAGGGTGGGCGCCCCCACAGAGAAGGCCCTGCCCCGGGGGGGCCACCAACCAACATTGTCTGGCTGATGGCACCCCCAGGAGAGCCTGCCTGTGGGAGCGTACTGGGCGATTGGACCTCGATGCTGGTAGGAGGCATTCATGATTGTCCCAAAGGTGCTTTTTTTCTTTCAAGAGGCAAATGGACTTTCTGGTTTTTCTTTGAAGGAAGTTTTGTTTCACATCCAAGAAGCTTCTTCTTCTCTGGCTGGATGGTGGTGAAAAAGCACCTTTGGATGAGAAGCTAAACATCTTCAAGGAAAAACCAGAAAGTCTTTTGCCTTTTGAAAAGAAAAGCACCTTTGGGACAACCATGACTTGGGTAACCCAGAATCTGACCATGACAGTTGTAGTGATCCAGGATCCCGTGATCACTATCTGAGATCTTCGCAGCTGGCTTTGACAAGCAAAGTCAATGGGGGTGCTGTGGCCCTCCAGCTGCCAGTGGAGCTGGCGGCTGACTTGGACAGTGAGGAGGTTGGGGAGGAACATGGGCCAGTCCTGGAGTCTGGGGAAGGCTCTGATGAATGCTCTGCATCAGAGGCACAGATGGGGCCAGGGCTGGCTGACAGTTATCAGCTGCCTTTGGAGTCAGACCACAGTGAGGCAGAAGAACAGCTGGAGCCTGTTCCCAGTATGCATGCAGAGCTGTCAGAAGAAGGGAACATCTAAGGAAGAAGGGTTGACTTGGGAGTAAAGCCATAGGTGGACAGTGAATGGCCCCTCCCATAGGGAATAAAAGAGGAGCAAAAGAAGAGGGTTTTTTTTTTTGCAGGAGACAATTAGTTCATTTGGGTGAAGATCTGTTCCTGCATTCTTGCTAAGTATTGTCTGCTACAGTGTGGCATCTGAAAGATATCAGCCTGGCAACTCTCCAAGCCTGATAATGGTTGGTAATTGGGAAATCTCTTGAAAGACTGTTGGCCGGGACTTTGCTGGAGAGGAATTCACTGTAAACTAAATAAAAGGGGTTTATCGGGACGAGGAGTCAGCTTCGTGCTGTTGAGGAAGCCTAGATCAGAACAGGGGGAAGCCGGATTTGCTTAATGACCATATGATTCACTCAACAATGAACAACCATGGCAAAATGGTCATAAAATTGTGCGTGACTCTTCAACTACCTTGTTTAGCCATGGGAATTCTGGTGCCCCATTGTCGTTGTATGTTGAGGACCATCTGTAGCTCCTGGGCATCATGCTAAGATTCTGAAAAAGTGTGAAGGAATTCTGTTTCTCCGCAGAACGACTGGCTCCCAATTTTACCATTGAGACTCTGTTTGATCACCTTGGCTCATTAAGGCAAGAACATTATTTCTGCCATACAAAACTGGATTGCAGGTAGTCTGTGATGACCCAGAGTGGGATACAAAATAAACACAGTCACAAAACAGGTGAAGCCCCTTTTATTCCTTCACTTTGCTTCAAAGCTCCAAATATCCTTGACTGGAGACAAAAAAACTCGCCCACAAGCAGTTATGAAAAGGAGGAAATGCCGTTTAAATTAAAAATGTCTATAAATTATAAAGAGTAAAAACAACACAAACCACACTGAAGCAATTAAGGGAATCAGGCAAGATAAGGGCTTGAAGACGTCCACAGTTATTGGAACACACACTGGGAAGAACGCCAAACTCAGAGAGGAATGACAGACTAGAGATATTTCCACGCTTTGTTTCTAGCACTGGTCCATAGGCTTGTCGGTCCTTTTAACCAGTTCTCACAGCTGCAGCCCATGAAGAGGATCAAGGCCCTTTCCTCCCCGTAGACCATGCCATTCATGTCTCTCCCTTATCCTCTCCTCCCTGCATGCCCTAGGATGGAGAGGGGATGGGCCTGGGTCCTCCTCTGACTGCTCAGCTGACCTCTGCCCTTTCCCAGCCTCCTCCACAACCTCCGGAGCCACACTTCCACTCCCTGTCAGCTGTTCCTCCTCTCCCTCAGAGTCAGTCTCCAACAGGGGCATGACATAGTCCTCAACTTACGTCAATTTGTTTAGTGATTGTTCAAAGTTATGTCACTGAAAAAAGTGATGTAGGGCCGTTTTCACACTTACAACCTTTGCAGCCTCTCTGTGGTTCACGTGATCAAAATCAAGACACTTGACAGCTGACTCATATTTATGACGGTTGCTGTGTCCCTGGGGAGGGGGTCATGTGATCAACTGTTGCGGCCTTCCAACAGGCAAAGTCAATGGGGAAGCCAGATTCACTTGCGGGAACGTCTCCTGCCAGCATCGCATTCCACGCCCTGTACGCTCCCACAGGCAGGGCCTCCTTGGGGTGCCGTCGGCCAGACAATGTCAGCTGGCGGTGCCCAGGGGTAGAGCCTTCTCTGTGGGAGCACCCACCCTGTGGAATCAGCTCCCCTTGGGGCTCCGCTTGGCCCCGGACCTCCGCTCCTTCTGCCGCGACCTGAAGACTTGGCTGTTTCAGCAGGCTGGTCTGGACTGAAATGAGGTGGTGTGGTTTTTTTAGGGAATTTTAACTAAATTTTACTGGTTTTTAGATTTATTGGGCTTGTAATTTAATTATTTTTAATTAACTTATTTTTGTAGTGTGATTTTATACTGTGAGCCGCCCTGAGTCCCTAGGGAGAGAGGGTGGCATACAAGTCTAATAAATAAATAAATAAATAAACAAACAACTGTGGCAAGAAAACTGGTAAAACGGGGTAAAATTCACTTAAACGAATGCTTCACTTAGCAACAGAAATTTTGGGCTCAGTTGTGGTCATACGTTGAGGACTGACTCTACTAGAACTTTTAAAACATGGCTAGAAATTCATATTTTGTCGTTAAGTTTAAGAAGATCCTGAGAAAATGCATCTCTCTCTCTTTTTTTTTGAAAACCCAGAAGTTCTTTTCTTTTTGCAAAAGCAGACAGTAATCTCAGCAGATCTAATTCCTTTCTCGAGTGAAACCTTTGCCCACAACCTCTGTCAGCATTGCCCCAAAGCAAAACACATATATTTAAAGATGTTTGCCTGGAACACATAAAGGTATTTAATCTTTTAATTAACTCCTCTGCCCCCCCCCCCTGGTTTTCTGAATTCACATAAGCATTATGTTTTGGTTGCTTCTGTCGCCTGGTAAAGGAAGAGTGAAGGAAGGAAGGAAGGGGGAAAAAAGATCAGGAAAGGGAAAAAAGTTACTATATGCAGTTAATATCGAATAGCAGCCATCTACAGATGATCCCTGCTGCATCCAATTTCTGCCAAAATGCTTTCTGTTAAACCTCCATCAAACAGACACACGGTGCACAAAAGGAAACCTCATCACCAAGGGAAACTAATCCACCAGTGCGCAATGTAAGCCTGTCAACTTTTTATTATAAGAAGTCATCACTCATTTCAGCGAAGATTAAAAGTATGACTAAATTGAGAAAATCCTCTTAGCCATTTGGAATTTTAATAGAGGAGAAAAGGGGATGAGTAAAAAATTTAAACTGTGAGTGTGCATCCATGCCGGGTGTGCATATATCTCGGCACCAAGATCTCTCTCTCTCTCTCTTTTTTTTCCCCTAGATGGGCAAGAAAGAATGAGAAGTAGAAAAATAAAAAACATATATACAAGCGTGCAATAGAAATATAGGGGAGGCATGTATATTTTGTGTGTGCATAGATATATACGGTTCATATAATCTGTGCACACAATGTATATAAATATATATATATATATATATATATATATATATATATATATACATACATGCACACATGCAGGCTTGTTCAAATTCATAAATAAACATGTGCTAGGATGGTATATTTTCTCTCTTACACAGACCGTTTCTGATTCAGACGAGCTTAAGAGATAAGAATGGAAAATGAGTCCTCACTGCTTTAATTACATTGCCATTGGCAACAAGGTGTTACAGTGGTAGAATAACAATTGCTTTTTACACTGAGTGTGGATTTAGGGTCAATGTGCTATTTCATCCCAGAAAGCCCCAGATGGGAACCATGTTGAATCTGCAGCTCAGCCCTACAGGTAAAGTTACACAGCTGGGCAGTTTAAATACTCTCATATATACACACACACCTTTAACTAGAGCAGGGGTCTGCAACCTTAAACACTCAAAGAGCCGTTTGGACCCATTACCCACAGAAAAGAAAATACCCGAGCCAATAATTTAACAACCAGTGTGACTGGGTGGGCGTGGCTAACTCGACGTCACTCACTCCCACCCAGTCACCTCCTGCTCTGGAATGTGGAGCGAGTCTCTATCCCCCGCCATCACCCTTACCTTCTCAGGCCAGGAAAGGAGTGACAGGAAGCGGAGGGGAGGGGCCAGCCAGTGGTGGTATCAGCTGACAGGGAGCTGCAACAGAGGACCGAAAGAGCTGCATGTGGCTCTAGAGCCGCAGGTTGCCGACCCCTGAACTAGAGCCTAGTTTTTTTTCCCTCTCCCCTACTGGATTATGTACACAGTACTCTATATTTCACTTAAGCTGTCGTTTGTGAAATAGCAATAGCACTTAGACTTATATACCACTTCACAGTGCTTTACAGCCCTCTCTAAATGGATTACAGACTCAGCCTATGGCCCCCAACAATTTGAGTCCTCATTTTACCCACCTCGGAAGGATGGAAGGCTGAGCCAACCTTGAGCCTGGTGAGATTTGAACTGCCAAATTGTAGGCAGCTGGCTGCAGCAGAAGTAGCTTGTAGTACTGCACTCTAACCACTGTGTCAAAGAGGCTCCTAATGCAAGTAATCTTTTTTTTCCTCCCCACCTTGGCTGTTAAAGACAGCAAACATTTTCCATTCCCACCAAACCTACACTGAAAATGTAGCTCTCATCAACTACAAATGACAAACCTTTAGGCATTATTTACCTGCAGATCATCCACCTGTCTATTTCATAAAAAAAAGACTTGGAAGTTATTTTGGATGAAACTTTCCAGAGCCATTTCCAAGAATAGACGTGCTCCCTCTCCTGGTCTTTTTATTTTTTTATTATTAAAAAAAGTAAAGGATTAAAAAGAAGCAAACACTGATTTGGAGTTTCATCTTGAAAATGTTCACCCATAGTATTCAAATCTTACCAGTTTCTAAAAATCGATCAAGGTTGGATTAGGGATGTCCAACCCTTGGCCACTTTAAGATTTGTGGACTTCAACTCCCAGAATTCTTCAGCCAGCATGGGTTTAAGTCCGGAGGTCTTAGAGTTGTCAAGGCTGAACATCCTTGCTCTACACCAGGATCACATATTCCAAAGCCCATCATTTTTCAGGCAGAACCACCCACTCCTATTGCCCTGAGGGAAGCCACCCCTCTGAGAATAATGAAGTATTTTGAGAAATATTTTTTTTTAAAAGCAGGATAAAATATTTCCCCTAAAAGAGAAATAAAAAATCTTAAGGGAGACAGAAACTCAGAACTTCAGCTCCCTGCCCTCAGCAGATATTTGGGGCCCATTAAGAAAGACTGGGCCATCCTATCTACAAGACAAAAAACCTTCAGCTCCAGAGTGATGGGATTAAAAGATGGCCCTTCAGGACATAATAGGGCCATTTAGCAGAAGACACAGAGCTCACCACATTGCACAATCTCCTAAGGACGTTGCATCAGCAGTCCAAACTTCAACCAATCTTAGCTCAGACAAACATGACCTCTAGAGGGCCCCCTGGGAGTCTGACAACAGGCAATAGAATACATGTTCTTGCATGGGAACAGGCAGCTCAAGTGCAAAGCCCAAGAGAAGGAATAAAAGCCCCCCCCACTCTCAACTCTATGGGGTCAACTACCCAGAATCACATGTGCTTGGTGGTTCTGTTCATCATTAAACCATCTTTCCTATCAGCCTCTATGTTTCCAGTGTCTTTATTCTGGCTTGGGACGGAACCGGATGGATATTTCTTCCAACAGCCCCAGTGATGCTTTGCATTTATCTTTGGGGTAAAACCCGCCAAGACATCGGCCCTAATTTCCCCGCATTCAGAGGCTGCAAGGATCCCCCTTCCCTCTCCCCTCCCTTTCTCTTCCCGCTAAAGCTATTTAGCTCCAACTCACCTTCTGCAGTTCACACAGCAAGTAATGACAGCCCAGTAGGTTGAAAAATTCTTTCTGTAAATCATCAAGGGTGCAAAAGACCAAGCCACTTGTTTCCTAGAGCAGAGCTGGAAAGTAATGTTGACACCTTTGGGAGAAGAAGCCAGAAAAACGCCCGTCAGCAGTTTCACCACCTTCTGGCTCTTGATTAAGCTTCCTCCCCTTCTCAGAAAACTTTTATTTGGCTTTGGTATTCAAGTAGGCTGATTTTTTTTTTGCTGGGGGAGACAACTGCTGAATTGTTCCCTCCCTCCCTCCCTCCTCCTTCTCCTACCCACCCCCTCTGACTTTTCCCCAAATCTTGCTTTACTTTCTGTCACCTTCCCTTTCCATCCAGTGGAAAAGCAACTGTGGCCTTTTGCTAAATAAATGAGCAAATATTTTCCCAGTGTTCATCAGGTTAGATCCCCATTTAATTAAACTGGCTCATTATGTCCCTATCTGATTAGCAGAGTAGAATCAATTATTCAATGCACAAACATGGCTGCAGGAGCCAGAGGTATATACAGAGCTGTTCATTTAAATCCAAGGACACTAATTAGGTACAAAGCAAGCAATAACTTGAACAATTGCAGGCACAAGCAGACAGAGCGTTCAGGACAAGAGGGGGGGGGCGGGGAACAAAAAAAAAATCACCCCTCACACAACAATACCAGGCTTTCATTTCCTTAATAAGCTGGATCTCCCCCTCCCCAGCCCCCAAACAGGGTCAAGAAAAGAAACACTCAGAAATTGAAAGAAGATGAAATGTAGATCAAGAAAGCTAAGCATCCAGGAAATAACCCTTGGGATTTGCATATGTAATGGTGTGCTGCTACTTTTGTACTTTATAATCAAACAGTAGGCAATTATCCAAATTATTGACAGCAGATTTCTCATTTCAACTGCAAATTAAGGCCATTAATAAAGCTTTCTAATGCAAAAGTGACTAATTAACTAATGGAATGGAACTCTGAAGCCGGGGTATCAAAACCAGTCCACCACATATTGTGGAAACACAGGGGAACTAATTAGTTTAATTATCAAAACAGCTAATTAAAATTACACAGTTGCCTAATTAGTTCTTTGCCTTGCCTTTCCCCCCCCCTCTTCCTCCAACTTAATTGACAGGATGGAGTTAAATAGGTAACTGGTCTCAAAGAAGGAAAGCTGGAGGGGGAAGAAAAGAAGAGGGGGCTAGAAGAGAAAGAGGGGTAGAGAAATGTGAGGAATAGCTTGTTTCTGTTGAATATTTTAGCTGATCTTATCTCATTCATGTGGCAGCCCAGTAACAGGAAAATAAATTACTCTCATCCTTTTGGTAAGCAACTCCAAATTTTCTGGACGTAAATCTGCCCTCTGAGTGAGCTATCTAAACAGATTTTCCCCAAGTTAAAGGACTCAGATGTCTTGATGCATCCAAAGGGTCACACCCTCTTTGATTTTGTGAGTGGGGTGAGGAAGAGTGGGGCTAAAACCAAGGTGTTTTCTTCCCCTCCGAGTAAATTCGTTTTCCACTGTTTTGTTCCATCTTATGCTAAGCTTATGTGGTGGTGCTGTGGCTGCAGTCAAGGAGAAATCTGTGTTGTTTTGTCTGCTCAGGAAACGTCTTTTGTTTCTTTGGAGCAGAAAGATGTTCTAACCAGCCTTTAAAATGAGATCTATTGACAGGCTGAACTTCATGAGATCTTGCTTTGGTTTCTCAGGAAAATACTCACAGAAGGCTTAAAGAACAAAGGCGACCAAGTTAGGCCTTTCTCTTACAAAGCAAGCCTCAAGTTTACTTCAGTCCTCTAGATCAGTGGTTGCCAACCAGTGGGCCAGGGACCACTAGTGGTCTGCGAGAAAATTTTGATGGTCCGCAAGAGTAATGTCAACCCCAAAGCAATTAATCCAGGCCGTGCGGTAACACAAGGCTGTGCTGCCCACATGGCCCACAGGAACACAAGGCTTGCATAGCTTGCATTGCAAACAACACAAGATAGTGAGGGGAGAGGGGAAAGGGCAGGGGGAAACTTGCCCCACTCACCCCATGTGCCTCGCCTGGCCATTGGGCCACTTCTTTCTGCTTCTTTCTTCTTCTGCTTTTGGCTGCATGCAAGGAAAGCAGCAAAAGTCTTTCTTTCTCTCCCCCAAACTCTGCCAGAAATGAGTCTTTGGGACCCTGCAAGGCATCTACTCCAAGAGGCTGCACTGGCGTGACAAGTCTCACAAAGACTCATTTCTGGCAAAATTTAGGGGAGAGAAGGAAAGACTTCTGCTGCTTCTGCTGCTTTCCTTGCATAAAACCAAAAGTCTCTCTCTCCCCCACTCCGAGAACGGAGCTGGAGACAGTATCCTGCGATCCCAAATAAAGAATGATTGATCGGTAGGAAAACAGGATGCTGACTTTTTTGGGGATTTTCCCAGGGTCTCTGGTGCGCGGGATTTAAATTTATGAGTTTGGTGGTCCCTGAGGTCCAAAAGGTTGGCAACTCCTGCTGTAGATGAGGTAAAAAGAGGCCTGAGAAAAAGGTTCAGTTTTCAGGGAGCAATTTGACCCCCTCTGAATTGTCCTCTTGAAACATCCCCACTTATGGACCAAATGCAAGTATTTAGTCACTGAGTCATTGCTTTAGAAAGTGTACTCATCTCCAGTTGCAGGGACGAGATGAGCTCCCTCAAAACCATGAACAGTATTCCATTTATTCCATGTCCTCTGTAGAAAGTTATCCCCTCCTAGAAGAATGAAATATTTTAGGAAATATTAAAAAGGCAGAATATTCTATTTCCCCAAAAAGGGAAATAGAAATCTTAAGGGAGACAGAAACTCAGAGCTTTAGCTCCCTGCCCTCAGCAGATATTTGGCGCCCATTGAGAAGGACTGGGCCAGCTTATCTACAAAACAAAAGACCTTCAGCTCCAGGGTGATGGGATTAAGACATGACCCCCCAGGACATAATAGGATTATCTAGCAGCAGGGCTCACTGCATTGCAAAATCACCCGGGGACATTGCATCACCCGCCAGGCTTCAACCAAACTTATCTCAGACAAACTCCTAGCATGGAAGTCTGACTACAGCCAATACAATACATTTTTTGCACAGGAACAGGAAGCTCAAGGGCAAAGACCAAGAGAGGGTATAAATAACCCTCATTCTCCACTCCATGTGGTCAGCTGCCCAGAACCTCAAACCCATGTGGTCCTGTCCATCAATAAACCATCTTTCCAATCAGCCTCCATGTTTCCAGTGTCTTTCTCCCCACTTGGAACTGAACCAGATGGGTATCTCTCCCAACACCTCTTTGACAGATCTTCCACTGAGCTCCTTCTTCCAACCAAACCCTTTCTCACCATTCATCTTCCTTCTTCAATCAGTCCATGTATCAATAATAATAACAACAATAACTTATTGTATACACAATTCATATATTCCTTTACAAAGCAGGAAGTAACAAAACTCATTCAACATAAGAAAACACATACAACATAATAGCAACACAAGAGGTGTACCTCGTGTGCATTGTAATCTAGGTTTTGCCAGTTTCCAAACAGAAATACTTGTTTGCAAATCAAATGCTGGCTCAATCATCTTATTATTATTATTTCACCCAACCAAAACTGTATGTTTTAAAGCTACAGATCTTCTTAAGGAGCTAATAGATGAGGTAATGAAATAGTTGTTAGCTAATTGCCAACCTTTCTCCATCCAAAACTGAGCCATACAGCAAATGTAACTCTTCAGGCTTTGTCCGGGATTTTAAGTAATTATTTTTTGTATTGAATTTAGTGAAAACTTAATGGGAATTCTCCTAAACTGTTGCAACTGCTGTCATTCATAAATGTGCTTAAAGGATTATTACCAATAATATGTTTTTGGGACGTGCAGTTGAATGGAATGTAGATTTTGAATTCAGTCACTGGAGGTGATGCAATAGACTAAGATTGATTAACTAATTGTCTTCTCTCTTCATTATAGCTCCTTATTGGCCCCCATTTTCCACTTGATACTTCGTTATTCTTATTCTCTGAAGGCTGTTATGGAAGCCATATTTCTATGCTAGATAAATATTCACAGTTGTACAACTCCCATTAGATATTTTAGTTGAATAGCAAACAAAATGGTGTGTATGTGCAGCAGAGGTGGGTATTCAGCAGGTTCTGACCAGTTCTGGAGAACCGGTAGCGGAAATTTTGAGTAGTTCAGATAACTGGCAAATACCACCTCTGACTGGCCCCGTCCCCCTCTATTCTCTGCCTTCCGAGTCCCAGCTGATCGGCTGGGTCTTCTTTTATTGCCCTGCACAGGAGAACGGAGCTGGAAAGCAGGTTAGTGGGGTGGGGAGGGAATGGGGATTTTACAGTAGCCTTCCCCTGCCATGCCCACCAAGCCATGCTCACCAAGCCACACCACGCCCACCAAGCCACGCCCACAGAATCGGTAGTAAAAAAATTGCATACCACCACTGGTGTACATACATAATTTTGTTCAGTTCACTGTCCAAGATACGTAGAATTGTGATTTGAGAACCTCTAGTTACTTTAAGTAATGTCATGTCTTAAGAGCCAGGTGACTGACATCCAGAATATTTAACAGAATAGCAGAGTAACAGAATTGGAAGGAACCTTGGGGCACTTATAGTCCAATCTTCTACTCTGGCAGGAAATCCTATACCAGTTCAGACAAACGGTTATCCAATCTCTTCTTAAAAACCTGCAGTGATGGAGCACCCACGACTTCCAGAGGAAAGCCATGCCACTGATTAGGAAACAGTATTTGCAATATTTGAGAGAGCCTAGAAAAACCAAAATGTCAAAAAAAAAAAAAAAACCAGAGAGGAGAATTCATGGTCTTCAGCTAGAAGCCATGGAGAAAAATTGATCTTGGAGACAATTAGCCCTTCGTGCTGACCTCAATACCCAGCACATTTCTATAGTAAATATAAGGGTAAATCCTCAAAAACAAACGTGACAATAGCAAAAATTTAGTATCTAATGTATTTAATGACACATTAGTTACTAGTATCCAACACAGCTTTGTTAAAGAGTAAGTCATGCCATGCCAATCAACATTATATACCATTTTTATCTTTGTTCAGAAGGTGGTAATATACTCTTATCTGAAAAGTGGGCACTGCAGCAGACCTAATGCATTTCAAGCTGTAAATACTGTGGAAGAAATATCCTTCTGGGTTCAGTTCCAAGTGGAGAAGAAAGACACTGGATTCATGGAAGTTGCTTGGAAAGGTTTATTGATGAACAGGATGGGTTCCTGGACAGAAAAGGGAAGAGATGCTGAGGGTCCCTGGATTTTATGCCCTCTGTTGGGCTTTGGATTTGAACTTATGTTCTGATTGGTTGTCAGACTCCCATGGGGCCATGTAGGGGGTAACTTTGTAGGTTGTCTTTTGAGTCCCAGGCTTGGTTGACTCTTGCTGGGTGATGATGTAATGAAAGGGCTTTGGGCAATTCCTATTATGCCTGAAGGAGGTAGACCTTTGTTATGTAGATTAGACTGGCCCAGGCCTTAATGATTCTATTCCACAATTTTTTGTGTATTAGTGTAACTCAATTCAGCAGTGAATTGGCTGTGGCAAGTTGGTTGTGGTAAGTTAGCCTTGGTGAGTTGGCCATGGTGAGTTGGCTGTGGCAAATTGTCATAAACTCCCAGAAAGAGGGTTGAGATAATACCTACAGATCCCTCACATCCTGGACATAAAGCTGATTTTGAAATCACAGCCTCTCAGTTTCTAAGCCTGGTGCCTTAACCGGTACGCCAAACTAGCTCTATGCCAAGTATTGGCTTTCTATGCTTAGCCTTGAGACTATTATAATGAATATGATAACTAGACTCTAAGCAGATCCATCTTAGAAAAATGGTACAGGAAGTCATCTGTTATCTCTGTTCCACAGGTCAGAGTATACCTGGAATGCAATGTCCAGTTCTTGTTGGCACAATACAAAAAGGATGCAAAGCAACTGGAAATGAAGCAGAGAAGAGTAACAAAGATAATAAGGAGTTAAATTCGATGAATCTAGATGAAAGGAACTTGGTATGTTTAGTCAAAATAAGAGAAAGTGAGGAGAGACATTGTTATGTATGCAGGTTTGAATGTCATTGGTTAAGTTTGAACTGTTCTTGTAAAATGTCAGAAATGATTGGTTTAAAAAGTGCGGGAAAACCCTGCACTCTGATTGGCTGGCAACTGCGGCTGCTGGCTATAAGTAGCAGCCACAGCCCAGCCAAAGCGGGTCTGTTATGAGCTGTAGTCACTAATAAACTCTTCACTGAAGCACTTTGCGTCTGACTCTTCATGCAAATCTAACAGACATAATGGCAGTCTTCCAATATGTGAAGGGATATCACACGACAGAAGGTGTGGATTATTCTCCATTACACCTGAGACTAAGATAAGAACCAGTGGGTGGCAACTTAACAGAGACAGATCCTGCATTGAAATGAGAAGTTATTTCATGATTGTGAGATCGGTTAAACTGTGGAACAACCTACTGAAGTCATGGATGCCCAAGGAGGCTTTCAAGAAAAGATTGGGCAGTTATTGCTGTGGGGTGTTTTGAAAATTCTTGCACTAGGTAGGGAGTCTGGATTACAAGACCTCAAAAGTCCTCCTCAACCTCATGACTACATTTCTATGAACATCCCATCAACTCACAGGACCTTGCCAACCAAAATCAAAATATAGACATCTTTCTAATTCTAACGGAAGTCATCCTGTCTCTTTTTAAGTAGGGAAGAACAGTTTATGAGCCCCAACTCATCATTCTGGATATTAGGGGAGCAACTAACAAACCCCTCAAGGGTTGGAAGTTACAATATCCAACTTAAAGGTAAAGGTAAAGGTTCCTCTCGCACATACATGCCAGTTGTT
The DNA here is from genome assembly GCA_009733165.1 of Naja naja. Lineage (NCBI taxonomy): Eukaryota > Metazoa > Chordata > Lepidosauria > Squamata > Elapidae > Naja > Naja naja. Next base: position 40,764,291 of record CM019154.1, read on the forward strand.
TACAACTCTAGAGGGCCTTGCTCATCTTCGTTTCAAAGCTGAAGAGCCAGTGCTATCCAAAGACGTCTCTGTGGTCATGTGGCTGGCATGGCTAAATGCTGAAGGCGCACAGAACGGTGTTACCTTCCCACCAAAGTGGTCCCTATTTTTCTACTTGCATTTTTACATGCTTTTGAACTGCTAGGTTGGCAGAAGCTGGGACAGATAATGGGAGCTCACTCCATTATGCGGTGCTAGGGATTCGAACCGCCAAACTGCTGACCTTTTTGATTGACATGCTCAGTGTCTTAGCCACTGAGCCACCACGTCCCTTCAATATCCAACTAACCAACCAACAAAAGAAACCAAAAAGTAACATTGCCAAAAATTTGTGACAAAAAGTTGTGGCTATTATAAAATGTCCCTCTCAATTTGTTTCACCATGGCCAGAATTATTACTGTGAGGCTGATCTTCACAAGCTCCCTGTTTGTAAAGGAAGCTGCCACAAGCTAGAAGCCCACAGCAACTGCCCATATTATGGCCCATTTCTTTTACAGTCATCATAAAACAATATTTGTAGATCAGGGGTATCAAACTCAATTTCATTGAGGGCTGCATCAGGGTTGTGTTTGATCTTGCATGGGGGAGTGGGCATGGCTGGGGTGGCAGGCTTGGCCAGCTCAACATCCTGCAGCCCTCTGCCAGTGAAAATGCGCTCTGTTTTCAGCTGTGATGGCCTCTTGCACAGAGGTGGGAATTCAGCAGGTTCTGACCAGTTCTGGAGAACTGGTAGTGGAAATTTTGAGTCATTCGGAGAACCGGCCAATACCACCTCTGACAGGCCCTGCCCCCATCTATTCTCTGCCTCCTGAGTCCCAGCTGATTGGCTGGGTCTTCTTTTGTTGCCCTGCACAGGAGAACGGAGATGGAAAGCAGGTTAGTGGGGTGAGGAGGGAATGGGGATTTTGCAGTAACTTTCCCCCATGAGTGGGGAGGGAATGGGGATTTTACAGCAGGGGTCTTCAAACTTGACAGCTTTAAGACTTGTGGACTTCAACTCCCAGAATTCCTCCTCCAATCATGTTAGCTCAGGAATTCTGGGAGTTAAAGTCCACAAGTCTTAAACTTGCCAAGTTTGAGGACCCTTGTTTTACAGTGTCCTTCCCCTGGACTGAGGTGGGAATGGAGATTTTACAGTATCCTTCCCCTGCCACGCCCACCAAGCCACGCCCGCGCTCTCTCTCTCTCATTCATTCTCTCTCTCTCTCATTGTATGTGCATGTATATATTTGTATGCAAGTGAGAAAGAGAGACAGGTCTTTTGATGATGTCTTAAACCCAGTTTGAGATTCTTTCTTGCTAGCAATGAGAGAGGGAATGTGATTTTTGTTCAAAAGAAAAGGCACCTTTTCTTTTCAGGTGCCGAAGCAAGATTCTGCAGCCTATCCAGTCACGGAATGCATTGTAGATAAATTCAGACTGTTCTAGTCGAACGTAAGGATTCCATTAAGGCAGCCGCGATATCATCAATAAAGCAAGAAGAAGCAAAATGGATCTTTGTTTCCTTCGTTCTCTCCTGAAGTTCTAATGAAACGGAACCCTAGCAGCAGCCTGGGTTTTAAGATTTTACTTTTGCATCTCCTTCCTTTAGGCATGTTTCTGAGCAGAAGAAGATCTTCCTGACACTCCTGTTTCTTTTTCGCTTCCCTCCCCACCCTCTGCATTTGTACCTCTCTCCAAATCTGGCTTATTAAAAGTGTGTGTGCATGTTGTGGGGTAACATTTACTTTCTTTTTCTGACCACTGTGATGTACTTTCGCGGATGTCCTCCTCTGCTGATTTGGAAATGCAATATGGAAATTTAACTCGACAAAGCTATGCACGTGTGTGTGTGTATGTGGGTGTGTGCATTTGAACGATACATCAGCGTATTTGTTGAATGTTATCGGCCATGGCACAATTCATTATTTGATGGGTGGCCTTCTGGAAGTTGCTAATCCAGCCCCACGCTTTTATGTCAAAGGAGAACTGACAGCACTCATCCAATCGTGACTACCTTTGAATATCAAAGTACTGTAACTATTTGTACACTGGCCCCTCTTTTGCCTGACATCTAAGGCTTCTGCATACATGTGGTAATTTGTTTTCCTATTTTTATTTTGGGTGCTCTGGGCAAGAGAGAGAAAAAGAAACAGAAGTGGCAGGGTAGAATGGCACGCCTGCAAACTGCCTGCGCAGCACTTTGCTTGTATTCCTTGGCATTGTGCTGGCAGTGCTCCATCGGGTTAATGGGATGGAGGTCAGAGTGGAAAACTAGCCTTCCGCTCATGGAGTCGAGGGCTAACAAGGTAGGAAGAAGAGGAAAAGAAGACCTAGGGACACACGGACCCCTTGGTCATCTATTTAATCACAGCACTGAATGTGATATAAGTGCATGTCTTCTGGCAAACTCAGTGTACCCAGATCTATGGAGTTGATAAACTCTACTTTTGGAGAACCTGTTCCAGGTCAGCTACTTGGCCAGCCAACCTGTGTATATTGCAAGAAGATCTTCAGAGTCTTAAATATGTCTGTATCTGCAATGGCATCTCTCTCTCTCCCTCCCTCCCTCCCTCCCTCCTTCCCTCTCCTCTCCCGCTCCTTCTCCCTCCCTCTCCCCCCTCTCTCCCTCTCCCCTTTCTCCTCTCTCCTCATCTCTCTCTTCTTCCCCCTCTTCCCCCTCCATCTCCACCATGTTTATCTCTGTCATCTCTATCATTTCTGAGTCTGTCTCTGTCTCTACTTCCACCTGTATCCCTACATATTTCCTAAAATAACAATTGCACAGGCTTTTTTAAAAAATTAAACAACAAATACTATTTCGAAGAAAATAATATCCTCTAATGACACCTACATATCTAGCCACTTCATTAGAGGCAATATATAGATAATAAAAGAAGTGGCTATGAAACAAAGGCTTTAATATATTTGCTATGATCTTTGATCTGTTGCTGACAAAGAGAAACTGATGTAAAGTTGCATCTGTAGAAAGCAGCAGATAAACATCGGTCTGGATGTTCATATTTCTATACTGGAGAATCTAGATTATGTACGAAATAAAGACAAATGCTGATATTGTCATTGTATTTAAGATTAAATAATATATTTTGCTTAAATGTTTTATCCAGGTGAAGTACTTCTCACAAGAGCTGATTTGGTCTAATGGTTAAGCCAACCAGGCTAGAAACCAGGATGAGTTCGACTTATGCTTTAGGTTCAAATGTAGCTGGGTGACTGAGCCAGTCATTTCTTCAGCTAGGCAGAAGGAATGATGAACCATTTCTGAAACCCCTTGCTAAGAAAATTGCATACTGTCAACTCATAAAATATTTCTATGGTCTTTTTAGAGTTGTCAACAGAAAGGGAGGGGGGAGCAGTGGGCAGCTTGCATTCCATAAATGTTTTCAAAGATAGTAACTAGGTGACTGAAGTTTCTGCCATGCAAAATTCTAACTGGAGAGTATGATTGATGACTCTTGGCTATGGATGTGTCCCATTGGAGAATATGAATTACGATACACCCAGGGATGAAAACCAGGGTCAAGGGTGACAATGAATTATGTATCTCATAATCGGCTACACCCAGGCAGTGCCAGACACGTTAACTCCCAATAAATCCTTTTTAAGTTTTGGAAGTTTGGCTTGACACTCATGATTTAAATGGGGGTAACTGCCGGAATCCTGACACATACATTTGTCTATGTAGTCATCAGAAATTTAAGGAAAACATACCCAACACAAAATGTATGTCCCCATAGTTTTTGAGAATAAAATAAATACCTTTTTAACTGAAAAAAAAGAGGATACAGGCTGAAATCTGATCATGGGGACTCTCTTAGCATTCAGCAAAATTATACTTGGAATACAAAAGGTGAGAGATCGATAAATTCAGGGCTGTCATCCTGAACCTGGTGTCTCCAGGTGTATTGAGGTGGCTTCCATCAGTTCCATTTGGTATGACAATTGTTTGGGAAAATAGCAATAGCACTTAGACTTATATACTGCTCCACAGTGCTTTACAGCCCACTCTAAGTGATTTACAAAAGTGGCCCTCAACTTTTGGGCACCAGGGACCTGTTCTGTAGACAGATATTTTTCCATGGACCAGAGGGGGTGTAGTTTTATGTCCTGCCTGTATCCTCCAGATGGGGCTTTGCTTGTTTACGCAGCCCGGTTATTGTTATGCCATGGACTGGTGCCAGTCTATGGACCAGAAGTTGGGGACCCCTGGTTTACAGAGTCAGCATATTGCCCCCAACAATCTGGGCCCTCATTTTACTGACCCAGGAAAGATGGAAGGCTGAGTCAACCTTGAGCCAGTCAGGATCGCAGGAACTGAACTCCTGGCAGTACATGCAGAATTAGCCTGCAATACTGCATTCTAACCACTGCACTACCATGGCTCATGATGCTGCTATCTTTGGATTCCCATGAACCTAATGTGCAATATAAATCACAATCTGCTCTTTCCCATAACTGAGCTATGGAAAGCTGACACTGATAGACAAAGTGCCTTTCATAGAGGTTGCCTATCCTTGATGATCTCCTCATCACTTTTCAAATAAATCTCAGGATCATCTTCGCAAAACAGTAACAGTGTTCTAGAGGAACCCTAAGGCATGGAACCAATGCAGGTTTGTTAATTAATGTACTCTATTGCCTGAATTCAGCAGGTACCCTGGCATTGGACATAGCATGGCTAGATAAACAAATCTTTTTTATAGAAAAGTCACTTTAAGTAGTTGAAGGTCCTCTGTGAAAACATAGGGGACATCTCTTTTTCCATTTTTTTAATGTCAAGTTTTTTTAAAATTAATATATAAGTATTTTGAGTACAGTGTATTGTCCCGGCATACCATTTTACAAAAAAAAAAAAAAGAAATAGTAACATATATACTGATAGCAATAGTAATAGTACAACAAAATGGTTCTAACCATATTTATAATTATATTAGTTCCATTTTTTATTTATTAAATTGACATGCAGGCCATTTTCTAACTAAGTAAAAGCAACAACAAAACATGGAAATATTAAAATAATAAACACTAACATTAAAACTGATTTTAAATTAACCAAGATGGCAAGGAAAGGAACAAGATACACACAGGATGGAGATGGGAGTTCTACCTCATATGCTATATCTTATAGCACTGAACTTTGAATCCAGATCTTCATTTTCTTGCCTTTTCCATAGTTTAGCAAGCACCTTGTTTTGTGCTTCTCAATCCTGGTCCTTATGGCAGTTGATTGTTGACATAATTGGATTTCCTGCTTTGGGACTCTCTTAATTCTCACAATTTTTGGCAGGAATCCTGTGTTTTTCACCCACAGAGAAACATCAGGTGAAAATTTTGCTGAGATGTAATGATAGTGCTGATAATCTTGATGGATTATATATCCTCTTTGGTGTTTTCCATCCAGAAGAAGTTGGACAGCGTAGATACAGAAAGACAATGCTTCTAAGGTGGATTTCCCTAACTTGATTCCCTTTATCTGGACATTATTAGAATAGAATAACAAGGTTGGAAGGGACCTTGGAGGTCTTCTAGTCCAACCCCCTGTCTAGGCAGGAAACCCTACACCACTTCAGACAAATGGTTGTCCAACGTCTTTTTAAAAACTTCCAATGTTGGAGCATTCACAACTTCTAGAGGCAAGTTGTTCCATTGATTAATTGCTCTAACTGTCGGGAAATTTCTCCTTAGTTCTAAGTTGTTTCTTCCCTTGAATCATTATAATCAGTCCAATCCAGAATAATCAGTGATCTGAATTCATGGGAGTTGCGGGTTCAAATAGCTGAAGAGACCATGTTTGGGAGTAAGATTTCATAGCAATAATAATAGTATAAGCTATCGCTTCAACTCTTGTAGTTAGGTTGCCATTTCTTTAATTCTTATTGTGAAGCAACATGAACATTTCCTAGATGAGAAATTCTGAAGTTGCGGTGTAGCTGGAGAGGCTTATTTGCCAGGTTTTGAGCAAAACAGCTCACTTCCACTCTACAATTTATTTAATTAATGTTCTTTATCCCATTAGTAGTCATCTATCTCAGCCATCTCCCATTATAAAGTAAATTGCTTTAATGAATTCTGCATTTCTCTCAAAAGTCCCAATCAGATGAGAAGTCCTGCTAATGTAATAAGTCAAGGAAGTGCTGCTTTGGAAATTCATTAAATTTTATTTCTCCTGCATTGTCTCTTGAAACACTAAAGAAATCACTGTTCTGAATGAGACCATTATGATTACCTATTAACGGCAGATAATCCTCAGCTGCCAAGTTCCCTGTGCGTCTGAGCTTTCAAGAAATGTTAAGATACTTTCCCCTTATCTCTAATCTTTTGTAGACAGACAATGGTCATCAGAACATCACTGAGCATTAAAATTTGAAAAGCCTTCACATGGGCGAGCTAAACCCAGAATAACAACTTTGCACTTAGTTACTTCATTTGACCAATTCTACACTCATAAGGGACTCAGAAACAACATGGACTCTTTTCCCTCAGATGAGTAGACCAAATTACATTGAAAATATCCAAGGAGATAATAAATGAAATAAAAAAGAGAGCATTGACAGACTTATGACCAACAATAACAGCAACAGCCATGGAACAGAGGAATATAGAGACCCAGAAATACAGGCCATCAAAATGTTCAATGATGTGAAACTTTCCAAATCCTCAATTTACAAGCACAATTGGGACCAGAACTTCCATTGCCAAGTGAGGTGGAAAGTCAGGCTTAGGGTTTTTTTTTGTGCTATGGTCATTAAGCAAATCACACGGTTGTTAAATGAGTCCATTTTCTCCCATTGACTTTGCTTGTTGGAAAGATTGGGAAGATTGTAAATGATGATTATGTGATGCTGCAGTTATTATAAATATATGCCATTGCCTGGATTTTGAACATGTGAATGAATGATCTAATGGTAAAATGGTAAACATTGGGATAAAATTTATGATGGTTGCAGCATCATGTGCTCACCATTTACGACCTTCTCATCATGCTTCCGACAAGCAAAGCTAATAGGAGAAGCCATTCACTCAACAACTAATAGAATTGAATACAATATTCTTAATTGGCCAAATGTGATTGGACACACAAGGAATTTGTCTCTAGTGCATAAGCCCTCAGTGTATATACAAACAACAAAGTAATATAAACATAAGATACCAGTAGGAGTAGGTAATAGGAAAGATGAAAAGGATGATAGAAATACAGCCCAACCACCTAGGTAAATATCCTTAGACATAAGATAGTGCTATGGGAATTAAGTGTTCAGAGAGTGATGGCACGGAGGAAAAACTGTCTCTGTGTTTAGTTGTTTTGGCATGCAATGTTCTATAGCAGGGGTCCCCAACCCCCAGTCTGCAGATCGGAACCAGGTCATGGCATGCCAGAAACCGGACCACGCAAATAAGTGAAGCCCCATCCATGGGATGCAGGCAATATATAGAACCATGCCTCCTTCAGTCTGTGGGAAAACCTCTTTCCATGAAACCAGTCCTTGGTGTCCAAAAGATTTGGGGCCACTGCTCTATAGCAGCATCTCAAGAGGAGGAGTTGAAGCAGTTTATGTCCAGGATGTGAGGAATCTGTAGATATTATCTCAACCCTCTTTCTGGGGGGTCTATGGCAATTTGCCACAGCCAACTCACCATCACCAACTCACCATGGCTAACTTAGCACAGCCAACTTGCCACTGCCAATTCACTGCAGGACAAGAGTTACTCTAATATGCAAATAAATTGTGGAATAGAATCATTAAAGAAAGGATGCAAAAGGAGGGACAGAATGAAATGTGAATGGCAAAATTAAAATAATTATTTATTTTAAATAATTAAATAGAATTGTTAAATTGTTTCTGCAGCAAGCTGTCCCATGGCAAGTTGACTGTGGCGAGTTGTCCTTCAATGAGTTGGCCATGATGAGTTGGCTGCAGCAAGCTGACCATGGAAAGTAGTCCCATTCCTCAATGGAAATCAGGCTGGTTGCAATTGTTTTTTCAGCAGTCCGAACTATCCATTGAAATCTGTACCTTTCTTGTTTGGTTTGGTTGCTGTAACCATTACCAACTGCAGTGATCTGCTTAACAGCTGTGGCAAAGGAAATGTCAAGGTTCCAAGTAATAAACCCATGGCAAGCAGGACTCTGAGGCAATTGGATTCCTCAAAGAATACTTTTATTGGAAATATCATATTGGCACATATCTGGTGAAAACCGACTCTGAAGAATCCCGCGGTTTTCACCTAATTAAAAGTAAAAGATTTTCTACTTTTTCAAAACAATCAGTCACATGGTCCAATCACGGTGCGGACTGGCAACCGGGTAGCATCACTCCGCCTTCCTTCAGCCAGGTGCAAGAATGCCCTTGGTTCCCAAGAGAAAATATTTTGTTTTGGCTACAAGATCCCCTCTATCTCAAATCCCTCCTCCCTATCCCTCAGTTCCAGTGTGGCAACACTGAAATGGACAAAATGGCTTCGGCCAGGCCAGCTTCAGGGTTGACAGGAAAGTCACAAACTCAAATGCAGCCTTGGTTAGGAAGAGAAATTCTGGTCCTAATTACAGACTTCAGTTGAAGACTACCTGAGGATCAAGAGATTCTAGAGAAGATTGATGGCTGGCACTAAAAAAAGAAGAAGAAGCAACAAGCAAACAAAAACAGTGAGAAATATTTACGAACCTTCAGTAGAATTGCCTTCATCTTCGAAAGGGCTAAGAAGAAAGAAACAACTCAGGGGAATAAAAGTCTTTTGAAAAATTCCATTTCTGCTTTGGTTCCATCTGTCTTTACAGGCGCTGAGATGTATATAAGTCTAGCCATGGCTTTCCCATCCCCACCTCCCACCCTGTTTTCAGTGTCCTATTGGAGCTTCTCATTTTTTTGGAGGGGAGGGTGGGTAGAATGATGTTCCCAAGTCATAACATAATTTCCTTTCAGCAGCAGGAGACTCCCTGCTGTATATTATGCCCTTCAAATAAAAGAAAAATTGATTCTGTCATGTATACATTTATATCTCATCTATTTTTTTTAAAAAAAGCATTTTAACACTTCTTACAAGGCCTGGTCAGGAAATAATAAACCTTTGTCTCTCTTTCACTCTCTTTCCCTCCGTTTCCCCAATTTTTTTCCAATCCAGAATAGATCATTTATCTTGGAGAATAAGCAAAGATGTAACTGCAGTTAACAACTAGGTTTTGTTTTTCCCTCTGTGAAATGTTCTGCCTTTGACATGCCTCCGTAGAGGAAGGCAACATACATGACAGTTCACCGAGAAGTCTTCTACAAAACCTGACACCCGCCCCACCCCATCCCATCAATGTTGTTACACTGATTTTTAAATTTTCAGATGCTGAAAATGTTCTTGTCTTTAAGGTTGGAATAGCTCTGCTCCAGACATGCTGGACTTTTATTATATTCCCATTTGATTGAGCTAGCTACCCAGATTGTAATGCTAATTGTAAATGAGTTTTGAAAATCTCAGCCGGAGGCTAAAACATGTGAAAAATGATGGAAGGAATTGGGTATGTCTAGCGTAGTGAAAAGAAGGACCAGGGTGTTAGATTTGCATGAAGAGTCAGACGCGGAGTGCTTCAGTGAAGAGTTTATTAGTGACTACAGCTCATAACAGACCCGATTTGGCTGGGCTGTGGCTGCTACTTATAGCCAGCAGCCGCAGTTGCCAGCCAATCAGAGTGCAGGGTTTTCCTGCACTTTTTAAACCAATCATTTCTGACATTTTACAAGAACAGTTCAAACTTAACCAATGACATTCAAACCTGCATACATAACACAGGGCAGGGGTGGGCTTCAAAAATTTTAGCAAAGGGTTCTCTGCCCAGTTGCTGGGTGGGCATGGCCGTGGTGGGCATGGCCTAGTCGGCCTCCTGCATCATGGTGGGGGGACATTTTGACCTCCTTGGGTTCCAGAGGCTTTCCTTGAGCCTCTGGGAGGGCAAAAATGGCCTCCCTGGCCTCCAGGGGCTCTCTGGAAGCTGGAAATGGGCCCGTTTCCACCCTTCCCAAACTTCCGGGAGGCCCATTTTTCACCCTCCCTGAGCATCCATGCACGCCCTGCACTTACCTGCATCCAAAATGGGCTGTGTGGAGACTCCTGGGAGGGGCAGGTGGGGTGCATGGGGCCAGCCAGGAGTGGGATTTGTGGGTTCTCCAAACTGTGCAGAATCTTAGCTAGAACCCCTGCGAGCCCCCAGATTGTGGTCAGTTGCCATGGAGTCTCAATGATGGTGAATCTTTTGGGCTCTACTGGAGATAGTTCTAACCTACAAGAAGCAAAAACATTCCCATTGCATCTTCTTGGCATTAATGAGTAGTCCTAACTAATCTCGATGCTGATGTTTTGGTAAGCAAATAATATCACAGCTACATCTGCACTAAACTCTTCCTGGTTATTGTTTGGTCTTCCCCTCTTATTGGCTGATACCAATATCCTCTTTTTCAGCTGGCTGTCAGACCTTCACAACACATTGAAGTACAATTGGCTTCACCAGGATAATCAAGGAAAACTATCCTGCTTCTTCTGCTGTAAACAACATGGTGGTGATGATGAAGAAGATGTTATGCATTCAGTTGTGTATGTCTGTTGATGATTCTATGGGCCAGGCCTCTCCACATCTTCCAATCTTGTGCTACTTCTGTGCAATGGCTGGTACCAGCTTCAATGATGACTGTAAACCAGGGTTTCCCCAAACTTGGCAACTTTAAGACTTGTGGACTTCAACTCCAAGAATTCTCCAGCCAGCTGCACAAGTCTTAAAGTTGCCAAGTTTGGAGACCTCTGCTGTAAACAATAATTTTTACATTAACATTTACCATTATTAAAATTGATAATGTACATAAAGCTAGACTTGAGGGTATGAATAATGGTGTAAAGTAGGAATACGTGCTACACCAGTGGTCCCTAACCTTTCCAGCTTTGTGGCCCAGCTGCGTTGGCAACAGGATGGTGGAAGAGGAGATGATTCTGCACAAACAGTGGTTGGGTGCACTTGTGTGTGCAACCACCTCTTACACAAATGGAATTTCACACACAAGTGCTCACTGCTCAGTGGTGGGATTCCCTTTTTTTTACTACTGTTTCTGTGGCCATGGCATGGCATGGCTTGGTGGGCGTGGTTGGGGAAGGATACTGTAAAATCTCCATTCCCTCCCCACTCCTGGGGGAAGGTTACTGCAAAATCCCATTCCCTCCCCACCCCACTAACCTGCTTTCCAGCTCTGTTCTCCTGTGCAGGGCAACAAAAGAAGATCCAGTCGATCAGCTGGGACTCGGGAGGCAGAGAATAGATGGGGATGGGGCCAATGAGAGGTGGGATTTCCCAATTCTCCAAACAACTCAAAATTTCCACTATCGGTTCTCCAGAATGGGTCAGAACCAGCTGAATACCACCACTGACACTGCTCATACAACTGCTTGTGTAACCCAGTTCTACTGTGTTTCCCCGAAAATAAGACCTACCCTGAAAGTAAGACCTAGCACTATTTTGTAAACCTGCCCTAATATAAGACCTACCCCGAAAATAAGACCTAGTGTAAATCTCCAGTTCCAGGAAGACTTTTCAGGGAGCAACCGTGCACCCACGAAACACCCCCCCCTACACACTCACACCCACTATTTGGCTCCATAAATATATAAGACCTACCCCGAAAATAAGACCTAGTGTGTTTTTGGGAGCCAAAAAAAATATAAGACAGTGTCTTATTTTTGGGGAAACATGGTAAATGGGCTGAGGCCCGTTACTGGGACACAGCCTAGGAGTTAGGAATCCCTGGGCTAGACAACCAGCTTGAGATCAAGGCTTTACTCGTATCCAAAACTTTCCCCCATATGCTGGAAAAGTAATAAAGAAAAAGGAACATATATCCATATGTGGTGGAATTGCAAAGAAGTCCAAAAATTTTGGCAAAAAATACAGAAATGGCTTGAAGAAATAGGTAGGATTAAAATAGATTATAGACTGGAGTTTTTTTTTGTTAGGGAACAATATGGGGAAATATGATAAGGACAATATATATTTAATGATTCATATAAGCACAGCAGCAAGATTGGCTTACACACAACAATGGAAAAGTAAAGAAACTCCAAATGAATTTGAAATAATTAGGAAAATTTGGATGTGCACGGAAATGAACAAATTGACAAAGGAACTAAAAAATAAGGATGAATCAGACTATTATAAAATATGGGATGAGTTTTATGGTTAGACAAGAGGAAGAATCAAGATAATAATAAATGATTTAAAGTATATATACTTATATTATATATAGAATGAAAATATGTATGAGTATTATTTGACTGAGCAATGTAAGACAAAGATGTGTGTTAGGAGCATTGTACCATGTTCAATGTTTTTTAATGTATTTTTTGTTTTTGTTTGTCTTTGTATAATAAAGAAAATTTAAAAAAAGGAGAGAGATCAAGGCTTTACAACTGGGGTCACCTACAAGTAATATCTGTAAATTTAAAGATAATTCTCTAGAGAATATAATTTTTCTAGTGTTTCATAATTTCCTCTTTATATCCTGCTAAAAAGTTCATCTGAATGAAATATTTAGTTCAGTTGTAGTGTGACTGCTCACTTTGAAGGGCCATTTAAAGACTGGTTCTCAGATTTTATGGGGTTTTTAAAAAGAATTTTATTGGGCTTTTAGTAAATATAGTCAAATACTAACACAAGCCAAACTAAAAGGAAAAAGAAAAGAAACATTAAGAAAATGCAGAGGAAAGAAAAAAAATCCAAAGAAGTAGAAAAAAGAAACAAAGTCAAAAATAAAGAACTGACTTCCAACCATTTCATCAAGCATAAAGTAATATAACTTTTCCTCCTCTTTTAAAATTATAACTTCTTAGATTCTATGTTTTCATAGGCTCCGTCTTGCTGGGCTGGCCCTGCCGGTGCATTCGTATCTGCAAGACAGATCACCTAATCTTAAGTGGAAAAAAATGTGATGTGCTAAAAGGATTAATTTACAGTTCTGATCAGAATCACATGAATCCATATTCTGCTCACATGTGCTTAAAAAGAAAAGCTGAAAGACATCCCTTTCAAAAATTTGCTACCACCTGGTTGGGTTCTCACACCATTTTGGACTAAGCTGGTTTGATAGTTCACCATTCAATCTGTTGTGAAAACTCAGTTTCCGAGCACACTGCCAAGCTAAACCATGATACAATTGATGAAGACAGGAGTTGTTCATCTGGGTTTAGAATTTGGTATGATGAATGAACCAGAGGTGGTATTTAGCCAGTTCTGACAGGTTCTAGAGAACCGGTAACGGAAATTTTGAGTAGTTCGGAGAACCGGCAAATACCATCTCTGACTGGCCCTGCCTTCATCTACTTTCTGCCTCCTGAGTCCCAGCTGATGGGCTGGGTCTTCTTTTGTTGCCCTGCACAGGAGAATGGAGCTGGAAAGCAGGTTAGTTGGGTGGGGAGGGAATGGAGATTTTGCAGTAACCTTCTTCCAGGAGTGGAGAGGGAATGGAAATTTTACAGTATCCTTCCCCTGCCATGCCCACCAAGCCATGCCACACCCACCAAGCCACGCCACAGAACTGGTAGTAAAAAAATTTGAATACCACCACTGGTATGAACCTAATTCTATGAAGCTTGACTATTAGTTATAACAGTCAAAGGCTCAGCTGAGCTCCTGCATCTAATGTCCATTTGTAAGACTGCTTTGTTAATATTCCTTCTGGAACTCAGGTTTGAACAACAATGTTGCTGAAATATAAAAAAAAACCTGAACCAAAAAAAAAACACTTTTCAAAATTAATTTATTGCAATTCCCCAGGGGCAGGAACCACATGTCACACATAACCAAGTTAGAAGTCCATAGGTTATAAGATCACAAAGCCCCTGGAGAAATATTTAGCTGTATGTTTACTTAATATCTAACACCATGTGAAGTTTATTTATTAATATGCCTGCAGGTTTCTTTCTAATCCCACTGCTCAGAAATGCTCTCACATGTATATAGAAAAGCTAGAAGGGGATAACGTGCCCTGGTAGAAGTTTGAGTGGAATAATATCTATTTTTGCTTTCTCTTTCCCCCCCTCTCTTTCTCCTTCCACCCTCGAGAATAAAATTGGAAATTTAACTGTGTGCAAAGCTTCAAGTGAGGGCTTATATTACCCAAAAAAATGTAAGTATGGACATCCACAGGTGGAGAGATGAAGAGTAAGCCATAAAACATGCACTGTGGCCTTATGATCCTGTAATGGTATTTCTGAATGATCTTGGGAGATAGAGGGATGAGGCCACAGTGCATGTTTTATGGCTTATTCTTCATGTCTCCACCTGTGGATGTCCATGCTTAGATTTTTGGGTAATGGTGGCATATGAGCAGGAATGTGGGCATTTCAAACATCTCAGAAGAAACTCTCCCTAGTTTCTTAGGCTGTAAAGGTATAAGGAGAGAGATATGTTCTCAGACTTGCAAGATTCTGTTAATATAAGCTTGTAAAAATAAGTTCATTAGGTGTTTTTCTGCCTTAACTACGTTGCAAAGTTGACAGACATGAGCACCTTGACAATGATAGTTGGATCAGCAGGTGAGATGCAAATACATAAAGGTGGGGGGATGTGTGGCATGACATCATTGCACATCTGTTGTCATTTATCGTGTCTCACTCTGGATGCTGCTAAGTATAAGTGATGGATCATCAGAGAGATGACCAATCCAGTAGGTACAGCAAAGCTGCAAGAAATCAAGCTATATGCAAGGGTGAGCTGCTAGGGGCTTGCAAGGGTTCAGGAGAGCCCCTAGCTAAGATTCTGTGCAGTTCAGAAAACTCCCAAGTAACACTCCTGGCTGACCTCACCCTCCCCTCGCCTCCCAGGAGTTCCCACATGGCCCATTTTGGATGCAGGTAAGCGCAGGGCACATGCAGAGGCTCAGGGAGGGTGAAAAACGGGCCTCCCGGAAGTTGGGGCCCATTTCCAGCTTCCAGAGAACCTCCGGAGCCCGGGGAGGCCATTTTCGCCCTCCTGGAGGCTTGAGGAAAGCCTCTGGAGTCCGGGGAGGGCAAAAATGCCCTCCCTCCCATCTGTGGAGCAGGAAGCTGACTAGGCCATGCCCACCATGGCCACACCCACCCAGCAACGAGGCAGAGAATCCTTTGTTAAAATTTTTGAAGCCTACCCCTGGCTATATGTTTGCAGCATGTGTTTAAGTGGCTTGTTCATGTATTTATTAAGTCATTTTTAAAATGAAGACCATGGTAAGTGAAGTGAGATTGCAATCAATGAATAGGAGAAGCAACAGGCCCAAACCTAGATGGTCGGGAAAGATTAAGAAAGAACAGAAGCTGGAGTTGATTTTGAAAGAAGGTTCTTTTAAGAAAAAAAAACAGACTAGATTCTATACAGTTTATACATTTTAGACATTGTAAGAGAGTTAAGAGTTCTTATTTAATTGGAAAATGTTATTTTTTTAAAGAATAGAAGGAAAAACAATGGGATAGATACTCATAAAATTCCTTTTCAGGAATGGGAACTGTGAAGTTGCTCCTAGCCATTCCAGAATGTTCCTTCCATCTTCAGGAACTCTAGTCCTGGGGCAGTTGTAAGTGTCAATCACTACTACTCCTGGCTACTGCACTATCACCCAATCTACTGAAGAGATCATGAGTAGGGGCTCTTCATTGGATCGTCATATGTAGCAGATGATTTTGGAGAGCAGAATTTTTAAATCCTTGAGTCCTAAAGCAATTAAGATTTTATAATTTAATGTCAGCATTTTAAATTAAGCCTGATAGCATAAAGAGAGCCAATGCAACTGTTTAAGGAGATATATGGAATGGCAGATCGATGTCCCACTTAGGAATCACACAGACAATCTTCAGACTATTCTTCAAAGATAGCTCTACAAAGAACTCATTGTGGTGATCAGAATTTAAGATTATTAAAGCATGGATCACTTGGACCAGACTTGGATCTAGTAGGATTGTATGTGATAATATCAATCAGAGTTGGGCACATCATATCCTCTATGAGCCTCTTCTAATGGAAAATGTGTTTAGTTAACATATTTTCCATTAGAAGAGGCTCATAGAGGATATGATGGTCTACAACAGGCCACTTCCTTGTTTTTCATAACCTAGAATGAAACAGCTCTTTCTGTTATGGATTTGCTTCAGTTTGTTTGTCTAATTCCACCTATCAATAGGCAGCATCTCTTGATTCAGGTGGAAAACAGGTATGAAATGTAATATATTATGCATATTAATGATACCACCCTCCAAATCTCATGATGAGGTTTTTCAGTAGCTTCATCTAGATAATAAACAAGGAGAAAGAAGAGATTCTGTAGGATGCCCCTGCAATAAATATGGTGCCAATCAGAAATGTTCCACTGCCTCTTTCTTATGATGGTCCTGTAGATAGGAACTGAATCATTGTGACAGAGTACCTTCAATAGCTAATCCCTAAGTTACCCTGGTAGTATTTGATGGTCAACAGTGTCGAAGCCTATTCAGAAATCTTGGAGAATCAACACAATACTCTACTTTGTGTAAAGGTCAACAATCAGGGTAACCTAAGTTGTACCACACCTACACTCCAGACTGAAATTGCCCTGAAATATATTTGATTAGAAGCTTTGCTAGACTGAAATAATTAGTCTTATTACTAGCCAGCAAACAAATCATTTTTATCTCATGAAATATCATGTTCTCTGGTCAAATACAAGTTCTTGTCCCATCAGAAAGGGACATACCTTTAACAAGAGCTCTCTGTCATTATTGTCCTTCAAGAATTGGCATGGCTTTTGATAGCAGGATCCTTGAAGGTTTAGGAGTATCTGTGGAAACAGGGACCCTTAAAGATGGCGTCAGTCACAAAATGGCATCAGTATTGTATATAAAGTATTGTATATGAAGTATTGTATATAAAGCTGCAATGAAACTAAGGACAAGCGTATTGCAATACAACAATTGTTGATTTTCAATGTAACTGAAGAGGAAAATAGCACGTTATATTATTACTACATTGTCAGTACAATGGATGTAAGTCATAAACAAAGATGAGTGTTTTTATTAAAATGGTTAATGCTAATAAATAGCAATTGACCAAAAAACTTAAAATACATAGAATATTATATCTCGATAGGCAGTTCACCAGTTAATATTGATTAAAGATATGAGTCAGTGGAGATGGATTGTAAATCTCTCTAGTATTTTAGCAATATTAAATCATTAAAGCCACATGCTATTAGATAGTGTTACAAATGTTTTCTTCAACATAAAGTGCTTCATAATTTTACTGGTGTTTGGGGGTTATTTTTGTGTGCCAGGAGGCTGGAAAGATATTTTTTATTGCTTCTTAATTCTTAAATTGTACCCATTTAGGATATTGTGGCTGCCAAACAAATCCAGAAAATAACAGGTTATTAGCATAAATGGTCTGATCTCTGATAAAAAAAAGAAGAAAAACAAACCATAACAAAAATACATGATTGCTGAAATTCAAATGTTCTCAGTTTATGACAAGAGTTGTATAAAGGCTCCTTACCAAATCGGCTATCTCAATATTTTTTTTTAAGAAGACTGTTTCCACATGTTTGCCTGTTTGATCTGTTGGCCATGCATCCAAAGATCATAATAATGGCAATTTTGCAAAGTTGTCAACATTTTTTTGAGGTTCAAGGTATTAGTCATCACATATAAAGTCCTTCATGGCTTGGGTCTGGGGTACTTGCGGGAGCGTCTCCTGCCAGCGTTGACCTCCAATTGCCCTGTACGCTCCCACAGGCAGGGCCTCCTGGGGGTGCCGTCAACCAGACACTGTCAGTTGGCGCCCTAGGGTAGGGCCTTCTCTGTGGGAGCACTGACCCTGTGGAATCAGCTCCCCTTGGAGCTCCGGTTGGCCCCTGACCTCTGTTCCTTTTGCCACGACCTAAAGACTTGGTTGTTTCAACAGGCCATCCTGGACTGAATGGGGTGGGGGTGGGGTTTTATCAATTTTTAGTTTTAATCAGGTTTTAAATTTTATTGGGCTTAGTTTAGTTTAATTCTATTTTAATATTTGTATTCTTGTTTTTATTGTAAGCCGCCCTGAGTCCATCGGGAGAGAGGGCAGCCTATAAGTCCAATAAAATAAATAAATAAATAAATAAAATTTTCTTTTAGCGCCTAATGATGACATGGGTGCAGGAAAAAAAAATCACTTGTGAGTTTTTGTAATGTTGATTGGGAAATGATAATAGCAGTAGCACTTAGACTTATATACCACTTCACAGTGCTTTACAGCCCTCTCTAAGTGGTTTTACAGAGTCAGCCTATTTCCCCCAACAATCTGGGTCCTCATTTTACTCATCTCGGAAGGATGGAAGTCTGAGTCAAACTTGAGCCTGGTGAGATTCGAACTGCCAAATTGCAGGCAGCCAGCAGCCAGCAGAAGTAGCCTGTAGTACTGCACTCTAACCACTGTGCCACCATGGCTCAAAATGTTTACATAATGCAAGTTATATACCTGTAACAGGCATCATCCTTTATTATAAACCAGGACTGTCAAACTCCCGACCCGTGGACCAGATGTGGCACACACTGTCCCCATATGTCACGTGATACCTCCATGACGATGTGAGTTTGACACCCCTGTTATACCCATTTGTATGATGACATCATTATGCATGTGTCATCGTTCTGATGTCATTGTGACTTGTTATGGGTACCACAGTTATTCTGCATACTAAAGGGAAGAAATATATATATCTCTCTCTCTCTCTTTCTGTCTCTCCCTCCCTTCCTCCCAAAAATTCCATGTTAGTGAACTTCAGAAGAAGATAGGCAATACAGTTTTATTTCAGTGCCTGGAGGTTGTGGGGATTTAGATGGGGAACAACAACCTTCAACTGAATCCTGGCACGATTGACTGCCTATGCATTTTGGGGTCTTTTGGTTCTGGGACTATTGTTTCTTTGCCACTGGATAAGGTTGCCTAGAAAGCTTCTAAAGTTCTTCTTCTGGGATTCTATAATTCTGCAGCTCCTTGATTCTTCTATAAGACAAAATGAATATTGTAAGGTCTTAGAAACCAAATGAAGTGATGCCACTCTATGAATTTCTACTGTTAATTTCACACGTTTTGGCAAGATAGTTGAGGTTCTTCTGATTCTTGTATGAAATACTATTCCTATCTCTTTACTCTCCCCTCACTCCTCTTGGCCTTATATCTTCCCTTCTTGAAAATAACAATTCAGACAAACACATTTCCACCCTTCCCTATTTTCTCCAATGAAAACAAAGTCTTCATACAGCTTCTCTCTAAGTGTAGAAATAATTGGTACATAGTGATAGAGTGCAGATCATCGTAATGAGAAGCCTTTGTCCAAGTATTCAATTTCCTAACTTATTACAAAATTTCTAGAGTTACTATCTGGTTCTGAAAATTGATACAGATGCTAGCTTGCATATTCTCCATCCCTCCTGACGGCTCCTCCCATGGGCCCGTTCCAGCACAATCTCAATCCCAGAGAGATGCACATTTTTGCTTTTCTAGTACACAGTTCCCTACAGCCCAGTGCTGATGGGCATCGCATAATAAGACGTAGAACAAAAGATCGAAACATTAGACATTTAACTGCAGAATAGCTGTCTGCAATTTTTTCAATACTGTGACGGTCAGCTTTATTCCATTATGCTGGAGCGCGCAATCTTTTCTTGAGGAAATTTACAATTTGCACTATTCATCAAGACAGATCCAATTCATTTCTTAGGGTTTTGGAAATTTGGCTCCTTTTTACCTCTGCTGACCAGGACAGAATCAAACTCGCTAATGTTTATAAAACATCCCATTAATGTTCAGTACTGAATTCAGAAGTATGCAGTGCAGCTCTTAACAGATAGATTTCTGATGGAATCTGTCTGATAAGAGTCCAGTTGATATTGCTGGTTATCCCCAGCAACTGTTTTGCTGAAATATCTTTGGCTTCCTTGCTAAACTCTTCTGATTTGATTTATAACTAGATCTACCCCTTCTTGTAAATTAGAAAATCTGTTCAAAAACATTCATAAAAGTGAATGCAGATAAATTCTTCCTTTGCTATAGTATACTTTGAATAGTAAGGTATTTCCATTTATTTTTGTAGACCTCAAAACAAAACACTTCGTATCTCAGATCTGAATAGCAACTAAATTTTGTCAATTATTTGCCTTTCCACTGGATTTTGCAAAGTCCACAGGACATAGTAGTAAGAACAGCATCCTATTGGTATAGTTGAGCTATGGATAGTGCAAATATGCTGCTTCTAATAGCAGATATAATAGCAACCTTGACCAATGGGCAGTGAGAACTATTGTGATTAATTAAAATGGAAGTAGACTCCCAAAATTTCTGAACATTGTCTCAGAGAAGATGTAAAAGAGGATTATTCTGCTTAATGCCATGTAATTATTATATAATAATGCCAACTTATCCTCCCAAACACCTGAAGGCAGGACAAGAAGCAATGGATGGAAACTAATCAAGGAGAGAAGCAACTTAGAACTAGGGAGAAATTTCCTGACAGAACAATTAATCAGTGGAACTACTTGCCTCCAGAAGTCGTGAGTGCTCCAGCACTGGAGTTGTTTAAGAAGAGATTGGACAACCATTTGCCTGAAATGGTGTAGGGTTTCCTGCCTCAGCAGGGGGTTGGACTAGAAGAACTTCAAGGTCCCTTCCATCTCAGTTATTCTCTGTGTTAGGCTTGAACCAGATCAAGAAGAGGAGTATAAAAAGATGAAGTATTGACCAGTGGTGGGATTCAATTTTTTTTACTACTGGTACTGTGGATGTGGCTTGGTGAGCATGGTAGGGGAAGGATACTGTAAAATCTCCATTCCCTCCCTACACTACCCACCCCACCCCACTAACCTGCTTTCCAGCTCCTTTCTCCTGTGCAGGGCAACAAAAGAAGACCCAGTCAATCAGCTGGGACTCAGGAGGCAGAGTGGGGCCAGTCAGAGGTGGGATTTGCTGGTTCTCCGAACTACTCAAAATTTCCACTATCGGTTCTCCAGAACTGGTCAGAACCTGCTGAATACCACCTCTAGTATTGACAACAATAAAGAAGTGGGTGTGCCATTGTCTTCTTCTGGAATGTTGCAACCACAACAACATTATATCAAGGGCATTTTCCATGAGCCTGCTTTTATAGCTTTAATACAAGCTTGTGTAACTTGTGACTTCCGACAGTGAATTTTAAAATTTTAAGTAAAGATCTGATCCTGCTTAGCTTCTGAGTCAGCCAAGGTAGTTGGTGTACAATATTAAAGAATCTGACCAGCAGCAGAAAAATGTTTCAAGAAGGCAAAACAGATTGAAAAGACACACATCATTCGTCAAGAGCTGTCTAATAGCCCTTGAGACAGACAGTATACATTTTTAGAGTGGCATTATGATACTTAATGCTTTCTTCCAAATCAAGTCTCCTTATCATTCCTGCCATTATTAAGTGGTGATCAGCCACTTCTAACTCTAATACTCTAATGTTGGGTTCCTCAGCAGGTTGCCTTGGAGAGACTTTCTGCTCACCATCGTCTTTCGTTCCCACCAAGCTTTCTGCCTTATCTCGTTTTAGTGTCTTAGATTCTTTTTAATATACAAAATGAAAAGCTTGCATGCTGCAAAGGAAAGCAGTCATGGGCATAATCTGTATTTTCAGTTGGGCTTCAGACTCAAAAAGAGGGCTGTGAAAATATCTACAGGCCCCTCACATCCTGGACATAAATTGTTTCAACTCCTACCCTTGAAACGACGCTATAGAGCACTGCACACCAGAACAACTAGACACAAGGACAGTTTTTTCCTGAATGCCATCACTCTGCTAAACAAATAATTCCCTCAACACTGTCCAACTATTTACAAAGTCTGCACTACTATTACCATTAACCTTTGCATCACTCCTTATTGCCCATCCCCTCCCACTTGTGACTGTATATCTGTAACTTTGTCACTTGTATCCTTATGGTTTATTTTGACTGTTTCCTAGTGTGATTTGATTGCTTATTGTACCCTATGACTATTAAGTGTTGTACCTTATGATTCTTGATGAATGTATCTTTTCTTTTATGTACACTGAGAGCATTTGCACTGAAGACAAATTCCTTACGTGTCCAATTACATTCAGCCAATAAACAATTCTCTTCTCTTCTCTTCTCTTCCCTTCTCTAGGGATCCCAAACCTATTTTTTTAGAAAATAAAAATATTGGGAGGCTGTAATCCAGTGTTTTGTTTCTGATAAAGGAGAGTATTTGTAGCTCAGGGTTCAAATGAGGAGTCCTTGGTGCTCTGTGAGCTTGGTTGTTTTCTTGCAGATGTTTTCATTACCCAAACTAGATAACATTATCAGGCAGTGATGTTCCTTCTGCTGTTTCAGGATGGATGGTTGTTTGGCCGCATTCATTGTAGCAGACATTTTGTGTGAATCCCCAATGCTAGCACAAGCTCTCAAAATCCTGTACATATGACACTGGCAGTCAAATATTTGGAGAATCTTCATCGTCAACCCTAGCCTGTTACTCATATAACAGTCATACCACGTATTGATGTCCATCATCAAATAAAGCAAAAAGAAGAGATGGTGGTTGCATAAATTGTGCACATGCTTACTTATATCTGGCAGGATGGATATGTTCTGTGTCCTTTTGGTAAAGCAGTGCCACATGATGGGACACAAGACATAGGTTTTCTCTATTGATGGACCTGCCCTGTGGAATAATTTCTCCCAAGGTTTTGAATAGATGGTCCCCATCTCATTGTCCTTTCAGAAACACCTGAAGATTTCCCCAGGCATTGGGGCCATGATGTTGATGAAACCCAGCATATGTCTTTTGCCTTTATGCTTTAGTGAAATGGTTCAGCCTATGCTTTTAATTGGTTGTTTTCATATTTTGATTCTGTGTGACTCCGCTTTGTTTTGGTAGCTGCTCAGAGTTATCTGCTGTAACTAAATGTACATGGATGACCATTTACCTTTCCCATGAGATGGAAAGCCATTTAAATTTGACAGACAGACAGACAAACAGACAGACAGACAGACAGGCAATGATAGATAGATGCTAGATAGTGCTAGATAAAGTAGAGAGATGGATAGGTAGATAAATAGATGTTTTTGTTAAATAGATACATAAATGGAAACTTATTTGATAGATAGATGGATAGATAGATGATAGATAAATAGATGATAGATAGATAAATAGATAGATGTTTTTGTTAAATAGATACATAAATAGAAAACTATCAAACTTTAGTATAACTTTTCTGGACCGGGACGCCCTGCGCACGGTCACTCATGCCCTTGTTACCTCTAGGCTCGACTACTGCAACGCTCTCTATTTGGGACTGCCCTTGCATACCATCCGGAGATTGCAGCTGGTGCAGAATGCGGCGGCGCGGGTGGTGATGGGAGTTACCCGGTTCTCCCATATGACCCCCCTCCTGCGCGGCCTGCATTGGTTGCCGGTTGCGCTCCGGGTGAGATTCAAGGTTTTGGTGTTAACATATAAAGTCCTTCATGACATGGGTCCTCAATACTTAAGGGAGCGTCTTCTTCCAATATCAAATACCGGTCGCCCTGTGCGAGCCCATAGGCAAGGACTCCTCGGGGTCCCGTCGGCGGGTCAATGCCTCCTGGCGGTTCCCCGACGACGAGCCTTTTCTGTCGCGGCTCCTGACCTCTGGAACCAACTGCCTTTGGGGCTCCGCCTGGCCCCGATCTCCGACCTTTCGCCGTGAGTTAAAGACCTGGTTGTTTGACCAACCCGGGCTGTGACCCCTTTGGGTGAGGGATGGTTTTAAGGTTTTATAATGTTTGAACTTATAATTTAATTTAATTGTTTTTTAACTATTTATTGTTCCTGTTTTAGCTGTAAGCCGCCCCGAGTCTTCGGAGATGGGGCGGCATATAAGTTCAAATAATAAATAAATAAATAAATAAATAAATAAATAAATAAATAAATAACTGTATAATATAATCTTTACTCTAGTGTATTTATAATTTAAATATATAAGCAAGTAGCTGAATGGGTGATTTTGGCAACTGTACTCTCTAGTCCAGTGGTGATGAACCTATGGCATGTGTGCCATGGGTGGCACACAGAGCCCTTTCTATGGGCACACGGGCTGTCACCCCAGCTCAATTCCACCATGCATGCATGTGCCTCCCGCTGGCCAGCTGGTCTTTGGGTCTCTGCCACGTATGCACAGGGGGGCAGGGCTCATGCGTGGGGTCCATGTGGGTTCATGCACGTGGGTGCACCCTGCATTTTGGGTATGTGTATCCATGCATGCATGCGCGTGTGCTTTGGTTCGCCATCACTGAGTCTAGTCTTATGCTCCTTTATCTTTAAATCAGATTTAGATGACACTTTCAAACCGAGGAATCTTCTCTGTGAAGTAGGGCCTACAGGTCTTTTACCCATGAAGCCCCTAAACACATACAGAACCCTGAGGTTTTTAGGAATATTTGCCTCCATTCAAGGGGCTCAAGTAAAATTCTATTTTTAAAAGGTTTAATTTCACAAAATTGTTGTGGTCATTGTCAATGACATCATCATCATCAATAACTACTAGAACAATATATCCAATGAGGAAGGTGATCCGGAAGAAAAAAATAGCAGACTGAGATTTACAAAGGCTTAGTTTGAACGGAGAAAGCTACTGCCTTGATTTGTCCTTCTGTACACTACAATCTTTAACCAAGAAGAATGAGTCAAAGGCTGGAAGATCAATGCTGGCCCAGTGATGTATGAACTCTCCTTGTTTTTGTTTCCATTGCTAGTTTGTCTCCCTGGGGTCCCATATGTTCAAGCTTGTCTCAGCAAAAAGTATAAAGGGAGGGCAAATGAGTGTGCAAACATGGAATTCACTCTGTCCTCTGGTTAATGTGATTATGGTGACGTGATTATGGGTAAATTAGGTAGAATGATTGGTCTGCTGGCTGAGGTCAGTGACAGATGTGCTAGAAGTTGTATTGGATATGGCAAGTAATCTTATAGTTGAGAAGCAATTGTCTCATCTTGAGCATGTTGACACATCACAATCATTGCACATTTTCTTCTGATACAACGAATGTTTTGTAAGCATTTCAGCTCCTGACCATTTCTGGAGAAAGAATTAGGGAATTGGTAATTCAGGAAGAAAGCATCTTTTAAGACAAGGATAGACAATATGGATTCCCTACCAATAAGTAGCTGTGTTTTTCTGGTCGCTTTTACAACAGCATTGAAAAAAAGCGACTTATGATCATTTTTCACATTTACAACCGTTGCGGCATCCCCAGAGTTACACGCGATCAAAATTCAGATGCTTGGCAACTGACTTGTATTTACGACGTTTGCAGTGTCCTGATCCCCTTTTGTGACCTTCTGACAAGCGAAGTGAATGGGGAAGCCAGATTCACTTAACAATTGGGTTACTAAATTAACAACTGCAGTGATTCACTTAACAACGGTGACAAGGAAGTTCATAAAATGGGGGAAAATTCACTTAACAACCATCTTGCTTCACAACAGATATGTTGGGCTCAATTGGGGTGGTAAGTCAAGGACCATAATGTTCTCTTTATGGAGATCCTCGGCTGCAGAATACCCTTTAGATTTTATTGATTTTGGGGGCCCACAATTTTGTACAGCTGTAAATTTGTTGCTAGAAGCCCTCTCTTGTTAATTTTCTGGAAACATCAAACAATTTCAGAGTGTTCTCTTAATTTTACATCCTGTGCTACCTTATGTTTTTTAAAAAATAGTGGTGGTTTTTATTTTATTTTATTTTTTGCTTTTTTTATGACTGCTTTATTTTAGTTGGCTATATTGCATATTTGGGGGAATTCTAGGATGGTTAGTTAAATTGTTATTTTAACTGTGAATTTTTCACTTTTTTTCCCTCCTTCTATACATCATGTAAGCCCCTGAGAGTCATTATACTGTGGCAGGAGATAAGTACAATGAACAAACAAATAATCATAGGTTCTTTATGAATTTTTATTATAAGAGTTTATTGTATAATTTATTTATCAGGTTGTTCTTATCTGTCCTGGGATTTTATTTTTAGTGGAAAGATAAGCTATTGAATTAAATAACTAAACAAATATTTTACACATAAAGGAGAATATTTGTAGCTTAGGGTTGACATGAGGGGTCCTTGGTGCTCTCTGAGCTTAATTGCTTTCTTGCAGATGTTTCATTACCCAAACTAGATAATAACATCAGTGCTGATCAAAATCCAAAATATTTTACAAAATCCAAACAACTCTTTTTTTCAGGCTGGTCTTCGAAAAGTCCGACCTTCAAATAGAGAATTCTCTTTCCAAGGAAAATTGTATAACCTATATATACCAAATATATATAGTAATTGAATTATATTGCTTATATTTAACGAACCATATAGGTCCGTGTTGGCGAACCTATGGCATGCATGCCAGAAGCAGCTTGCAGAACCACATCTGCCGGCACATGAGAGCTTGCCCAGAAGAGCCCCACTGCTCATGCGCGAGGGGCAGGGTGCGTTGGAGACACGCACACATGCACAGAGACGTGCAGCACGTGCATGGGGATCACACGCATGCGCAGATGCATAGCACACACGGGAGGATCACAACGCATTTGCAGACTCATGTTGTGCGCAGGGGGATCGCGTGCACATGCACAGAGATGCGTGTTGCATGGGGGGGTCACGCGCGCATATGCAGGGGGCATGAGGGGGCCAGCATGCATTGCCTTCTGGGTGCTGGAATGTGAGCGCGCGCGCGTGAGCGCATGCACAGTTATTGGCACGGCAGCCAAAAAAGGTTAGCCACCACTGATATAGGTCAATAGTTTTCAATGTTTTTCTTCACCATGGACCTCCTTTAAATACTTTTTGTGACCACAGACTATGACTGCAGACCCCCAAGACTTAGCTCAAGGCCACAGGTTGAGAACCACTGATATAGGTTATATATTTCATTCATCTGAATTAAAAAGAAACTTCCTAACAGTTAACCTCCAGAAATAGTGGGCACTCCATCACTGGATGTTTTTAAGAAGATTCTAGACAGTCACTTATCTGAAATAGTATAGGTTTCTCCTTCTTCTCCTGCTTGATGTTCCCAAACACAATAAACCCTCTGTAGTTAAATCAACGATTCAGTGGTGGGATTCAATTTTTTTTACTACCAGTTCTGTGGGCGTGGCTTGGTGGGTGTGGCTTGGTGGGCGTGGCGGGGGAAGGATACTGCAAAATCCCATTCTTTTCCCCACCCCACTAACCTGCTTTCCAGCTCCGTTCTCCTGTGCAGGGCAACAAAAGAAGATCCAGCCGATCAGCTGGGACACAGGAGGCAGAGAATAGATGGGGTTGATGGGGCCAGTCAGAGGTGGCATTTGCCAGTTCTCCAAACTACTCAAAATGTCCACTACCGGTTCTCCAGAACTGGTCAGAACCTGCTGAATACCAACTCTGTAATGATTCCTTTATTAGGAGTGCCAGCAGCCCCAGCAAAAAGTTTTTCTCTCTCTCATAGCAGGCTAACAAGTCTGTCCAGCAGGGAGATGAATAGTTGTTTGCCACTCCTATTCATCTCTTCCCCCTGCCTTTTATCCCCAGAGCTAGGGTGGGGCTTCACTAGTATCGGTGGCTCTTCTGTCCCAAGGACTGGCCCAGAGATTTCCACTGCTCTCCTCTCCTCTGCCTTCTGCACATCTGCGCATCTGGCACTGGACTCAGCTGTTCCTCCTCTTCCTCATCAGCCACCTCCAGACCTGGGGGCTGCTGACTCTCCATCTGAGGGTTGATGGACGGTCCAGACTCCGCTTCTGTCTCTATCTCTGACAGCTCCATTCGCTCTTCCCCCTCAGAACTCTCAGGTTGCCTTGATTCTCACGAGTCCTCATGTGATTCAGGTGCTGGAGGGGCTGGCAGCTGACAGGCCACAACATTTGAGCAGGGGGCTGGACTAGAAGACCTTCAAGGTCCCTTCCAGCTCATTCATTCTAAAAAAATCTATTAAACTGCTATTTGGCACAGAATTTTTAGGTGTAAATTCCTATCTTAGTTATTACAGTTTCTCCCGCCCTAACTTTACACCTTATGCATTTAGTCTATCCTGCTTTGGCTGCATCACCTTTAGTTTTGCTTGATCTCTCATAATGTATTGATTCCAGGCTTCAGAGGATAATTAGGACTGCAGAAAAAACAATTATTACCAACCTGCCTTCAATCGAGGACCTGTATACTGCACGAGTCAAAAAGAGGGCTGTGAAAATATTTATACACCCCTCACATCCCAGACATAAACTATTTCAACTCCATCCCTCAAAATGACACCATAGAGCACTGCACACCAGAACAACTAGACACAAGGACAGTTTTTCCCTGAACGCCATCACTCTGCTAAACAAATAATCCCCTCAACACTTGTCCAACTATTTACTAAGTCTGCACTACTATTACTATTAATCTTCTCATCACTCCTTATCACCCATCCCCTCCCACTTGTGACTGTGTGACTGTAACTTTGTCGCTTGTATCCTTACGATTTATATTGACTGTTTCCTAGTATGATTTGATTGCCCTATGACTATTAAGTGTTGTTGTACCTTATGATTCTTGACTCTTGACGAATGTATCTTTTCTTTTATGTATACTGAGAGTATTTGCACCAAGACAAATTCCTTGTGTGTCCAATCCCTTGGCCAATAAAGAATTCTATTCTATTCTATTATTTTAAACTGACCCACTGTTGATATGATCACACGGAGAAGTAAGATGTTTACACCCCACTGCAAATAGCAGATAAATGAAATAACAACGGTTGTCAGAGGCTGAGAAATAAGATATTCATCCTCAAAATATATGGCAGCAAGGACAAGTTGCTAGCAACTTTCCAAGTAGGAAGCAAATGACTTTGGAGGCATTCATGAACTGATTAGTTGGATTAATAAATGCATCTGTTCATTAAACCCATAATGGGTTTTTTTTAAAAAATATCAATCCGGTCTGAAATGGGGTGTCTCTTGTGAAAGTATTTTTGTACGTCTTGTGATTCAAGCAAATTAAAAGGATGATCCAAGCAAAATATGCATCTCTGGTGTAGTGGAAAAAACAGCCAAGACTGGTTTTAGCATAAAGGAATAGAAAGTAGTTGCTTCACAGGGAAGATTCCAAAATGGGAAGCCCATTATTGAAATCCAATCCCCACACTTGTCATGTCCAAGGATCAATACCCATACGTGAAATTGTAGTTCAGAAGAGTTATTGCTCTAGCTTATATATAAGAATCTATTCAACTAAAGTTCAATGCTAAACTGGTGCCAGCTAAGGGTCAATGGAATTCAAGAGGACTTGGATGGACAGTTTATGAGAACGTAACAACTCTAAGCTGATGACACACTTAACTCCACCCTCCATCTCAATAATGCAATTATGGCATGAAGTATTTAGAAAAGAAACAAGCATTCTTGTAGATTTTTTTTTTCAAAAAAGAGGAGCTGTTACCCTTTCCTTTTGTTTCAATTTTGAGACAAATTCATCAATTTGCTATTTTTTTTCCTAAATAATTAACTGAACTGTATTAAATTATCTCACAGCTGATTTTAGGGGCACATGAAGAAGTTGATATTTATCAACAATTTAGCCTACCAAGATTTTAGGCAATAATGGGTTTTTTTTTTTTTGCAATATGTATACATTTCCTTTTTTACCCCAGATCTGAGCTGAGTCTAATTTGATCTTAATACTGAGTCTGTTCACCTCTCAGGTCATTGTATTCTTTAAGATGAACATCATGTGGTGTCAAAAGTGAAGTCGAGAGTTGCAAAGGATATCCTAATATTACTGTTTCAGTTTCATAGAATGGATATGTAATCAAGAATCTGAACAGACTGTTGGTCAGTACCCTTGATGCAATGACTTTTCCCTCCACCTTGCTGACAGGGATTCTGATGACCACGGGTCATACGTTGAATTGGCTGAAATGGGGAACATGTGTCCTGGGTATAGAGAAGGCTGAGAAGAAAAACTAGCGTGGCTCTTACAACAACTCGCTTGGAATGCTTACTACTAGGAGGAGGGTCCTGGGAAGGTTTAGGTACTTTCCTTTGCTTATCTATTTTTATTTATTTGTTTGTTTGTTTGTTTGTCAAACATGTACAAGATAGCAAGTATAAGTATGAACATAAACATGAACAAAGCAAGTAAATACAGATAAATGGGGACAGTAAAACAGGGACGGTAGGCACGCTGGTGCGCTTATGCACGCCCCCTTTAAGGACCTCTTAGGAATGGGGTGAGGTCCATGGTAGACAGTTTGAGATTGACGCTGTGAGAGTTTGACGCTGTAACAATGGAGTTGGGTAGGGCGTTCCAGGTGTTGACCACCTTGTTGCTGAAGTAGTATTTTCTGCAATCAAGTTTGGAGCGTTTACCTTGAGTTTGTATCGGTTGTTTGCCCATGTATTATTGTGATTGAAGCTGAAGAAGTCATTGATAGGCAAGATGTTATAGCAGACAGTTTTGTGAACTATGCTTAGATCGGACCATAGGTGGAGCAGTTCCAGATTGTCCAAGCCCAAAATTTCAAGCCTGGAGGCATAGGGAATTCTATTGTGAGTGGAGAATAGAGTGAATTCTAATATAGAGCAGAGTTTTGTACATTCCTGTTTATTATGCCTTCATAAACTTGCTGTTGAAATCATTCTAGGTTCTTCTAGCTTGATGGGAGGACCAACCTTTGTCCAGATCTGAATTAAAGTGAGACTTAGAGAGAGTGCTCTTTGCCTCTTGTTCGCACTGAGCCAAACCTAAACTCCTGATTAACAAGACTAAGCGAACTATGTTGAATGTTCCATGAATACATTATTTTATTTAGAAAGAGGGAGTTGTGAGGAAATTGGTATTTATCAAAAGATGCACCCACTCGTGTCATGAGGAGTCATGATATGTTTTTTTGCTCCAGTTCCCTTTTGTTCCAGATTTAGTTGAATCCAAGGTGATCTTAATAAACACAGTCAGTTCACCTCTTGTGTTGTTGCCTTCGCATAAATGAACAATACTGGAGTTAGGGAAGATTGTGATTTGTCAACAGCCATAATCAGGGTCTCTTCAAATCTTCCAATTTCATATATCCCCCATTTACCTTGAATTAAAATACTTTATAGACAATGAAATATGACATGCTAACTATATATCCATATGTCTGCATATATTCTGCTTTCTGCGTAGACAATACATTAAGGTTGACACTTAATTTAAATCAGCACAGTTTTGCATTATTCAGTAGATGGTTGTGAGCTGCTTTTCTTTTGTACTTTTGGATTAATTTCATTGTTGGGAGATTTTTATGTTTTTAAAAATGCCTGGCTCAGTATCCACAAATTCCAAGAAAAGAAGTACAACATTTGCCTACCTAACTAGATAGAAAACAAGAGAATGCAGGGTTTTTAGGGAGCAGCTTCTAGATCAGTTGTTCTTTAGCCCTAAATTTAGGAAGATATGATATAGTGTATTAGCAATGCTCCATAGAGTGATTGACTGTTCTGCATTTATAGCATTCTTCAATGGTGGAATCATTGCAATGTTTGTAAAGAAGAAGAAACGGTCACTAAGACTATACTGCATGGGCCTTCCCACAGTATTTGTTCTGTCCTCACTACTCATTACTGTGCAGCTTGACATGCAGCTAAACCCACCTGTCCTCCAAGAAAACAGACTGTGTGCATAGATCTGGATACTTTACTGAAAGAACAGGATATGGCGAAACTGGGGAAAATAGGAATACATACAATGAGAACCAAATACAAGGTAGGCAGTATTGAGTTACTGCTGAACATACCAATTAATAAATGCAAGTAATCTAAATCTCACCAGCAATGCTCTGTATATGGGATGTAGGTTTGTCTTTGGATGACCATGTGCCACAGATTAAGATGGGTTCTTCTTTGTGCTTCTGGCTCCTCCAAATGCTAAAGGAAAATGGAGTTTGGCTTCCCAGCATGCACTTGTTTTGAGAGTGTGGACTGATAGGTAAAGAGGTTGGGTCAGCTTCAAAACAATATAATTGGTCACTAGATGGGGCTAGAGAGCAACAACAGCATATAAAAAGGTTATATGCTGGGGCATGACTGATTATTGTTGTTATTGTTGTTGTTGTTGTCATTAGCATATGGCACTGTTACAGTAGCCAGGAGATCACAATGCTATTGCAGAGTAGTAGTTTAGCTTGCTAAAGTACGAGCCCTATTATAGGACATGCTTACATGCTTCCCAAGGTGCACCACAGGAGGGCGAGCTGGCATTTCACCAGAGAAAAAGATGACCAGGTCTTCCTGCAACTTCACCCAAGGGCCCCTTCCTTCCTGGAGCTGCCTTGAAAAGTTCAGAGCCATCAGAAATCTGATGGTTTGCACAGAGCACCAACTTGTCTCCCCACCAAAGTGGTACCTATCTATCTACTTGCATAGAACATGCTTTTGAACTGTTAGGGGGACAGAAGCTGAGGCAATTGACAGGCACTCACCCTGCCCTGCAGAGCTAGGACTCGAACTGCCGGAGTTGAGACTATCACCAGTGTCATTAAGCCACTGAACCACTGTGCTTCCCTTCTCACAGTGCAATCTTAGAGAATATGGTAGGAAAGCATAAAGAACATGCCATTAGTGTATTAAGCAATACTCTGCTATAGCATCTCAATCAACCACCAGAGCAACTTTATGTATTTATAACCTACCTCTATTATGTTTATGAACAACTCAAGCAGAAAACACACACCATGCTCCTTCCTCCTCTTATTTTCCCCAAAACCACCACCCCGTGAAGTGAATTGTGCTGAGAAGGGAATAACTGGCTCAAAGTCACCCAGCTGGCTTTCCTGCCCAAGCAGGGGCTACCACTTACAATAGCTTGGTTTTTAGGCTAGCACTATTACTATTAATCCTCCCATCCTTCCTTTCACCCATCCCCTCCCACTTGTGACTGTATGACAGTAACATTGTCACTTGTAACCTTATGATTTTTATTGACTGTTTCCTAGTATGATTTGATTGCCTATTTGTACTCTATGACTATTATTAAGTGTTGTACCTTATGATTCTTGATGAATGTATCTTTCCTTTTATGTACACTGAGAGCATTTGCACCAAGACAAATTCCCTGAGTGTCCAATCGCACTTGGCCAATAAAGAATTCTATTCTATTCTATTCACTTAACCACTACACTAAACTGGCTATTTGACTATTAAATATGCAAATATTTGCCCATTTGTAATAAAAGAAGAAGAATTTTTGCACCCTGTTTAGGGCTCAGAATCAATAAAAAATGTAAAACATCTGCCTTATGTAGGGTTTGAATGTCTTGAAAAAATGGCTCTTTGTTCTTAAAAACGCAATATGCATTATATGGAGCATATGGCGGTCATCCGAATATGGCTTCATTGAGTTGTTTTCCAGCCAATGTTCACAACTCCATTACTTCCAGAGAATCCCCAAGGGACTTGCTTTCCAAAGGCAACTGGTCTTTCTTGTTTTGCTTGAAGATGTTTCACTTCTCACCTATGACACTTCTTCAGTTCTGACTGAATGGTGGAGAATGGAAGGATTTATATTCCTTGCAGTCATCTGGTCATTAGCACTCTTTCTGAGAGTTATTGAGGCCACTTGGAGGTTCGTCTGTCACCTAAATCCTGCAGTTTGCAATCTTTTCTGGAAATCCATTCATAACTCCCATACCATTCAAAGCAGAGATGGTATTTAGCAGGTTCTGACCAGTTCTGGAGAACCGGTAGCGGAAATTTTGAGTAGTTCAGAGAACCGGCAAATGCCACCTCTGATTGGAGATTTTACAGTATCCTTCCCCTGCCACACCCACCAAGCCACGCCCACAGAACTGGTAGTAAAAAAATTGAATCCCACCACTGATTCAAAGGATGTTCATCCCAAAGTGCATAGCTAGATGTCTATGGAGATTCTCAGTCATCTAAGCCAACCATGACCTGGGTGACTAAGAATCTCCATAGACATACTTCTCAGGAAGTCTTCTGCAGACCATGTAAAACAAGGACAAGCAGAGCATGAGTTAAAATGGGCCTTCTCAGATCTATCTACTCTTTCTCACATGAATTTTCACACTAAAGAGTAGTAAATTCTCCTTGTGCTACGGGGGAAAACGTTTTCAGAGAATCTACCAAAAAATGTTGGGTTCACAAATATAAGATCTTTATTAACAGTAGAGGATTTTGGATTGTTTTTCTGAGCAGATATGCTATTTCTTTCCTGAGCAATTTTGGTCAGAAGACAAATGCAAAAACTATAAACAAGAGATTTCTGTCAACTTGCAGAATAAATAAAACCATTTTAAAAGCATTTTAAAAAGGCAGTTTTAGCAGCAAAATCTGGAGAGGTTTAATCAGGGGGATTCAGCTAAAATTCATCCTTTATTTGTCCAAAGTCAATTCCTCCCATCCCCCCTTTCTTTTTTGTTTTGTAAAGCATTAAGTCCCTCCCTTAATTAAGTCTACTGGGGTTTAATTGTGTTGATCTCATTTTAAACCAAGCTCAGCACAATTAGACACAATGAGAAGATTGGGAGATAATCAGTTCAGACACGCAGCCCCCCCATCCCCCGTCACCAAACTAAAATCCATTTTAGATCATAAATTGTTTCATTCTGCATGGACCTCAAATTAGGGGTCTATCTCCTTTTAAAAAAATGTTTGGGAGAGAAAAAAATAACCAAGAAGAGAAGAAAATTAAACTGATTATCTCCAGCTTATCATACATCTCATATGTAGACGGTCAGGGCAATCGCCAATCAAAATTACCTCTAGTTAATCTTATTGGAGGGAAAAATTCAATTATATTTATCAAGGTTATTTCATACAGTCTAGTTATTGCCTTAGAAAATCAAGCTTTGGTATTAAGGTTGTTGACATTGCCCATACATTGTGTGTATGTTATGTTTTAAGTGAGTAATATATATATATATATATATATATATATATATATATATATATATATATATATAGTGTGTGTGTGTGTGTGTGTATGTGTATGTGTATGTGTATCTATATCTATCTATCTATCTATCTATCTATCTATCTATCTATCCATTATACAAATTAAATGGTCATTAAGTCTTGCTTGAATGTTAACAGAGAGGTATGATAATATTATATTTGACAGATTTGTAAGAAATCATAAATACAGAAATTATGGAAAATTTTAGAAGGGAGGCTCGTACAACTGTTAATAGACTTCAATTCTCAGCCTACGTTGACATTTGGGGTGGGGGTGGGAGGAAATCTAGTTACAAATTTGATAACAGATTACTAGTCAGGCTGGAAGCCAGCCACCTGATTAAGGCAATTTAAATGCTTGCAAAGTGGCAAGATTAAAATCAAATAAGTGCCGATTTTTCCCCTCCCTTCACCTCCCTTATCTTTCCCTGGATTCGTTCCTTAACTACCAGGTGGCAGAGAAGTCTGGCTAATTTCCTTCCACGCCAATTACCCCAGGATGGTTTTTAGGGTGAAGCAGAATAATTACTGCACTATCAGTCCAAAATGGGACACTTAATGTGTTTAAGAGAGATTTTTGAGCCTTAGCAGGGGACGCTGCTGCCTTGAGCATCGTGTGTATTTGGTACCAAACCCAGCCAAAGAGGCTAGACTTCTGGAGTTAACTCTTAGGCAAGAAGGATGCAAATGCCCAAGGTGAACAAAAAGCAAAGGGGAAAACTCCTGGGAAGATATGGAGTGAGTTAATTCCAGATCCAGGTTGCGTAGCAGGTTGTGGGCAAAGCTAGGCAGGTCATGGAAATCTTATTTATCACCTATCTCCAAGACAGCCTTTATCACAACTCTGCCTTCAAAACTTAAATCCATGGCAGAGAAAGAAAACAATACCAGAGATATCTGTAAAAGGACAACAAATGCTCAAGTGTAGTGGTGGTGGTGGTGGGGGTCATCATCATCATCATCATCATCATCATCATCATCATCATCATCCTGATGTCTCCTTCAAGTGATACATTCATGTTATTTTCTGGGTTTCCCTTTGTCGTCTTCTTGGTTGCTTTTTCAACCTCCCAGCCTAGCTCTCAATTTCTTTAGTAATCTCTCTTCCAAATACTAGCCAGGTCTAATCCTCCTTTTCTGAGCTCACTCAAGGGCAGTCAAGGGCAACAAGCTGCTTTGAAAACAACGGACAGGATGGGTGAAGTGGTCCTTTTCTTCAGTGGATCTTCTGCATTAAAACAGGCTTGCATAAGGTGTGACACCCCTCCCCACCAAAGACAAAGGCAGGCAAAAGAGTTAGTGGAGAGAGATATTTAGGGTTAGAAGATGGCATAACAACTCTACTTTAGTGATTTGAAGATCACAGCTAACCAAATATTGTCTATCCTCCCTGGGCAGAAGTTTTCCAAGGCAAGGTCCTCTAGGCAATAGAAAAAGTATATAGCTGCTTCAGAAATATAGACAATGAGAGTGACCAGTGTGGTTCTATCAGGATCTTCAGATGATCCATAGCATAGTTCTCAGTTTTCTAAATACTTGGCCAGCAAAATGTTAGGTTGTTTCCTTCCCTTAAATGTCTGGACTACACACATCAATGTAAGAATATTTAAGGAGACTTCTTTCTTCTCGTAATGATCAACCAGAGACCTCTGGAAATCCAACTCTTTGGAAATGCCACTAGATGTGAAGGACCTTCTGGGATGAAGGATGAAGGTTGGATTGTCCCTCCAGAAATGCTGCTAGATGTGAGAGGGCTTTCAAGGTGGCTGGGGGTGGATAAAATGGCTCAGTGATTAAAGACACTGAACTTGTCAGCTGGAAAACTGACAGCCCAGGTCTGAGACCTGAGTGCCATGTGAGCTCTTGTTCCTGCCCACCTAAGCAGTTCAAAAACATGAAAATATGAGCAGATAAATAGGTACCACTTCAGTGGGAAGGTAACAGCATTCTGTGCAGGTTGGTATATAGTCAGGCTGGTCACATGATCATGGAAAGGGTTTTTGGACAACACTGACTCCTTCAGCTAAGAAATAGAGTTGAGTAACACCCCACTAGAGTTGGATACAACTGGAAAGGAGAAACCTTTACCTTAACCAAAGGTACTTTTGTCTAAGAGGCAACTGGATTTCCTTGTTTTTCTTTGAAGACGTTTCTCTTCTCATCCAAGAAGCTTCTTCAGCAGGAAGAGGGGCAACTTCTCTTCACCAATCAGTATGCATTGTGTGTATGTACACACATAGACACACACACACACACACATTAAATTAAATATATATTAAATTTAAAAAGTATTCGGTATGAATAGCAAGCATTTGTTTGAAGACACTGCAAGCAAGAACAGAATAGTGGTGAGATGGGTAACAAAGCAATCCTATGTAACAATCCTATGGTAATCCTATAGGGACAATAGGATTACTTGTCCTTGGTAGTTTATATACCAAGTTTTTTCTTTTTTGGGGGGTGGGGATGGGGGGTAAGATTGGAGGAGGACTGCAGCCTTCCTGAAAATCTGAAACTACTTATTACTTAATACCCTGCTGTACCAACCACGAGTGAAGCATTATCTTCCATCTGGTGAATTTGCACTCAATTTCTTTAATGATGATTATCGGAATGTAAATTATGTACTCCAGCCAAGAATTCTGGAAGGTCGTTCTTATAAAAAGAGAA
This sequence comes from Naja naja, assembly GCA_009733165.1. NCBI lineage: Eukaryota > Metazoa > Chordata > Lepidosauria > Squamata > Elapidae > Naja > Naja naja. The sequence continues at coordinate 40,801,976 of CM019154.1, forward strand.
AGATGATTTAAAAAAAAATCAAAATCATTATAGTTGGAAAGGGGATCCTGGCAGTGTTGGCTTTTTACAAACGGCAAACAACACCCCCCCTTCTCCTCCTTCATCATCTCTTTGCCTTCTTGGTTTTCTGATTATTTAATGGAATATTGATTTATGATTGTATGTAGCAGATGGTTTGTGATAATGCTAGCTAAAATCAGGCTCTTCAAAAGAAAATCTCTGTCTTAAGAAGGTTTCTCCAACCTCATAATGGGTTTGGCACTCTTGTAGTCTAACTAGATCCACTGGGGATTCAGGACTGTCACTGACCTATATCTTCCCTGTGTTTTATACAATACTCCTATATTCAGCACACTTTCTGCCTCTGATTCTCTGAATCTTTGCTGGAAGCAAATGCTGAATGCAATAATATTATGTTTTGACTTTTTTATTTTTGGTCTACAAATTAGACTGTGCTAAGTTAATGCATATAAACGTGAGCCCAATTTCTAACATGTCTTAGTCAAATTTAGCGAGTTGGCTCAGGTTCCATGCTTGATCATGCTCTGGTACTGCTGAAAGAAACACAACTTGGTGGAGGAGGTCTCATCTGATTTCTGGTAGTCCTTGGTTTATCACCAATTGCTTAGTGACCGTTCAAAGTTACGACAGATCCTGAAAAAGGTACTTACGATCTTGATTCAAAGTTCTGAATCTAGATCGTAAGTACCTTTTGTCATGTGATCACATTTTGGGTGCTTGGCAACCAGCCTGCTTATTCAATCATTTGTAAAGTAGCATCATGTGATCGTGATGTATGATTTTTGCCAGAAATTGGTGTTTACTTCTGGTTTCTGGATAGTGAACAATGGGTTTGCTTAATGACTACAGTGTCTGCTGAATAGAAATAATAAAATAGAATAGAATAGAGTAGAGTAGAGTAGAGTAGAGTAGAGTAGAGTAGAGTAGAGTAGAATAGAATAGAATAGGAAAGAAAAGAAATTAGAATTAGAATTAGAATAGAATAGAATAGAATAGAATAGAATAGAATAGAATAGAATTCTTTATTGGCCAAGTGTGATTGGACACACAAGGAATTTGTCTTTGGTGCATATGCTCTCAGTGTACATAAAAAATACATTCATCAACAACCATAAGATATAAGTGATAGTCATAGGATACTAAATAAGCAATCAAATCATACTAGGAAACTAAATAAAACAATATAAATCATAAAGATACAAGCAACAAGGTTATAGTCATAAGTAGGAGGAGATAGGTAATAGGAAGGAAGGATGATCAAGGCATTCACTTCATGGCTATAACATTTGCTTAATGACCATCACAAAAAAGGTAATAAAATCGGGTGTAGTCACACAGGCCACCCATGACTTATAACCATAATTGTGTGCCCAATTACAGTTGTAAGTCAGCTATTACCTGAATGCACATGGAATGTGCATTTATAGGCCATATCTGCTGATGAAGTTCATTGGGTAAGGGGTATACCTGTAAAATTTAAGGGGTAATAAATAGAAAATGTATCCTCATACACTGAATTGGGATTTTCTTAAGTTGGCTGCATCAATTATTTGCTTTCATAAAGGATTTTCTAGCATCTGAAATGGGCCCTATGATCAGACAGGAACAAACATTATGTTGTACTGTTTGATTGCTTCAGCAATTCTTCATCATAATGAATAAGTAACCATGGGGGTTCAGAAATACTTCTTAATGTTTATGAGGTTCATGTGGAAGTATCCTGCAGACAACGCTATTTCCCCAATACACTCTGAAATTATCTGTGTCTCCAAGTTCCTGATATCACTTGAGACTTTCAAGAAGAGATTGGATTCCCATCTGTCAGAAATGGTGTAGGGTCTCCTGCTTGGGCAGGGGGTTGGACTAGATGACCCAGAAGGTCCCTTCCAACTCAATTATCTGTTATATTCAAACTGGTGAGAATAAGCTTCTGATGGTTGCCTCTTCACTAACTCAGATACTTGCACCTTTGGGAATGCTTTTTTGCATGGAACATTGTCATCCTTGTAAGTGTGAAAGCTTGCCAGATTCACATATCACTGAATGTCTTATGGTATCTGTTCCCCTGCCCCTTCCTTACTAGGTCAAGAAAATGGTGTATGAAATCTTATATGATCTTTTAGAAGGGTTTTCTTTCCTATTTTGACACCCAGAATTCCTAAGTCAGCCAGGAAAGGCTGTTCTACACTGCAACAGAACTGGTTCAGGCCACTACAAAATATTTCTGAAAGCTCTGATAAAGTTGGAGGTTGTAATTTCTTGCAAGACCAGCAGCTAAAAAACCCAGATTTGTCAATGCAACTATTTATAGCTACCTTACTATAGCTAATAAGATTCATCCAGAAAGATGACACTACCTGAGACTTCTCAGAAAACAACAACTGAATGAAAAGCTGCTGGTGACCTTCTAGCACTGCACCATAGAGAGTATCTTAACTTACTGAACCTCTGTATGGTTTGCCAATTGCACAGGGGCAGATAGGACAGCGCTCCAGAGGGTTAACATCATTGCCCAGAAGATCATGGGTTGTCCTCTCCCCTCTTTGGAAGAGTTTTATAGCTCCCATTGCCTTAAGAAAGTTCAAAACATTCTCAAAGATCCATCTCATCCTGGGCAGCCTTTTTTTGAACTATTACCATCTGGTAGACGGTACAGGATAATAAAAACAAGGACAAATAGACTGAAAAACAGCTTCTATCCCAGGGCAGTAGCTCTGTTGAATTCTACTGTATAGTGCAGTGTTGGTGTGGTATCGGGGGGCTTCAATTCAATGTGTGGAGTGTGAAGGATGTGTGTTTGTGTTTATTTTCATGGTCATGATGTGCACTAAAGATGGCGTTTGATTTTGTTGTACGAGGTGCAATGACAATAAACTAAACTAAGCAAAATGAAACTAAGGAGAAAACATGGAAAGGAAAGACAATATGATAAATAAGAATTAGATAGGTGGTCATCAGACTCTACTTTGGTTGTGTTGTGTTTCCGCAGCCAATTTTTTTTTACTAAACTTTGATAGCATCAAATGCCACCAATTTTATGCAGAGTGTGCAATCTTCCCAAGGCTCCCAGGCATACACAATCACACTCATGCAAACTCAATTTCAAGAACACAGTTTCGCACGGAGATGTATTTACTATGGGCTCTGTAATAATTACACCTTCACTTGGAGGATAAAAATAAAAACCCTTAGGATTTTGACTCTTGCCTAGCAGAGTTCTCCTCAAACATTTTCTGTCGATGTGCAACATTTGTGAAGTACTCTTTAGTGGCAAGACAATTATCTGATTCTGCTAATAAATGAATGCACTAGTAGTCATTTTTAATTGAACAATTATAGGATATTGCACTGTCAGTTGATTATGGAAGTCATTTCATAAATGTCAAAAATCTCTTTAAATGAATTATAGAGCTCCAAAATAACTCCGGCAATCAGCCAGCAATAACACAATAATCTGTTTACCCTGTTGTCAGGCATGCTATCAACAGCTTTCTTCTGCTTTTAAGGGGGGAAACTGCATCTTAAGGATTATACTCCAGCTCTGACTTCGGCAACCACCTCTGCTCTGATTAATAAAGATTTTGAGTGCTGTCAAGAGCTCTGTCGTGTATCAGATAGTAAGAGGAAATACAAGAAGTATTAAGGGAGGGAAAAAAGACATAGTGATACATTGTGTGTGTGTATACATGTAAAGGAGCAGTCTGAAATGATATTTCAGGGCTCCATTTATAAGCTATCAAGGGCTGCTATGAACTTCAACCACAAGTGTACGAAGTTTAATTCCTGAAAATATGGGTGGCGTGTATGGTAAAATAAAGTCTCCTTCGTGTTGAGCTTAGTTTGTGATAACTTCACGAACGTTAAAGTTTTCTTGACAAGAAGAGGGAAGTGGTTGGTGTTAGATTTGCATGAAGAGTCAGACGCGGAGTGCTTCAGTGAAGAGTTTATTAGTGACTACAGCTCATAACAGACCCAAGTTGGCTGGGCTGCAGCTGCTACTTATAGCCAGCAGCCGCAGTTGCCAGCCAATCAGAGTACAGGGTTTTCCCGCACTTTTTAAACCAATCATTTCTGACATTTTACAAGAACAGTTCAAACTTTATCTAATTGTGCATCAATTTTTCCCTTTAAGGCAAATGGGACCCTTCTGGGCTTTAAACAAATTGGGGGCACCTTGGGATCTAGGTTGAAAGTGATAGGGGTCCCCATATATACTTGTCCAATCCGTCGCTGAAGACCTCTGGAAATTCAGACTTCAAGGCCTCCTCCCATTCAGCATTGCTCACGTGATTGATGCCAGTCACCTCGATGCCTAGTGGATTGAACCACTCAAGTCCCAGCAAGCTTGGCCGGTCCTTGTCCACGATGGTCAGGGGCAAACGTTTGGTGTGGCCTTTGAACTTCACGCTGAATTCTCTTGTTCCAACTACTGGAATCTTGTTCCCTTGGTAGTCTTTAAGAGTCAGTGCTTGCTTCTGGAAATGTTTCTTCTGAATGTTGGGAAGTAGCCTGTGAATAGTGTCCCATGACACCATAGATAAATAGGAGCCTGAGTCCACTTCCATTTGGCAAGGCCTTCCTTCAATTAGTACCTTCACATGTACTTTTCTGCTTCTTAAGGGTGAAGAATGACCAATGGTGACTGTTTGATGAGTTTCATTCTTCCCATTTGCTTCTGTATTGCCCCATTTTCTCACTGAAGTTGTTAGGCTTGAAATCTTTGTCAGGAAACTTTTTTCTGCTTGGTGGAGTTCTGGGTGATTTGCAGACTCTTGCTAGGTGACCTCTTTTTCACAACGGAGACAGATGGTATCAAAAAACTTGCATTCAGTGCGTGGGTGCCCCCCCCACAACCTCTGCAATAAAAGTCTTGCCTCTTTCTTCCAAGGTCTTTCATTTTCTTCTCCATTCTGAGTCTATAAATTCCTTCCTCCACCTCGCTACAGTCTGAATCAGAATCTATTTGCTTGCAATGGGTTGTTGTGGATTTTTCCACATCAGGATGGCTTGCGGCCTTGTTAATTTTCTTCATGGCTGCTGCTGAGGACTTGGTAGCTTCCGCTGAAGAAGCTTCTTCTATGACCTCCTTAAGCGTGATCTTAGGTTTCATTAATAATTTGCTCTGCAAAACCTTGTCTTTTAGGCCTAGAACAAATCGATCGCGCATGGCCTCTTCTAAGTTGATAAATTCACATGCACCCCCAATGTCCCTTAAACTTGCCACAAAGTCATTAATGTTTTCGCTTTCCCCTTGATCCCGACGGTAGAATTGGTGTCTCTTAATGAGGCACGATACTTGTGGCGCGTAATGGGCTCTTAATAACTTTTCTAAGTCAGGCCAATCCATTACCTTCACGTCTGCAGCTCCCGCCAATGCCTTTGCCATCTTGAAAATGGCCGGACCGCAGTGGGTGAGAAAGACCGCCCTCTTCCGCTTGTCGGAAATGTCGGCGAGATCGTTTCCCTCCAAATACATTTCGAAATGATCTGCATACGAGTCCCAGTCTTCTGCCGTCGGATCGAACGGGGCTGGGGGGGTGTTCAGCACAGCCATCTCTCTCAGCTTGTTCTCCGCGTTGTCTTCTCTTCAGAAAGGATCCCACCTTCGTCGCCAGTGTTAGATTTGCATGAAGAGTCAGACACGGAGTGCTTCAGTGAAGAGTTTATTAGTGACTACAGCTCATAACAGACCTGATTTGGCTGGGCTGTGGCTGCTACTTATAGCCAGCAGCTGCAGTTGCCTGCCAATCAGAGTGCAGGGTTTTCCCACACTTTTTAAACCAATCATTTCTGACATTTTACAAGAACAGTTCAAACTTAACCAATGACATTCAAACCTGCATACATAACAGTTGGCATTTCTTTTGGGGAAAGTCTAATCCAGTGGTGGGATTCAATTTTTTTTTACTACCGGTTCTGTGGGCGTGGCAGGGGAAGGATACTGTAAAATCTTCATTCCCGCCCCACTCCAGGGGAAGGATACTGTAAAACAAGGGTCCTCAAACTTGGCAAGTTTAAGACTTGTGGACTTTAACTCCCAAAATTCCTGAGCTAACATGATTGGAGGAGGAATTCTGGGAGTTGGAGTCCACAAGTCTTAAAGCTGTCAAGTTTGAAGATCCCTGCTGTAAAATCCCCATTCCCTCCCCACTCATGGCGGAAAGTTACTGCAAAATCCCCATTCCCTCCTCACCCCACTAACCTACTTTCCAGCTCTGTTCTCCTGTGCAGGGCAACCAAAGAAGACCCAGCTAGTCAGCTGGGACTTGGGAGGCAGAAAATAGATGGGGGGGGGGCCAGCCAGAGGTGTTATTTGCCGGTTCTCCAAGCTACTCAAAATTTCCGCTACTGGTTCTCCAGAACTGGTGAGAACCTGTTGAATACCACCTCTGGTTTAATCTATGGTTCATGGGAATGTCTAATCTATGCTAAGGAAGTCTAGCTCTACGTAAACTTTTCGGATCTGTTATGATTAGCACTTTAGCCACTAGACCAGATAACTCTACTTACCTAGAGAACCAGTTTGGTCTAGGGCAATGGTCGACAAACTCATTAGTCAACAGAGCCAAATATCAACAGTACAACGATTGAAATTTCTTTTGAGAGCCAATTTTTTTAAACTTAAACTATATAGGTAGGTACATTGTTATTAATTAGGGTACTCCTAAGCTGGCCTTTGCTAAAAATGTCCTCAATCTGATTGAGGTATGTTTGCTGAGGTCAACCCCTTCCAACTCTCCCATCTACACTAGTCTTGTATACTTGTTTCGTCTATCTCCTTTCGTTCATCCTCTCTATATGTCCAAACCATCTCAACATACCTTTCTCAATCCTCGACACTACAGCTTCTTTCATTCCACAACGTTCCCTAAAATTAACTTAATAAACTTTACTTAAAGTTTTAAGTCTTAGTTAAACTATAGGTACGTTGAATAAAACTTGATATCATACTTAGTAATGATATTATTTATTGATAAAATTAAATTCCTTACAATTTACCTTACAATATCCATAAAATTAAATCATGACAATGACTGACAAACATTAATATGAACAGTGGCCTTGCATCTCCTTGGAAAGGTTGGGTAAGTCAGGATTGTATGTTGTTGTTTTTAATTTTAGGCATGATTCCAGGTTCTCATCAATACGATGACTTCTCAATTTACTCTTTTTTTTTTTAATTACATTTATATGCCGCCCTTCTCCGAAGACTCAGGGCGGCTTACAATTTCTGGGATACAACCCAGTGTGCTCAGCAATAGCCTTCATTCCATTGTATATGCCTGCTTATTACTAAGCGGCATTTTTACAAAGTCAGCTTATTGCCCCCAACAATCTTGGGTCCTCAATTTACCTACCCCGAGAGAATGGAAGGCTGAGTCAACCTTGAGCCTGGTGGGATTCGAGCCTACAGCAGTTGTAGGCAGCTGGAACTTAAGTGCAGGCATTTAACAGCCTGAGCTACCAAGGCTCTTGATAAGGTTCATGCTTGAAAATGATTGTTCGCATAAATATGTAGACCCAAATAAGGAAAGAAAACGCTAGTTTTTTCAGTTGGTTATATGAGTCAGGAATACTATTCCAGGTGTTAAAAATCAACATTCCTTCTCCAGGTCTTTCAAAGCAGACCACTTGTGCTGTGAACTAAGTTCACATTTGTTTTTCTCCAACATTTCTATATCAGCACAAAGACGTTCAAATTTCGAGCTCCACAATTCTTTTTTTTTTTAAATCCAGCAGTTGCATTCCAAATATTGCCAATGTCAATGTTAAAGGGAGAAAAATTTAATTCTGTTACAGTAGCATTAAGAGGTTTTTTAACAAAGGCTAACATCGCTTTGCTGTTTCTGAATTCCTGAAACCTGTTGAGAAAAGCTTCCCTCATATTTAAAAGTGTTGTTTTGAAATAGCAAATGTCAATATCAGAATTATTTTCTTGGCGATGTTTCAACAGGCTTGGAACGTGAATCGAAGTTTCTCTTTCAAAATCTTGAGCAAAAAGATGTTTTCGAATGAAATAACTTCTTCTAACATCGAAAAAATTGTGTTTCCTTTCCCCTGTAGTTTACGATTAAGCTGATTTAGATGAGACGTGACGTCTACCATGAAATAAAATTTTTGGATCCACTGATTGTTCGTTAGTTCTGGATAGTGAACACCCTTCTCAAGGAGAAATGCTTTAATTTCTGTTAATAAGGAAGCGAAACGTTTCAAAATGTTTCCTCTTGATAACCAACGTACCTTGCTATGCAGCAGAAGATCTGCGTACTCACTCTCCATTTCAACTAAAAATTCTTTAAATTGGCAATGATTAAGAGCTTTAGCTATAATGGAGTTGATAATCTTAATCACCAATTCCATAACTTTGCAAATTTCTTCTGGAAATGTCTGCGCACAAAGCGCTTCTTGATGAATGATGCAATGGTAAGTAAGTATCTTGTGATTAATTTTTTCTTTCAAAATAGCAACAAACCTATTTCTTACACCGGTCATACTTTTCGCCCCGTCTGTTGAAATTGAGACAATTTTATCAAGTGGAATATGATGTTTTTCAACGCACTCAATTACAGCATTTGCTATATCCTCTCCACGTGCTTGACCTTTGAGTGGCAATAATCCTAAAAGTTCTTCTTTAGGACCCGTAGATGAAATAAATCGTACAAAAAGTGAAACTTACGCTGTATCATTTATGTCACAAGGCTCGTCAACTGCTATTGATAAAGCTAAAACCAATTTAAGATCTTCGACTTGCTGGTTGGTTATATTCAAAGACATTTTGATTGTTCTATGTTGCACTGTTTTAGCAGACAATGATAAGTCTTTACTTTTTTTTTTAGAATATCTGCTTTGTTCTTAAAATCCCGAAATAGCTCTTCGGATGCATTTATAAGACAACTTTTTATGTATTCGCCGTCTGTATATGGGTTTCCTCTCTTAGCAATCTCTTAACTAACCACAAAACTTCACAAAAATTGTTGGAAGATTGCATCCAGTAATTAAACACAGAACTTGATTTTTCTTGACTCTTCTGAAGTTCCTCAACTGCTTTCTTCCTTGCATCAGCAACAGGAGGATATTTAGTACTAAATGACACGTGTTTAGTTGTAAAGTGTCTCTCCAAATTTGATTTCTTGTTATGCACCAATTTTTCCTGACAAATAAGACAGGTCGGAAGGCCATTTAAGTTTTGAATAAACGCGAAAGTCTCGGTCCATTCAACTTTAAATTCACGGTTTTCGTCTTCCGTTTTTCTTTGCTTCTTCTTTGTAGCCATGTCAAACAGGGCACCTAAAAAATGTTTCATTTCATAATAATAAAGTCACCAGCACAAAATAATTACAATTCTTAAATTGGTGACAAAAATACCTGTAGGATTTGCAGCTGGTTGGAAAAATACAGGTAACTTTATGCTTCGAGTAGGTACTTTTGTCACCCACGCGCGATTTGCGGGGGCAACTGGTACTAACCACTGCACAATGAGACTGCTGACTGACTGGCTCACTCAACTCTTGCATGAATCACGCATGCCTCCCCCGCGCTGTGTATCCCACGGCCCGCCTGCGCCGCGTCTTCCATTGCCCGACCGACCAACACCCCCCCACACTTCTTCTAACACCACTTCTTCAAAATAGACTTGCCCAGGCTGAAAACTGACTTCTGCGCATTGACCACAAAGTTTCAATCGCACTGTACATGTGTGCCCACAGGTGGTATTTTGTGAAAGAGCCATACTCAAGGGACCAAAGAGCCGCATGTGGCTCGTGAGCTGCGGTTTGCTGACCACTGGTCTAGGGTCATGGGTCTTGACCTTTCTGTCACCTGGGCCCCCTTTAAATACCTTTTGTGGCCATGGATCCCCAAGACTTAACTCAAGATTTAAATCATAACATTTCTTCAACTCAATCCCCTGTGACACATCGAGGCCCATCAGGGCTCCATGGACTACAGGTTGAGAACCACAGGTCTAGTGACTAAGGTGCCAGTAGCCAAGGTGCAAAGATGCTACTAGATAAGAAGCAGAGAAACCTGACGTCATGCCCCTGTCTGAGTCTGAATCTGCAGAGGAAGATGAGCTGGAATGGAGTTGACCGAGATCAAAGGAGATATTGGCTTTGGAGGAACATGGGGAGGAGCAGGCCGAGTCAAGCCAGGGCCTTTCAGGATTGGGACAACTTGTAGGCAGGGAGCAAGAGGAGCAGGATGACCAAGAGAGGCTAAGCAGTGAACATGAGAGACAGAGCTCAGGTGATGAGCAAGGACTACCCTCTCCTGATCCTCGAGCACGGAGTGAAGAGAAAGAGAGAACAGCACCAGCCCACCCGACAACTCGGGAAGAGAGCACCCTGCCCCTCTCCACAAGTAACGATTTCCTCAGTGCAGTCTAAAATACCTTCTTGTTGATTTCAATCTTTTTGTAGGGGTTGCACGGCCAAATAATGGGTGTGCTGGATGGTATAATACAGGGGTGTCAAACTTGAGTTCATTGAGGACTGCACCAGGGTTGTGCTTGACCTCGGGGAGCCAGGGTGGGCATGGCCAGCTTGATGCCACTCATGTTGGGGTGCCTGTGGTGGTGCCAAGTGCTCTGACAGTGAAAACTGACTCCCGATCTCCATTTTTGGCAACCCTCTCCCGTTTTCGCTGGCAGAGGCATTGCAGGCCATTCCTTCGCTGTTTCCAGAGCGGCCCTGTAGACCATTTCTAAGCATCCCATGGGGTCACACTCAGCCCACAGGCCTTGAGTCTGACACCCCTGGCATAATACCTTTCCATATTATACCACAGTCTTAAAGTTGCTAAGACACTGCCCTAGAGTCTATTGGTGGGCATTGTGTCAAATAAAGGAGAATATTTGTAAGTCAGGGATGAAATGAGGGGTCATTGGTGCTCTCTGAGCTTGCTTATTTTAACCAGCCTAGAAGTAAGGAGAAATTTCCTAACTGTTAGAACAATTCATCAGTGGGATGACTTGCCTGCAAAAATTGTGGGTGCTCCAACCCTGGAAGTTTTTAAGAAGAGATTGGACAACCATTTGTCTGGAATGGTATAGGATCTCCTGCCTGAGCAGGGGGCTGGACTAGAAGATCTCTGGGGTCCCTTCCAACTCTGTTATTCTGTTATTTCTGATGCTGGTGGGGCTAGACACCAGAATCAGCTTGTCTCTCTAACCCCCAGGAAAAAAGGCAATGGCAAACCCCTTCTGAAAAAGCTGCCAAGAAATCTGTTGGGGTTGGACCATGTAATTGTCAGGAGTCAGCATTGACTTGAAAGCACCTCCCTCCCCCTCTCTTCCCCACCATGATTAACTAGATGCTACATCAAAGCGTTAACACATGAATTCCTGTTTACGACATGGCAGGATTTGTTGTCACTTTCATCCAACACGAAAGCCAACTTTCGGAGGGCGTTATTGAAGATTTCCTGGTGCAGATGACACTGCCCTAGTTTCTGCACTCACCATTTTAGTCAGTGTGTTGTGATGCAGCTATATTGCTTTGGTGCATTATTGGTAATTACAGTGTCAGCTGTGGAAGCTGTATTAGCGCCAGAAGCTTCCATGCTGCCACATTCTTGAGCGTGGGAAGATGGGAGGGGGAATTTCATGGATTGTATGTGGTTAGACATAATGGCATTCTTCTTTAAAGTCAAGGTCATGTTATTCCTGCACCTGGCTGAGGAGCAGTAGAGGGGATGTCTCAAGCTGGAATGGATGATGATTGGGGCATGTGATGGAATGGTGGGTACAGGGGGTGGATTTGTAATTTTTTACTTATTGGAGGAAAACCCGGAACTGTTGGTGTTAACATACAAAGTCCTACATGGCTTGGGTCTGGGGTACTTGCAGGAACGTCTCCTGCCAGCATCGACTTCCCATCACCCCGTACACTCCCACAGGCAGGGCCTCCTTGGGGTGCCGTTGGCCAGACAGTGTCAGCTGGCAGTGCCCAGGGGTAGGGTCTTCTCTGTGGGACCACCCACCCTGTGGAATCATCTCCCCTTGGGGCTCCGATTAGCCCCGGACCTCCGTTCCTTCCGCCGTGACCTGAAGACTTGGTTTTTCAGCAAGCCGGCCTGGACTGAAGTGAAGGGGGGTAGGTTTTTTTAACTGTATTTTATACTAAGTTTGATTGGTTTTAGATTTTATTGGGCTTGGGGTTTAATTGCATTTTAATTAATTAAATTTTGTATTGTGTAATTTTTATATTGTGAGCCGCCCTGAGTCCCTTGGGAGAGAGGGCAACATACAAGTCCAATAAATTTGAAGTTGAATTTGAACTTTCAGATTCGGGATTTCCCAGATGTGCCCGTATGCCTACTCTAATAAAAGGATAAAATAATAAAATAATTTATGAACTCTGTAATTGTCCCAAAGGTGCTTTTCCAAATGGCAACTGGACTTTCTTGTTTTTTTCCCCTTGAAAACATTTTGCTTCTCATCCAAGAAGCTTCTTCAGTTCTTTTTCTTCAGAAGAAACTTTTTAGACAAGAAGCGTCATAGATGAGAAGTGAAATGTTTCCAAGGAAAAAAGTAAGAAAGTCCAGCTGACTTTGGGAAAATATCTTAGGGACAACCGCGACGTAGGTGATTGAGATTCTCCATAGACAACACTGTGCTCATGAACAGATTGCTGTGTGATCAGTTTTAGACTGGCAGCTTCTAGAAACACCCTTGCCCTAAGGAATACTCTAAGGCAGTGGTCACCAACCAGTGGTCCATGGCCCACTGGTGGTCCATGAGAAAATTTTGGTGGTCCGCAGAGAAAAGTCACTCCCAGAGCACCCCCCCCAAGCATCCCCCCGAGGCTGCGGGGAACACAAGACTGCGCTGCCCATATGGCCTGCAGAAACACAAGGCTTGCGTTGCTTGTATTGAGAACAACATGAGGTAGTGGGGGGAAGGGGAAAAGGATGGAGGGGGGAACTTGCCTGGCCACCAGGTTGCTTCTTCCATTTCTTTCTTCTTCGGCTTTTGGCTACATGCAAGGAAAGCAGCAAAAGTCTTTCTCTCCCCCAAACTCCACCAGAAATGAGTCTTCGGGACCCTGCAAGGCATCCTGCTCCAAGAAGCTGCACCGGTGAAGACTCATTTCTGGCGGAGTTTGCGGGGAGAGAAAGAAAGACTTCTGCTGCTTCCGCTGCTTTCCTTGCATGAAGCCTGAGAATGGAGCTCAAAAGCAGCCTAGGAATGTGGCTGCCTTGGAGGGGGTGGGGGTGTGTAAGGGAGAGAGAGAAAGAGAAAGAAAATCACCAGCCCTCAAGGTTCAATCAGATTGCTCTTCCCCGAGAACGGAGCTCAAAGACAGGCTAGGAATGTGGCTGCCTTGCAGGGGGTAGGGGTGTGTGAGGGATGTATGTGTGTGTGTGTGAGAGAGAGAGAGAGAGAGAGAACATCACCAGCCCTCCGAGGTTAGATCAAATCTCTTTATCTCTCCCCCACTCCCTCCCACCAATGTCAGCAAGCCACGTCAGTCAAAATTCACATTAGTGGATTTAAAATAATGAGTTTGGTAGTCCCTGAGGTCCAAAAGGTTGGCAACCCCTGCTCTAAGGAGCCGTGATGGTGCCCTGGTCAGAACGCAGTATTGCAGGCTAACTCTGCTCTATGCCAGGAGTTCGATCCTCACTGGCTCAAGGTTGACTCAGCTTTCCATCCTTCCAACATCAGTAAAATGAGGACCCAAAATTGTTGGGGGCAATATACTGACTCTGTAAACCACTTAGAGAGGACTGTAAAGCACTGTGAAGCAGTTATATAAGTCTATGTGCTAGGACTAAGTGCCTGGGCCCCGAGTGTCTGCAGGGACCCACTGGTTGTGTTAGTATAGGAGAAGAAGTGGCAGAGCCTGTCAAATCAACCTACTTCCCACAAGTAATCTAAGTCCAATCCTTTTTGAATTCTCTTAACCCAAATTATTGCTAGCCTATTACTTGACTGTGCATAGGCATGAGCAATAAGTCAGTTTAAATTGGAACTTACTGCATGGCCCTATTTTTTGGCACTTGACAGTTAGCAACTGTCAACTGTTATTTACTTCATCTGCTATGTCTTATAGTTGTTGCATTTGTATTTATAATTGTTTTTAATTTTATTTTAAAATTGTCTGACCCAGAGTCACTTGTTGAGATGGGTGGCTAGACAAATTGATTAAATAAATCAATAATAAATGTGGAAGAAAGCCTTAAGCTAGGAAAGTATATTTAGCTTCCCTTATCCCAGTATTTTTTTTTAAATGGCATGCACACATTACATTGTCCAAACTTTTAACCGGGAAACTGATATGAAGTGTTATTATTGTAATTATTAAAATTATATATAATAATTCTCTGGACTTCAGTGGTATCAAATTCCTTGTTGCCTTTTTATATTTTGCCCCTTGTTTTATTGATTCTGCAAGCAGAGAGATAGATGATAAAGTTCATAATTTAATATAAATTAAATAAATTTAAGCCCTTGATGGCTTGGGACGAAATTACCATAGGGACTGTCCTTTGTTGGTCACATCTACCTGACCCTGCAGAGCAGGGAGGCAAGGAATGTTGTACATCTGGCTCAGTGGTGGGATTCACAAATTTTTACTATCGGTTCTGTGGGCGTGGCTTGGTGGGCATGGAGTGACTTGGTGGGCATGGCAGGGGGTGGATGCTGCAAAATCCTCATTCCCTCCGCACCCCACTAACCCCATTTCCAGCTCCATTCTCCTGTGCAGGGCAACAAAAGAACACCCAGCTAATCAGCTGGGACTCGAGAGGCAGAGAATAGTTGGGGGAGGGGCCAGTCAGAGGTGGTATTTGCCGGTTCTCGGAGCTACTCAAAATTTCCGCTACCGGTTCTCCAGAACTGGTCAGAATCTGCTGAATACCCACCTCTGATCTGGTGGGACCCAGAAGAAGGGCCCTCTCCATGGTGGCTCCCTCCCTTTGAAACATCATCTCTGCAGGAATTAGACTGGTCCCCACTCTAACACGCTTTCAGAAGGCCTTGAAGATGTGGTTTCACTAGTAGGCCTGGGGAACCCATCAAATGCGGTGGAGCCCATCAAATGGCTTATTTAATCATATGCTGTCACAGGTTTTTTTTAAATCTCTTTCCATTTTGTGTTTTCACTGTTTGTAAGATGCCTAGAGTCACTGTGAGCAAGTAGGCGGCTATATAAATTTAAATAAATCAATAATAAGATGCATCAAATCATTTCTCTGCAACCTAAGAATCCCAGCTCATTGCAAAAAAGGATGTTATGCACACACGTCTGGAGAAGAGAGAAGGATTTCCCCATTATCTTTGGGCTTGCTATTTATCATTTGTCAATGATAAAGTTGTTATTTTACAGAATTACTGAGCATTCACACAAACAGAGAAAGAGAGAGAGAGAGAGAGAGAGAGAGATGCACACACATGCTCAAACTGAGGTAAACACACTTACGATTATTAGCTTGGAAGTGCCTGATAATTGTCAGAAGCCTAGGGCAACAACAAAGTCAGGTCTTTGGTAGTCACTATAGATCTTGTCTTAACTTGTCTTTGTTAGTGCATGTGAAAAGGTTAATGCTGTTCTCTTCTGTCAACACAGAATGAGGCAAGGTAGCACCTTTGAAATCTAAACTAACCCTTTTTTGTTGCGGATGTGAGTGCAGGAAGAACCAGCATTCGCAGGCTTAGTACAGGAATAGGACTATCAATTAAGCCTGCACTGATACCTCATACAGTAAACATCAGATGGAGGCTTAGAGGAAAAATAAGAGGTTGTTTTTAGCATGCCTAAATTTTAACATCTGTCTGCAAACAGCATATTGAGGTATCTTCATCCCAGACTAATCGCACTAGCTTTATTTTTTGATACATTTTTAAAATTAGCTTATAATAATTTAGCAGCAGGAGATAAATGGTAAAGGAGATAAAGAGCAAACTCAGACAGTCCAGAATGTCAGGATTCGAAGCTTGTTCTATTGTGAGCACTTAGGTAACAATTAATGAAATTGCTAACAACTGAGGGAGAAATTTGTTTGATTCACATTTTGAGACGTGACCTTATTTTCTGTTCCTGAACTAACGTGCAAGCCACAATATAATTATTTTTATCTTCATCGCCCTTTGGAAAGTTCTCTATTTTTTAAAAAATCTATATATTAGTGGACATTGATTACAAAAATATCTCAACTAACAGTTTTTAGCATGCCTAAAGTTTAACGTCTGTCTGCAAACAGCATATGGAGGTATCTTCATCCCAGACTAATCACACTAGCTTTATTTTTGATACATTTTTTAATTAGCTTATAATATTAAAAAAAAACCAAAAGAAAGTAGTGGGAAAGTAAGGGAGGGAGAAGGAAAGGGGAAAACATAGGGCAAAGGGGGAAAAGAAAGAAAGAAAAGGTGTCGACATCCGACTCCCTAATACTCCCTAATACTAGCATCAAACCTCAACTTTTTACTTTTACATAGCAACATAAACTAGCCATTTCTATAACAACAAACCCATCTAATCCAAAAGAGCCATGAGCATTGGTTAGAATACAGTATTGCAGGATAATTCTGCACATACTGCCAGCAGTTCGATTCTCACCGGCTCAAGGTTGACTCAGTCTTTCATCCTTCTGAGATCAGTAAAATGAGGACCCAGGTTGTTAGGGGCAATAGGCTGACTCTCTAAGGTAGGGGCGTCAAACTCGATTTCATTGAGGGTTGTGTTTCATCTTGTGGGGCTGGGGGGGCATGGACAGGGTGGCATGGACAGGGTGGGTGTGGCCAGCTCAGCGTCACTAATCAAGGTTCCGTTTTCGATCACAATGGACTCCTGCATCCTTCTGCCAGTGAAAACATGCGGCCTCCCCGGGTCTCAATTTTCACTGGCAGAGGGCTGCAAGAGGCCGTCACGGTCACAAATAGAGCCCGGGCAGGCCTTGTGCAGCCTCCCTGAGCTCCGTTTTTGCTGGCAGAGGCACTGTGGGCTGGTCCTTTGCTGTTTCCAGGGTGGGCCCATGGGCCAAATCTAAGCACCCCATGGGCTGCATCCAGCCCCAGGGCCTTGCGTTTGACACCCCTGCTCTAAGCAGTTTACAGACTGCTTAGAGAGGGCTGGCAATTGTCAGAATTACCCTGCAGTACTACATTCTAACCACTACGCCACCATGGCTCTGGTGGTAAATATATGGTTTACATGGTTATGTGTCCAATGAATAAATAAGCAATTCAATATTGCCTCATCCTTAAAAACAAAACAAAGGATTTCATACACTTTAAATTTCCCATATGGTCTTCTTGAGATACAGTATGCATGCATTCTCTAGCATTTCTGGGCAATTGGTAGGAAATGCTTAAGTGTGGGTGTGTGGAGACGCTATGGTACTGCTTTGTGTATTTTTAGCTCATCTCTTAATGGAATTTAGCAGCAGGAGTTAAAGAGCAAAGGCAGAGCTGCAAACTCAGACAGTCCAGAATGTCAGAATTTGAAGCTTTTTCCATTGTGAACACTTAGGTAACAATTAATGAAATTGCTAACAATTGACGGAGAAATTTGTTTGATTCACATTTTGAGAATTGGCCTTATTTTCTCTTACTGAACTAATGTGCAAGCCACAATATAATTATTTTTATCTTGATCACCTTTTGGAAAGTTCTCTATTTTTTTTTAAAATCTATTGGTGGACATTGATTACAAAAATATCTCTACTGACAGCAAAGTTGGAGATAATTATAGAATATATGTGATAGGAATGAAAATATGTCTGATTTTTGGAGGTCATGAAAATATAGTAAAATAAAATTCAATCTCACCACTGGACACAACTGGTCTTTGGCTGAACTTGTGGCATACTGGCCAAAATATGGCACCTTCTGCCATGATTTGAAGACCTGGTTGTTTGATCAATCCGGGCTGTGACCTTTTCTTTCCTGGGGGGCGGGGGAGGGTTATATTTTTAATGTATTTTAAATTTGTTTGGGCTTGTAATTGGGTTTAATCTCTTTTTAATTATTTATTGCTGTTGTTTCTTAGTTGTGAGCCGCCCCGAGTCTTCGGAGATGGGGCGGCATACAAGTCCCAATAATAAATAAATAAATAAAATGTGCCAAAAAAGGATGGGTGTTCTAACTTGGCTCCCAAACATGACAAGCACTATGTAGTTAATGAAATGTTCCCTTTATTAGGAGAGCCAGTAGCCGCTCTCTTACAGCAAGCTACAAGATCTGTAAGTCCTGTGGAAAGTGACACTCGCTCCCTTTCCCCCTGAATTAGCCCAACACACAAGTCTCTCTCCCTCTCCCTCCCCTCCCTCCCTCCCTCCCCCCCCTCTCATCCCATACTTGCAAAGGATGTTCTGGAAGGTGCACTTCCTTTCTTCTAGCACCAGAGACACACACACATACATGCTCATAAGGCACTGCAGATTCCAAGAAAAATTCTGATTATTTTCAGACAGGATTCGGAAGCGCAGGCTAGCAGTGGTGGTGGACCAGCAGGGAGATGAATAATTGTGTGCCACACCTATTCATCTCAGCCCCCTGCCTTTTATCCCCAAAGCTGGGGTGGGGCTTTGCTAGCAGAGGTGGCTCTTCCATCCCAATGGAAGGCCCATAGCCTTCTGAGCACCTGCACATCAGCCACTGTACCCAACTGTTCCTTCTCTTCCTCATCAGCCACCTCCAGACTTGGGCTGTTGACTCTCCATCTGAAGGTTGATGGATGGTCCAGGCTCTGCCTCTGTCTCTGCCTCTGACAGCTCCATTCCTTCTTCCTCCTCAGATCTCTCAGGTTGCCTTAATGTTGTTGTGGTTCGCCAGCAGCCGGTCAAGATGGCGGCAGAGTCGGACAGTGAGGAAGAAAGGGGACCAGGCAGGGAGTGTGGAGAGGACTTGGATGAGGGTCCTGCATTCGATGCAGAGATGAGGCCAGGACCATCTGAGAGTGGGGTGCTGCCTTCGGAGCCTTCGGAGTCTGGCAGCAGCAAAGCACAGGATCCCGGGGAGCCTGTTCCCAGTGCACGTGTGCACAGAGCTGCTAGAAGGTGAGAGCAGGTGAAGCAGAAGGGGCGACTTGGGAGTAAGGCTGGGAGGTGATTGCCCCTCCCATAAGGGATAAAAGTCAGACCTCAATGACAAATGCTTTGCAGGAAGCAAAGCAGTTCAATTAGATTCTGAGTCCTTCTTGAAGCTCTGTGAACTCTGGTTGGTTTTTTCTGGGACTTTGGTTGGTTTATGTTATAATTAATTGGACTTCTGTTTTTTGGCAGCATTCTACAGCACTGAAAGGCGTGCTCTTATCTGGAGGAACTGTTTATAATTAGTTCTGGGTGGGAATGCAAGTAATTCCCAGCCTTGCATTAAAATAGGTTTTACTTTTAAAATAAGTTTGTGTTTCATTAAGTTTGACAAAGCCTGGGTCAGAACAAATGCTGACCCTGACTCTCATGCTACCTTCCCATCTGATTTGGTTGCTGAAGAAGCCAGCAGCCAACAGGCCACAACAACGGGTTCTATATTTACTATTAGTTGCTGCATGTAGCCTACACTAAGCCCAGCCTTAGCAAACTAAGACTGATAGCCTGCTCTCTACCCTTTGTATTTCACTAAAAAGTTTAACCTGAAAGCCTTAACTGACCATTGGCAGAAGTCAATATTTGCAGGACTATCTGATTCTTTAGTTTTAAATATATTCCTTTAACCCCCTCCTTTTAAAACTTATACCTTATCCTATACCTTTTTAACCCTACATCTTAATTTCTTTGGGTTTCCTTCCTACTTTCTTCTTCCATTTTTTTTATATATATACTGCTGTTTACCCCGCAGGGGAACTACATGATGAGAATATATGGATGGATGGATGAATGTTAAAAATAATTTTGAAAAAAAAAAGAATGGTTAGACGAAGGAGGTCTCCGTAACGTTTTGCAAATATTGAGATGTATTCATTTACGGCTCTCTGAGCCTTGACTGATTGCCTTCCATAGGAGGATATGTGTCCTGTAATATATTCTAAATAGTTTGTGAGCTTGCTTAGGTTGCTGAGATTTTTCCCAATCATGCTACTGGCAAAGGGAAAGCATCGGGGACTTTCTCAATGAAAAATATAAACAAAACCCTCCAGCTACTCTGATTTGGAAGAACAATTATATTTGGAAGAGGGGGTGTGGGAGGCACACACGTACATGTTTGTCTTCCATATATTGCTACTATTATTTTTATGGGTTTAGCTGCCCCGGGCATGACAAAGTAGGGGAGATAATTCTCCACTGCTCACCGTATTGATACTGACAAGGACACCTGCTTGGAGGCTACCCGTGATAACTCCAGATTTAACAAGCCAAAGTATGGCAACAGAAAGATTGGCTTGTTTTGATGGACTCTTTCCAGTCTCTTTTGCTGCATCAAGGTATGTTGCAGCCAAGAGTCAAGCTCCCAGCAATTCTTCCAAATGTTTGATGAGGGAGGGATGGAAGGAAGGAAGGAAGGAAGGAAGGAAGGAAGGAAGGAAGGAAGGAAGGAAGGAAGGAAGGAAGGAAGGAGAAGATTAGGGAATGAGCAAACAGCCAAAAGTATTCAAGTCCTTCTTGAGCTGGCATAATAGCAATAGTATTTAGACGTATATACCACTTTATAGTGCTTTACAGCCCTCTCTAAGTGGTTCACAGAGTCAGCCTATTGCCTCCAACAATCTGGGTCCTCATTTTACCCAACTCGGAAGGATGGACGACTGAGTCAACCTTGAGCCTGGAGGGTTTTGATCTGCCAAATTGCAGTAAGAGTAGCTTGCAGTACTGTACTCTAACCACTGCTCCACCTTTCATGCTTTGCTGACTTCTAAAGCCAAAGCCAATGAAATGCAGGCTTGGGTATATATAGAAAGCTCTGTGGTGGAAAATTATCAACTAATGGCATAAAACCATAACCTCCAATGAAGCAAAAAGCCCTTCCTTCTGTCAGGGTGGAGCAGTAGAAGCAAAACCATTCTTTCTGGGCTTTTTTTTTGGCAGGATAATTTCCAGAGCTCTGACATACTAGGAAGCAGTATCCGAAGTTTTACCTATATGGGTAAAACTATATTCCTTGCAGAAAGACATAAATAGATTTCATAGTTGGGAGGATCTCACTCTTGGGAAGATAGGCAAGAGATTGAATGTGAAGGATTCACAGTACAGGTTGTCCTTGACTTGTGACAATTGAGCCCATCATTTATGCTGCTGAGTGAGACATTTGTTAAGTGAGTTTTGCCCCGTTTCTTGCCATAGTTGTTAAGTGAATCATGGCAGTTTTTTAAAGTTAGGAATAGAGTCGTTAAGTGAATCTGGTTTCCCCATTGTCTTCGCTTGTTAGAAAGTCACCAAAGTTGATCACATGGACTCTGGGACACTGCAGCCGTCATAAATGTGAGTCAGTTGCCAAGCATCTGAATTTTAATCACGTGACCATGGGGATGCTGCAACAGTCATAAGTGTGGAAAATGGTCATACGTCACTTTTTCCAGTGCTATTGTAACTTCAAACAGTCAGTAAATGAACTGTTGTAAGTCAAGGAGTACTTGTGGTCAACTTGGCTGAAGTTCACATATATTTCTCAAGGATTTTCTGCTTTAGGGTTGCTGTCTGACAAGTTACACATGTCAACATTTTCCTCTCCTGCGGAATTGTGGATGCATTGTGATACGATTGATAAATGTTTGTAATAGGAACTTGAGCCTCTTCTGTGGAAAGAGATTGCAGATCAAACAATAGATAGATCCCAGATATTATATGACTCTTCTTGCTACAATGGTGATAAGACTTCTTCAGGCTAACAAGGATTTGCCAAGTTGCTTTATCTAATGAGAATTTCAGTGTAATATAGCTTTTATTCAGCTTTAAAAAACAGTATCATTGGCTTTTGTTCAAAATATTACTTATAGATACACCACATGATACACAACTTATGACAGTGTCAATGTTGCTCCTGTTGAAAAGTTTATATACTTCAAAAGGAAATCCAAACTGTTATGTATGTAGGTTTAAATGTTATTGGTTTATTTGAACTGTTCTTGTAAAATGTCAAATGGGATTGGTTTAAATAGTGCGGGAAAAACCCTGCACTCCGATTGGCTGGCAACTACGGCTGCTGGCTATAAGAAGCAGCCGTAGCCCAGCCAAGTTGGGTTCATTCGAGCTGTAGTCACTTAATAAACTCTTCACTGAAGCTCTTCGCGTCTGACTCTTCATGCAAACTTAACACAAACTATGATGCAATGAAGTAAATAGAGAAGGAAAAAAGTGCCAATCTATTTAATGTTGGAGAACACTGCTAAAAATCCTGTGGGTAGCAAAAAACAAATGGATCATTGAACAAATCAATCCAGAGCAACTTGAGGCCTGCTTGCTTGCTTGCTTTCTTTCTTTCTTTCTTTCTTTCTTTCTTTCTTTCTTTCTTTCTTTCTTTCTTTCTTTCTTTCTTTCTTTCTGTTAAGTTTGCATGAAGAGACAGACGCGGAGTGCTTCAAGCTCTTTGTTTATTAGTGACTACAGCTCATAACAGACCCGATTTGGCTGGGCTGCGGCTGCTACTTATAGCCAGCAGCCGCAGTTGCCAGCCAATCAGAGTGCAGGGTTTTCCCGCACTTTTTAAACCAATCATTTCTGACATTTTACAAGAACAGTTCAAACTAAACCAATGACTTTAAACCTGCATACATAACCCTTCCTTCCTTCCTTCCTTCCTTCCTTCCTTCCTTCCTTCCTTCCTTCCTTCCTTCCTTCCTTTTCTTTCTTTCTTCTTATCTGCTCATCTTTCCTTTTTTCAGACCAATGATGAAATTCACAGTGATACCATCCCTATTATTATAGCCATAATTATGTTTCTATCGTTGCATATCTGGAACTTGCAAAGATCATCAACCCCATTCAGTGCTGGAGCCTCCAAGTGAACAACAAACTGAATGATCAGTTTCCTGAGTTTCCGCAGTTTATGAATTGACAATAATGCTTTGGTGCCTCCCCGTCTTCCTCCTCCTCCACCAGAATAAAATAATGAAACTTGCTAATGTTCCTCTAGCTCCCACAGACATGATCCTTGGATTTGTTTAGAAATATGTGCGTACATTGCCCAATGATTGGCAAAAAAAAAAAATGAAACAAGTGGAAAACAAGCAACAACAACAACAACAACAACAACAAAAATCCCTTCCCAGCGGCTACTGTTGGGGAGGTAAAATGGACCGTTAAAAATATATATCAGCGAAATAAATTCAAACACTTCAGAAAACTTTTGCTGAGTTTTGTGGCTGGCCTGGAGGCAATCCTGCATTCACAAGCCTCAAAACCATGAGTGGCTGTGTGGGCAGGAAGACAGCAAACGTTTCTGATGCGTGTAACCATGGAGGCAAACTGACAAACTGTACGAGTTTTAAACAATGCAGTTACAAATTCCATGGAGCTGATTGCAGCTCCTGTATTACTACTACTTTAGGTCTCATGGAAATAGAACAGTTAAACAGAGTACAGGTAAAGGTGCTGGTGATCACCTTTAAAGCCCTTCGTGGCACAGGGCCAGGCTTATCCCCCCCTGGGATTGGCCCACCCTGCCTGTGCTGGCAGAGGTGGGCTGCTGCCGGTTCACACTGGTTCTGGCGGACTGGTAGTTAAGATTAGGCACAGTTCAGCAAACCGGCAAATCCCACCACTGGCTGGCCTTGTCCCCACCCATTTTTGGGTTGTTTTTTTGGGCTGTTTTCAGGCCATTTTTGGACCAAAAATGGCCTGAAAAATATCCAAAAATAACCTGAAAAATGGCCCAAAACGGCCCCAAAATGGTGTGAAAACAGCCCCAAAAATGGCCTGAAAATGGCCCAAAAAACAGGCCAAAAATGGGCAGGGGTGGGGCCAGCCAGTGGTGGGATTAGTCCCAACTGGCTGAATCTTACCTCTTCCTTTGAGGCGAATGGCCGGGAGATGGGGCTGGATGTGAGGAGTGATATCACCTACCTGCTCACATGACCAACCAGCCACACCTACCCAGCCAGAGAACTGTGTCAGCTTTGGAAGCCATATTGAAACCAGATGCTCCCACGCTGCCACATTTTGAGCCTGGGAAAGTGGGACGGTGGAAGATCTTGGGGTATATATAGTTAGACATAATAACATTCTTTTTGTAGTTCAGGGTCATGCTATTGTGTGCATATGTGAGGGGAAATATTAAGTTGAGACGGGTGATGATTGAGGCATGTGATGTGATGATGGGGGTAGAGTGTTGGATTTGTAGTTTTGATTATTGCAAGGAAGCCCGGAATTTTCAGATTCGGGATTCCCCCAGTTGTGCCAGTTACTGTCCAAATAAACAAGAACTTTTGAGTGATGTCTGTCTCAGAGTTATTGCTTGGAGTGGAGGTTTGCTGGAACGCTGACAAACCGGTTGTTAAAAAAAATTGCAGCCCATCACTGCTGTACTGGCAGAGAAGGCATGCTGTGGGCCCCGTATTCCAGCTGGCAGGGTCCAGGAGAAGGGGCTTCTCTACCATTGAACCTGCTCTCTATCTTGGCCTCCAGTGTAAAGTCAGCTCCAACTCTCCCGAGCTTCTGTAAGAGCCTAAAGACCTTGCTCTGACAGTTAGCTTGGGGCTTCAATGGGGGAGCATCTCAATGGAGATGGTCAGGGGTGGGATTCTACCAGTTCTCACCTATTTGCTAGAACTGGTTGTTAACATTCTAAGCAGTTCGGAGAACCAGTTGTTACAAGAAATTACTGGCCTAATCCTGTAAGGAAGGCAGGAAGGAAACATTCTGGTGTTGCTTACAGAAACTGCCTCTCTGTTAACCTTATTACATTCTTGGCAGGACTAGACTTCCTGTCTCTGGAACGTCTCTGGAGTTTTTTCCCCCTTCTGTGCTGGCACTTTGCTTGTGTAGAGTGACCATTCAAAGTTACAATGGCACTGAAAAAAGTGACTTATGACTGTTTTTCACACTTATGACTGTTGCAGCATCCCCACAGTAATGAGAGGCCAGACGAGGAGATGCGTGCCTCAATGTGAGTGATCTTGAGTTGGCCACGCCCAGCCAGTAACATGACGACCAAGCCGTGTCCACCCAATCACATGACCACCAAGCCATGCCCACCAACTAAGCCAAGCCCACAGAACCGGTTGTTAAAAAATTTGAATCCCACCCCTGGAGATGGTTGATAGATTGACAACAGATCTCACCGCTCCCACCTTCTCCATCTCTAATTGGGCAGCAGTATTTTACCTTTTATGTTTGTAAGCACGGTTTTATGATTGTAAACATGGTTTACAAATGGCTTCCCTATTGACTTTGCTTGTCAGAAGGTCGCAAAAAATAATCATGAGACCCTGGGACATTGCAACCGTCATAAATGTGAGTTCATTGGCAAGCATCTGAATTTTGATCATGTGATCATGGGAACAGGGCAATGGTTGTGTGAAAGACGGTCGTATGTCATTTTTGTCAGGGAGGGCCATCATAGTTTCAAATGCTCACTAAATTTATTTATTTATTTATTATTTGGTCTTATATGCCGGCCTCTCTCCCGAATGAACTGTTGTTAAGTTGAGGGCTACCTGTACAAACTTTTTTTTTGCAAAGAAAACTGGGCAAAAGGGAAAGTAAGATAAAAGATGCCAAGGTTATTTCCTGCTCCTCCCAATAATAGTTTTCATGAATTGAAGTTAGGGCGTTGCTAAGGCATATTAGTCAGTGGTGGGATTCAAATTTTTTTACTACCAGTTCTGTGGGCATGGTGTGGCATGGCTTGGTGGGTGTGGCAGGGGAAGGATACTGTAAAATCTCCATTCCCTCCCCACCCCACTAGCCTGCTTTCCAGCTCCATTCTCCTGTGCAGGGCAACAAAAGAAGACCCAGCCAATCAGCTGGGATTCGGGAGGCAGAGAATAGATGGGGTTGGTGGGGCCAGTCAGAGGTGGTATTTGCCAGTTCTCTGAACTACTCAAAATTTCCCCTACCAGTTCTCCAGAACCGGTCAGAACTTGCTGAATACCACCTTTGGTATTAGTGTTTTTTTTTCATTCCTGTAAGAACCTGTGCAGAACTGTTCCATGACAGTGTTTAAAAATACAAGCCGTTGTGGGTGATCAGTGATGCATCACAAGGAGGCCCATTTGTTTCCATTTAACAGAGAAAAGGTTAGGGTGGTACATCATCTGGCTGCCTCTGTTCTGCGTAGCTTAGAAGTTCTCTACTTAACCTGAGTCATCAAGAAAAGGGATTTGTGTTGATTGCAAAATGGTTTTCATACTTGCCTTAGGGGGAAAAAAGAGGCAATAATGGGATGGCTAATGCCCTCCCTCTTAAGCCAGAGATACCGAAATGAATACAAAAAAGAACATTTAGGGATATGCTGTTTTACTCAACCTTGATCGTGCAACATGGGTTTTGCAATGTGGATTAACACCGTATTGTTGAAGCGTCTCTAAAGGGGGAGGGCCCATCAAACAGGTTGGTCCAGAAGTGGTATTCAGCAGGTTTTGACAAATTCTGGAGAACCGATAGCAGAAATTTTGAGTAGTTCAGAGAACTGGCAAATCCCACCTCTGACTGGTCCTGCCCCCATCTATTCTCTGCCTCCTGAGTCCCAGCTGATCGGCTAGGTTTTCTTTGGTTGCCCTGCACAGGAGAACGGAGCTGGAAAGCAGGTTAGTGGGGTTGGGTGGGGATGCGATTTTGCAGTAACCTTCCCCCAGGAGTGGGGAGGGAATGGAGATTTTACAGTATCCTTCCCCTGCCATGCCCACCAAGCCATGCCCACCAAGCCACGCCCACAGAAGCGGTAGTAAAAAAAAATTGAATACCACCACTGGGTTGGTCCGATGGAAGCACAGGTGCATTGAAAGCCCCACCCATTTTCTCTGTCCATTGTGATGTCACAGAGACATCCAAACATCGCTGTTATCCTTTTGAGGAAAGCATCCTGAGCCCGTGGATGCCAATGACCAGATTTGAAAGAAAGAGCAATAACCATATGGATGAGTAGGTTGAGGTGACTCACTCTCTGTAGGTTCTGGGGTTAATTTGCCTGTGTCTTGCTAAAAATAATAACAGAATAACAAAATGGAAAGGGACCTTAGAGGTTTTCTAGTCCACCCCCCCCTGCTCAAGCAGGAAACCCTATACCACTTCAGACAAATGATTGTCTGATCGCTTCTTCAAAATCTCCAGTGTTGGAGCATTCATGACTTCTGGAGGCAAGTTGTTCCAATGATTAGTTGTTCTAACTGTCAGTAAATTTCTCCTTAGTTCTAGGTTGCTTCTCTCCTTGATTAGTTTCCATCTGTTGCCTCTTGTCCTACCCTGAGGTGCTTTGGAGAATAGCTTGACCCCCCTCTTCTTTGCAGAAGCCCCTGAGATATTGGAACACAACTATCTTGCCACCCCTCGTCCTTCTTTTTTATTAAACTAGAGAGACCCAGTTCCTGCAACTGTTCTTCAACCCCCTAATCATCTTTGTTGCTCTTCTCTGCACTCTTTCTAGAGTCTCAACAATCTTTTTTACATCGTGGCAACCAAAACTGGATGCAGTATCCCAAGTGTGGTCTTACTACCTGTATGGAATAAAAATAGCAAATAATAACAGAGTATTAAATTTTCATCAAGGTGTGGTATAAAAGAAAGCAAAAACACTCATCAATGAAAAAAGTAAACTCAGTAAAATTAGCTCAGAACCCATGAAATAGTGCTAAAACAACCAATACAATAGAAATATATTGCAAATAATGCCCTGGGATAGGAAAATAAATGCAAATAAATAAAGATAGACATACATGCATTCCCATAACAATTTAAAACTAGTTTTAACCTAGAATTGCCTGCTAAATAAGAGAATGGTGGAACAACTAGACCCTACAGTATCCCACTAATCAAATAAAAAGATCTTTAAACCTCTTTTAAGAGACTATCAGACTTCCACAGAGTTGGAGAAAATCTATAGACATGATAGACAATGATTTATGAGATGTAGCAGAGTTCTAGTTTCCTTTTAATTAATTTCTTTTAATGCACTGCCATATAATCTGCTTTGAAATTTCTTCCATGGGGACTTTCTCCTGCAAAAGCACCTTCAGTTTTCTAGGCTCATCCTCAAAGTTCTTGAATATTTCTCTCAAAATTTGACTGCCTTTCTTTATTTTTTTAGCAGGTTTTATGAACAGAAGAGGTGGAAAGTATGATTGCAGATATTATGTTCTTTTTTTTTTTCCCCTTCATTTTCAAGTTTCCCGAAGCTGCCCACACGATTTGAAGAGGTTCGGTGGGAGAAGTTTCCTCCTGAGGTCTTCCCTTGACATTTCATTAAAATCAAGAAAACCACAAGGAAGCTGAAGACTCCCTGAGCAATGATTGTTTCATAAAAGCTCATGGACATTTAGTTAAACCTGTGGTGTGGTAAGTGCATTGATTTGTTTTAGCCCACTGAATGTTGATGGTTCTGAAAGTCTTCCAAAAGATGCAGAACTTTTTAAGAGAAGATGACAGTGGGATCAATATGTGTATTATTTTTATTGGTGTGTTTGTGAGAGTTGTGTCTCACCTTTCTTATTTATTTATTTTATTTTATTTATTTTATTTTTCAATTGTTTACAAGATAATAAGTATAAGGATAAACATAGTTATGAATACATGAAATGAATACATATAAGAAAAATAAAAGAAACAATAGGACAGGGACGGTAGGCACGTTGGTGCGTTTATGCACGCCCCCTACAGACCTCTTAGGAAAGGGGTGAGGTCAATAGTAGACAGTTTAAGGTTAAAGTTTTTGGGGTTTGGGAAAGAAACCACAGAGTCAGGTAGAGTATTCCAGACATTGACCACTGTTGCTGAAGTCGTATTTCCTGCAATCAAGTTTGGTGCGGTTAACCTTGAGTTTGTATCTATTGTATGCTCTTGTATTGTTATGGTTGAAACTGAAGTATTCATTGACTGGTAGGACATTGCAATGTATGATTTTATATACTATACTTAGATTGGATCGAAGACGGTGTAGTTCTAGGTTGTCTAGGTCTAGAATTTCAAGTCTGGTGGCATAAGGTATTCTGCAATGAGTAGAGGAGTGTAGAACTCTTTTTGTGAAATACTTCTGGACTTTCTCAACTGTGTTAATATCAGATACGTGATGTGGGTTCCAGACTGATGAGCTGTATTCAAGTATTGGTCTAGCAAATGTTTTGTATGCCCTAGTTAGTAGTGTGATATTACCAGAGAAAAAGCTACGTAGGATTAGGTTAACAACTCTTAATGCCTTTTTGGCTATGTAGTTACAGTGGGCTCTAGCACTTAGATCATTAGAGATGAGTATTCCAATGTCCTTGACGGAGTTTGGATCATCAGCAAGGTCTTGACTATTCAGCTTGTATTTTATTTTCTGATTTTTTTCACCAATATTTAAGACAGAGCATTTTTTTGTTGAGATTTGAAGTTGCCATTTGTTTGACCATTCTGATACATAGTCAAGGTCTTTTTGAAGGGTAGCAGTATTGTCTGTGGTGTTGAATAGCTTTACATCATCAGTGAAGAGCACACAGTTGCTCTTAATATGATCACAGAGGTCATTTATGTAGAGTATGAAGAGAGTTGGTCCTAGAATGCTGCCTTGGGGGACACCACTGTTGACAGGTACAGAATTTGATAGGATGCTCCCAGTTTTGACCATTTGTTGTCTGTTTGACAGGAATGCTTCTATCCAGTTATGCAGTTGTCCAGAGATACCATAAGATTTTAGTTTTAGTGGTAGTTTGTCATGTACCACTGAATCGAAGGCTTTACAGAAGTCTATGTAGATTGCGTCTATTGCATTGCCCTGATCGAGTTGTGTAGTCCATATGTTTTTGCAGTGTAAGAGTTGCAGATTACAGGATAGTTTTTTTCTGAAACCATATTGTTTGTTAGAGAGTAGGTTGTTTGTCTCTAAGTGGAGGATAATGGATTGGTTAATAATTGATTCCATAGCTTTACAGGTGACGCAGCATAAAGAAATTGGTGTAATTTTCAACTAGGCTGGGGTCTCCCTTTTTGAAGATGGGGATGACTGTGGCTTGTGACCATGGGTTTGGCAAGGAGCTGGTCCTGAAAATTTTTTCAAAGTTTATGCTTAAAGGTTCAGCTATGGCAGTGGATAGCTTTTTTAAGAAGTAGGCACATATTCCCTCCGGTCCAATAGATAGAGATGGTTTTAGATTGTGTGGTGCTTTTTCAAGAATACATTTCCATGCGACAATCTTGTGCAGTTGACTGGGATGACAGACAGTGTCTGGCCCATACTCAAATTGGAGCTTCTGTGACTAAAAGTGAACTTGAAAGTAGCTCTCCCAAGTTCTTTAACAACTATGCCACCTTAGTACTCTGAGTATCTACTATTGGGCTCAAGAGACAGAAGGTAGCATGAAAGATGTCCCAAAGGTGCTTTTTCAAGAGGCAATGGAATTTCTGGTTTTTCTTTGAAGACATTTCACTTCACATCCAAGAAGCTTCTTCAGCTCTGACTGGATGATGGGGAATGGAAGGATTTATATTCCTTGCAGACAGCTGGTCATTTGCATTCTTTTAGCGAATCATTGAGGCCACTTGGAGGTTTATCTGTGTCCTCAGGGTCACCTGAGTGGTGCGAATGGGTATGGAACCTTCTTGTAACTGTTGAAAGGACTGTCTTGTAGACTGGAGATAGATGAGGTCGTATCCCTTCCCATCTGTTGAGAAAGGGCTGTTCAGTTTTGACATAGATGGCCTCTTTGACCCCTTTTTCAAACCAATAGTCCTCTCTATCCAAAATGTGGACTTTGTTTCAAAAAAAAATACCTTTGTTTTTTAAAATTTGAACAGCCCTCCCTCAACAGAGTGGGAGGGATATGTCATCATCTATCCCCAATCTACAACACAGTCCTTTCAACAGTTCCAAGAAGGCTCCACACCCATTTCACACCCATTTGCACCACTCGGGTCACCCTGACAACACAGATAAACCACCAGGTGGCCTTAATGACTCTCTAAAATAATGCAAATGACCAGCTGTCTGCAAGAAGTATAAATCCTTCCATTCCCCACCATCCAGTCAGAGCTGAAGAAGCTTCTTGGATGAAAAGTGAAACGTCTTCAGAGAAAAAACAAGGAAGTCCACTTCCTCTTGAAAAAACACCATTGGGACAACCATGACCTGGATGACTGAGAATCTCCATAATGTAGCTTGAAAGAGAGATATGTTTAGAGGTAGTCCCTGACTTATGAGCACAATTGAACCCAAATTTTCTGTTGCTAAGTAAGATGGTTCTTAAGTGAATTTTGCCCCCATTTTATAGTGAGTCACTGCAGTTTTTACGCCAATAACACATTTGTTAAGTGAATCTGGCTTTCCCATTGAGTTTGCTTGTTAGAAGATTGCAAAACACATGTCCCCAGAACATTGCAACTGTCATAAATACATGTCAGTTGCTAAGCATTTGAATTTTGATCATGTGACCAATGTTGCAACGGTTGTTAGTATGAAAAATGGCCATGCTCCACCTTTTTCCCAGTGCTGTTGTAACTTCAAATAGAATAGAATAGAATAGAATAGAATAGAATAGAATAGAATTATTTATTGGCCAAATGTGATTGGACACACAAGGAATTTGTCTTGGTGCAAATGCTCTCAGTGTACATAAAAGAAAAGATACATTCGTCAAGAGTCAAGAATCATAAGGTACAATAACAGTCATAGGGTACAGTAAGCAATCAAATGGTCACTAAATGAATGGTTATAAGTCAAGGACTACCTGTATGTTTATTCTGTGTATCTCAAAGAACATCAAACCTGGGCAGGGATATTACTGTGGCTTTAAGAAGTTCCAGGATTCCTTTTCAAATGCCAATTCCAATGATGCAGTCTTGGGTGTTTCCATCATCCCATGTTTTAGTCCACAGCAAACCTGTATTTATCACATGATTGCTTTCCCAATTATAATACAAAATAAAAGGTGCCACCAAATAGTTTAATGGCAATCGAAGAAAATAGAAGTTTCGTTCATCAAATAATGCAGAAAATAAAATGACAATGGAAAGGCAATGCTGTTGAGGAAGCATAAAGATTCTTCCTGTTGGATTGTCTGACCTGGAAAGATACAAACTCCTGCACAGACGTCTTTATACAGAGAATTAAGATGTCCTTACTGTAAATATGAAGGGAGGGACTGTCCACATTAGTTAACTTGGGAAATCTTGGTTACAGATGCGGTGCAGGCCATCTTAACATCTATTTCAGGCAGGGGTGGGATTCTCCTGGTTCAGATCAGTTCGGACGAATCCCTAGCTCTGACAATCAGCTGGCAGCAAACCAGTTTGCTCTGACGATCATGTGGAGGCATCCCACTCGCCCCTGTGCTGTACTTATGTATAACCTCTCAGCTGATTTGTGTGGCAGAGTAGACTGCCGCTCCTCAGCTGTGTTACTCCCCAGTAGTAACATAGCAGGTAAGTTTTTTTGGAAAGTTGTTCTGTCATGCCCCTGTTGGAGACTGACTCCGAGGGAGAGGAGAAACAGCTGACAGGGAGTGGAAGTGTGGCTCCAGAGGTTGTGGAGGAGGCTGGGGAAGGGCAGAGGCTGACTGGGTAGTCAGAGGAGGACCCAGGCCCATCCCCTCTCCATCCTAGGGCATGCAGGGAGGAGAGGATAAGGGAGAGACATGAATGGCATGGTCTATGGGGGAGGAAAGGGCCTTGATCCTCTTCATGGGCTGCAGCTGTGAGAACTGGTTAAAAGGACGGACATGTGTATGGGCCAGTGCTGGAAACAAAGCATGGAAATATCTCTAGTTTGTCATTCCACTCTGAGTTTGGCATCCTTCCTAGTGTGTGTTCAGATATCTGTGGATGTCTTCAAGCCCTAATCTTGCCTGGTTCCCTTAATTGTTTCAGTGTGGTTTGTGTTATTTTTACTCTTTATAATTTATAGACATTTTTAGTTTAAATGGCATTTCCTCCTTTCCGTAATTGTTTGTGAGGGAGTTTTTTGTCTCTAGTCAAGGATATTTGGAGCTTTGAAGCAAAGTGAAGGAATAAAAGGGGCTTCATCTGTTTTTGGGACTTTGTTTATTTTATATCCCACCCTGGGTCATCACATGTTCACACACATGCAGCACAAAACGCGCGATCACCGAACTGGTTGTTACACCGGCAGCATCCCACCACTGATTTCAGGGGTGTCAAATTTGCATCGTCATGGTGTCATCACGTGACATATCATGACTCCCCCGTTTGCTGAATCTGGTGTGGGCGTGGCCAGTGCATGACGCATCTGGCCCGTGGGCCGCAAGTTTGACACCCCTGATCTATTTGATGTTAAAGAGCAGGAATTTAATAAAGAACAAAAGATTGGACAAGCATTTGTCCGGGATGGCATAAGGTCTCCTGCCTTGGGTAGAAGGAAGGACTAGAAGGCCTCCAAGGTCCCTTTCAGACCTATAATTCTATGATTCCAGTCTCTCCCATCCAGAGAGAAGAAGAAAGAATGACTCCATTTCACATGGTGCTTAGTAAGATAACGATCACCTTAGGAACAGTTGAGAGAGGCGGTTCCCCCACACACACACCTCATTCCCATCGAGCCATATGTGGGTACCATGTATTGCTTGCCTGTTAGAAATATATTTTACATGAAATACACTTGCTAGTATGTCAAGAATAACAATTACTCATGAATGAAGATAAATATATGTGTCTCCAAATAATGTTTCAAGAACCATTCTGGATCAGCGATCAGGACCAGCGGTTTAGTCTTCTAAGCTTTCAGACTTGTGCTGGACCTCATCCTCAGGGAACTTCTGTCTACTAGAATGTACAGAGAGAAAATCCAGCACAAGTCTGAAAGCTCAGAAGGCTAAACCTCTGGTCCTGATGACCGATCCAGAATAGATCTTACGTAATAATGACCATCCAGTGTCTTGTAATAGGTAGGGCAAATGCATTTATAAGTTGCATCCACACAACATCCTTAATCACATCAGCCAAGATCCTGTGGCTGCATTCACACAGCACAGCACAGCACACAGCTTGCTATAGGGGTGGGATGCTGTTCTGCCTGGCTCTATAGAGCCGGTAGCTCTGAAGAGCAGCAGACACCAAACTGGTTCTGTGTTTGCTGCTGTTTGGCCCACCCAGCCGTCCAGGCTCTTACCTGTCCTTTATTTCCTGCTTTTTCAAGCTCAGCTGCTTTGCACAGCACAGCTGAGGTTGAAAAAGCAGCTTTTCAAATGCTGCGCACCTGTGCGCAGCGCTTTTCAGCTGTCCAGGTGGCACAGCTTAAGGTGTTTTACATGTGCGCACAGCGCACATCAGGCATGCATGCGCAGTGCACATCAGGCATGCGTGCGCAGTGCACATCAGGCGTGTGTGCGCAGCGCATGTCAGGCGCGTGTGTGTGTGCAAAACATAATCACCGAACTGGTAGTAACGCTGGTTGAATCCCACCCCTGGCTTGCTACTAAGCTTGGTTAGCATGGATCTTGGTTAGTTTTGCGCAACGGGAAACTCAGCCAGTTTGATTACTGTATGATTCAGTGAACGGTATAGAAATTAACCCAGAGAATGGGTTTAATTCCGCAATCAACTTGAGCTTGTTGTGCAAATGCACCCATTAAATCTGATTGTATAGCCTCCTTTGCAGTTTACTTATACTGTGTCCTCATTTAAGCAGCTTGCTAACCAAAATATCATTGAGGAAGGGGGAGGAAATTGAGAAAGAGATTTGTCTGGCAGGATTTATTCTTGACAAATCCAAGCTGGCTCCTACTGTTCACTGAATTGCCATCAATCTGCTCACAAACTGGCTCCTGTATAATCGTTTTTGGCATCATCCCGGGGATCAAAGTCAGGTTGATCTCTTCGTGCTTTCCAGATTTTGTCTGTGGGCAGGGCACTTTTCTCCTTATCGACATAAGATTGCCATTTGCAATTTGCAGGAGTTTATCCTATTTCACCTGTGAAGTCGGCCACTTTTATTTCCCATTTCCCTATGCTGAATTTGGGCAGGAGGCCAAAAATGATCCTACTTATAGTTTGGGTCTTACTAACTCCCAGAAACTTTCCAAACAGATGGTGACACTGCTGTAGCTTTTAAAGACCTGCATGTATTTCATCAACAAGATGGAGGACATGGAACATCAGGATTGGAATCTTCTAGCGCAACCCACTCTCAAGCGGGAGGCCCTATGCCGTTTCAGACAAATGGCTGCTCAGTCTCTTTTTAAGAGCCTCCAGTGATGGACACCCACAATTTTTGAAGGCAAGCTGTTCCCACTGTCAGGAAGTCTATGGAGATTCTCAGTCATCCAGGTCATGGTTGTCCCAAAAGTGCTTTTTTCCACAAGAGGCAACTGGACTTTCTTTGTTTTTCTTTGAGAACATTTTGCTTCTCATCCAAGAAGTTTCTTCATCTCAGCCAGTCCTTGAGTATTGAAGATTTGTCCTGAAATGAATACAAACCCCAGCTCCTTTGTAGTGCGATGATGGTTTATTCATTAGATCAGCAAACAACAAATACTCTTCTCTGACAAGAAAGGCTAAAAGCCAGGCAAGGTTAGCATTGGATTTGAGTTTGCTCCCTTTCCTTTTATTACCATTATCATGAGACACACCCCACCACACCCAGGTCTATATGCAGTTCTAGTTCTGGCCACGCCTGACCCATTATCCCTAAATGCTATTAACCCTATATCCCTAACCTATTCTACATCCCTAACCTATTCCGACCCTCACTAACTGATCCCCACTTGGTGCCACCTTCACCATGTTTAACCTAAGGCTTAATTACCACCTATATGTGCCCCAACCCCCTCTAACAATATGCACCACATCAATACATGAAAAGAGCCATTTCCAGCCCCTCAGTTGCTTCAGATTCCATCCTGCAGCCCTGCAGTTGCTTCAGAATC
The DNA here is from genome assembly GCA_009733165.1 of Naja naja. Taxonomy (NCBI): domain Eukaryota; kingdom Metazoa; phylum Chordata; class Lepidosauria; order Squamata; family Elapidae; genus Naja; species Naja naja. The sequence continues at coordinate 40,837,879 of CM019154.1, forward strand.
TATCCTGCAGCAACTCTTAATACCATCGGCCAGCATACAAGCAGAAATACAGATCCGGGAGCAGTAGAGATAAGGTGACATTCTCCACGGCCAGCTGACTTGCTGCGAGGCATCTTGAACTCAGAGCCTGACACTTCAGCTCTACATCACATGGAGGGGAAACAACAACAAGATTTTTTGATATAAGAAACAGAGAACCTTACCCTTGTTTTTTAAAAATAAGGATTCTCTATTGCAGGGGTATCCAAATTTGGCAACTTTAAGACTTATAGACTTTAACCCTCAGAATTGCACAGCCAGTCATGATAGAAAAAGGGCCTTGGTGGTGCAGGCTGCTGAATGCCTAGCACTTAAGTTCCAGCTGCCTGCAATTATTGTAGGCTCGAATCCCACCAGGCCCAAGGTTGACTCAGCCTTCCATTCTCTCGGGGTAGGTAAATTGAGGACCCAAGATTGTTGGGGGCAATAAGCTGACTTTGTAAAAATGCTGCTTAGTAATAAGCAGGCACATACAATGGAATGAAGGCTATTGCTGAGCACATTGGGTTGTATCCCAAAAATTATAAGCTGCCCTGAGTCTTCGGAGAAGGGCGGCATATAAATCTAATTTTAAAAAAAAGCTGGGAATTTCTGAGAGTTGAAGTCAAGTCATAAAATTGCCAAGTTTGGAGACCTGCTCTGTTGACTCAGGTCTCCAGATTTTTATTTTGGTGCCAGAGCACACAATTGACTTATGTGAATCTAACAACAGATTGGAGATTCTGTATTGTCTGACACCTAGGGATGAATCAGGTGAAGTATCTCCTAAAACCCATTTTCCTGCAAGGTCCTATCCACAGAGTGCCTTGTTCTCTTAGGAGTGATCTTCTATTTCTGTCTGTTGATTTGCCATGAAGGTGTAAGCAGCACGAAGAACAAGGAGCAAAAAGAATCTTCTACAGGTAGTCCTCTACTTACAACAGTTCTTTTTCTGACTGTTCAAAGTTACAACAGTGCTGAAAAAAATACTCACTCTTAACAACCATGGTCATCTGATCAGGGGCTTGGTAACTGATTCATATTGATGATGGTTGTAGTGTCCCAGGGTCAAGCAATGCCCTTTTGCAACCTTCTGACAAGCAAACCCAATGGGGAAGCCAGATTCACTTATCAATCATGTTACTAATTTAACAAGTGCACTTAACAACTGTGGCAAGCAAGGTCATAAAATGGGGCAAAACTCACTTAACAAATCCCAAAGGTGCTTTTTCAAGAGTCAACTGGACCTTCTGAACATTTCGCTTCTCATCCAAGAAGCTTCTTCAGTCCAGTTGCCTCTTGAAAAAGCACCTTTGGGACAACTGTGGCCTGGATGACTGACAAACTCCATAGTCACTTAAATGTCTCACAGCAACAGAAATTTTGGGCTCAATTGTAGGTTAAAGACAACTTGTCCTTGCCTGCCTCCTTTCTCCCTTTCTGATTAGGCATTAGTGCAATTGAAAGAAGGCAACAGATAGAGAGAAATGAAAGGAGTTTTGTTACCTTGGTAAGAAGAATGTTAGGCTTATAAGATACACTGAGGTTCTTCTAAGCAGTTTGCTTTATTGTTTCTCAGTTATTGACAGGAATCTTGCCAAACTAAAGCAGATTACTTGCCCCATGAAACATATACTCCGGGAGCACTTAGGAAGGATTTGTCTTAATCTCTTCCTCTCGATCAAACAATCTAAACATTACTGTCTTTTGCTTCCCTTCCACCTGGGAATCTGTACTACATTCTACCACAAGAATGAGGAAGACCTGCTCAGTGGAGTACTAAGAGCATCTTGCCAATTTTTCCTCTCCTAATCAAAGGCTGTAGGTCAATAAGCCTATGAGTGACAGTAACAATGGCAAGAAATAATAACTGAGAAATTTTATAGCTACTCTTTTTACCTTTCTCAGTGACTTGGGGTGATATCAAGTCTACCATTGGTATCATTGAATCTACCATTTCCAGATACCTTATTTCCTAGGTTAGCCTAGAGCAGGGGTCTTCAAACTTGACAGCTTTAAGACTTTTGGACTTCTATTCCCAGAATTCCTCCTCCAGTCATGTTAGCTCAGGAATTCTGGGAGTTGAAGTTCACAAGTCTTAAACTTGCCAAGTTTGAAGACCCTTGGCCTAGAGCAGGGGTGGGCAAACTTTTTGACTCGAGGGCCACAATGGGTTCTTAAACTGGACCGGAGGGCCGGAACAAAAGCATGGATGGAGTGTTTGTGTGAACTAATATAAATTCAAAGTTAGATTACTTCACGTAGCCTTCTGGGAGAGCAAGAGAACCCTCCACTCTTTCGGCTCCGCGGGCCGGATAGAACAGCCGAACGGGCCGGATCCAGCCCCCGGGCCATAGTTTGCCCATGGCTGGCCTAGAGTGTATTCTAATGTTGGGAGTGGGATTCAGAGTTCCCCTGCACATCGATCAGATGACCTTGCTTGCTCCTGAGAGTCTAAGACAGAGGTCTGCAAACTTGGGAACTTTAAGACTTGGGGACTTCAACTCCCAGAATTCCTCAGCCAGCTTGTTGAGGAATTCTGGGAGTTGAAGTCCACAAATCTTAAAGTTGCCAAGTTTGAGGACCCCTGGTCTAAGAAGAGCTGAATAGGCCCCATATTTCAAGTAGACCAGACCACAAGTCAACTCCACAGAAAGACTAACACTAAAGTTGTGGAATCAATGAAGATTCTTAGTCATCCAGGTAGAGTTGTCGGGAACTTGAATCATAGCACCTCGACCAAAGAAGCTACTTGGATAAGCAGCGAAATGTTTAAAACCAAAAAGTCCAATTGCTGCGACTCAACTTCCAAATAATGTTATTGAGAGTGGCTGTAATAATATGAGAATCTTGCAAGTCTGATTTGTGCCAACTCTTCATTTCCTTCTGATTCTCCAGTGAGCTGCTTCTCAATGCTATCAAGTTTCTTTGGACTTAAAAAAAAGAGGGTTTTTTTCAGTCTCTTTTGCCTCGATAATGGTTCTTGAATATTTCCATCCAAGTCGTCTTTCTTAATCTCTGCAGTTAGACCTTTAAACCAAAACCATTTGGCAATTTCAGACTTTTTTTTTGAGTGAGCCATCCATTTCTTCGCTCCCTGGGTAGCCTGTTGCAAAAGCTACCCATGTGTCTCATCTATTTACATAATGATCTTCGGATACCTTGGAAAGACTTCTCTAGCACAAATAGGCCTTTTGATCAGCCTTGCCATTATTCTCCGATTCTTCCTTTCCGCCTCTCACAGATTCTTTCTCTCCTCCATATCCACTTCAACCTCTGCCCCACCAGTGTGTCAACAGACAGAGCTCTTGCTCTAATTAGCTGTCTTTAAGGCTGGGCTAAGCGGGCACAGTGGGGGAAGTGTCTTTCTCGGCCCCTCCAAGCTTCTGGTAGGCCCTGGCAGACAGAGGTGAGCAGCCTCCAAGAGGCACCGCAACTCACTGACATTATGTCCACGGGTTATCATTATCCTCTTTTTTTAAAAAGGAAACCTGATCGATCGCTCTCAAACACAATGATGCTTCGGGGCATCTCTCGCACTGCTGAGGAGTGATTGACCATTGGGTATCATTAAAGAAGAAAAGAGGAGAGACAGGAGTGTTGGAGGGAGGAAAGAGGAGTGCAAGGGAGGTGTCACAGCCCAAACACAAAGCCCAGCCTTCCTTGTGTATTTCGTTGTTCCTCCTCCTCCTCTTCCTCCTCCTCTTCCTCCTCCTCTTCCTCCTCCTCCTCCTCCTCCTCCTCCTCCTCCTCCTCCTCCTCCTCCTCCTCCTCCTCCCCAACTCCACTGACCTTTCACTCAGGAACCAGGTGGAGCTGGGAGAGAGATTTAATTAAAGGGATTCCTCTGATGGACCTGGAGCATGGACGATGAAGGAAGAAAAGGAGAAGGAGGCTGTGCCACGTTGAAAAGCAAGCAGCAACTTAGGGGAAAGAAGGAGGAGGGCTAGAAGAAAGGGGGGAAAGAGAAGGGGAGGGAAGAGGAGGCCCTGTCCATAGGGCAAAGGCTACTTGCTTAGCTCTTATAAGGCCTTTGTTGGCGTGCTCGGCAAAGTCCACCGCATTCCCTTATAGACCTACAATTTCCCTTTCCCCTATTGCCCGCCACCCTCGGCATCTCATGGCACTCCCCCAGTCACCCTCGTAGTTAGTGTAAGATGTGGAGCGTGGTCTTTTCTACTTCTTCCTCTCCTGTGCGTGCATGGACATGCATACACACGCACACGCTTTCATGCACACACGTACATGCGTATTCACATCACTCTGAAAAATGGCTTTAACAGGCCAGGTTCAAGCTTAATTTCCCAAGGCTACTTGATGAATCTTAAGGGGAAAAAGAAAAGGAGAGAGAAAGATCATTTCTCTCTCTCTCTCTCCCTCTCCCCCCCCCGTCATCTGTCTATCTATCTATCTATCTATCTATCTATCTATCTATCTATCCATCCATCTATCTATCATTTATCATCTATCTATCATCTGTCTATCTATCATCTATCATCTATCTATCTATCATCTGTCTATCTATCTATCTATCTATCTATCTATCATCTATCATCTGTCTATCTATCTATCTATCTATCTATCTATCTATCTATCTATCTAATCTCTGTCATCTCTACATCTACATCTATATAATTTATTTATATCTCTATCTACCTGTCTCTGTCTCTGTCGCTATCTCTACTTCTACCTCTACCTCCATCTCTATCATCTCTATCTCTATCCCCATCATTTATTTATTTATTTATTTATTTATTTATTTATTTATTTATTTCCTTCCTTCCTTCCTTCCTTCCTTCCTTCCTTCCTTCCTTCCTTCCCTCCCCCCATATATATGTATATGTATATGTATATGATATATCGAAATCTACCTATCCATTATTTTTTCTCTCATTATCTATCTATCTATCTATCTATCTATATCTATCTATCATCGTCTATCATCTGTCTATCTATCTATCTATCTATCTATCTATCTATCATCTATCATCTATCTATCTATCTATCTATCTATCTATCTATCTATCTATCTATCTAATCTCTGTCATCTCTACATCTACATCTATATAATTATTTATATCTCTATCTACTGTCTCTGTCTCTGTCGCTATCTCTACTTCTACCTCTACCTCCATCTCTATCATCTCTATCTCTATCCCCATCATTTATTTATTTATTTCCTTCCTTCCTTCCTTTTCCTTCTTCCTTCTTCCTTCTTCCTTCCTTCCTTCCTTCCTTCCCTCCGCCCATATATATGTATATGTATTGTATATGTATATAATCGAACATCTACCTATCCATTATTTTTCTCTCAATCTATCTATCTATCTATCTATCTATCTATCTATCTATCGATCTATCATCTCGTCTGTTATCTATCATCTGTCTATCTATCTATTATCTATCTATCATCTTGTCTATCTATCATCTATCTATCTATTCATCATCTATCCTATCTTATCGATCATCATCATGTCTAACATCGTCTATCTATCATCTGTCTATCTATCTATCTATCTATCTATATCTATCGATCTATCGATCTGTCTATCTATCTATTATCATCTATCTATCATCTATCATCGTATCATCTGTCTATATATATCTATCTATCTATCTATCTATTATCATCTTATCTCGTTTATCTATCTATCTATCTATCTATCTATCTATCATCTGTCTATCTATCTATCTATCTATCTATCTATCTATCTATCTATCTATCATCTGTCATATCTATCTATCTATCTATCTATTGTCGATCTATCTATCTAATCTCTGTCATCTCTACATCTACATCTATATAATTTATTTATATCTCTATCTACCTGTTTCTGTCTCTGTCGCTATCTCTACTTCTACCTCTACCTCCATCTCTATCATCTCTATCTCTATCCCCATCATTTCTTTCTTTCTTTCTTTCTTTCCTTCCTTCCTTCCTTCCTTCCTTCCTTCCTTCCTTCCTTCCTTCCTTCCTTCCTTCCCTCCCCCATATATATGTATATGTATATGTATATGTATATAATCGAACATCTACCTATCCATTATTTTTCTCTCATCTATCTATCTATCTATCTATCTATCTATCTATCTATCTACCTACTTATCTATCTATCCATTTTCTCTCTTGTAAGCAGTAAATTACACCGAGCAAAGACATTTGCTTGAGCTGAATTGGAGGGCAACATTATCACACATCTGCGGAGAACTAAGAGACATTCAGGCTAAGAGATCTAAGCAAGAATGACAGGCTGGGAGGAACAGGTACCGTGTCTTATAAAAGCAGGGCAGCGAAGTTGGAAAGTTTGGGGAGCTGGAGACCCGGATAAAGGAGGTGAATTAATTTCCTAGCACTTGTTGGCCATGATAACCCACAAGGAATTGCTATGGTGATCACTAATCAGGCCTTCTGCTCCTTTAAACCTTAAGGGAAATGGAATGTGGTAAAAATGATTGACATTTGTTTTTAAACTCCAAAATTCCATTAGCTGGTAAGAGTAAAAATACATCATTCCCCCCACAGTCTGGTCCTTTCCGTTTTTGTGTTTGTCTTTGCTGAAACTGACTTTTGTTTGTCCACAAGTTTTATACCAGCTTTTTTGAGCATATTTAATTTCCCTCCTTTTTAATTATTCCCTTTCTTCCCTTTATAATTCCATCTTCATTTCTCTCCTCCCTCTGCCCTTAAGTCTTTTTTTTTTTAATTGAAAAAAAAAATAAGTAAAACGCAGTGAATGAATCTCGGCTGACTTAAATGGGCAACAAGGGAGAACAGAAGAAGGAAATTCATCCTTTCTTGTCTTTGAGAGTGATTTAATTAGGCCCAAGCCTCCTCAGAGTACATAACGGAAGGACAAGAAATGTAGGGTTTTTTTTTTTTCCTTGAGCTTTCTCTAAAGGTAAGCATGGCCTTGGACACACATGCAGAGGGAAAGGATTCGTGAAGATCATGTCAAAAGATCAACAGATCAGTAGCTAATTTTATGTATTTAAGTAACAAAATGAATGAAGGGCCTCTCTCTGGAATAGCCCAAATGATTGGAAGAGGGACCAAAAGAGGGAGAAGAAAGAATGGCAAGGGGAAAAAAAAGCAATTAAAGACCTTGATAATTAGAACGAAGGGCCAAAGTTACAGATTTATGTAGCTTGATAAGATACATGTATCTATCTATATCTATATACATATATAGACTTATTGATTTTTCCTGCTTTACACAGCTCAGTTCTTTCAAGAATTTCCATCAGGGAAAAGCCATTTTTAAACTAATTGGAGTCTGTGGAGAGGAAAGCTCATTTTGGGTTCAAATGAATTTTCCTGAAAATGTCATTTGATTCAAGGAAATGTGATGGATCTGCCTGAATTCTTGATAAAAAAATGAAATGAGCCATTGTCCTTCAGGACACCCAGGATTGGAAATGGGAGATTTTATAACCAAAGACATCGTGTGGGGCATCCTATTTAACATGGGGATGTCCATCAACCTCAGGAAAAAGCTGATATAAGAATGAGGTCTTTGACTCAACAGCAGTGGTGGGCTTAAAATTTTTTTTACTAGCAGTTCTGTGGGCGTGGTGCGGCTTGGTGGGCGTGGCAGGGAGGAAAGGAATGTTGTGGGTCCTGTCCCCTTAGGAGGTACATCTGGCTCAGTGGTGGGATTCAAAAAAATTTACTACCGGTTCTGTGGGCGTGGCTTGCTGGGCATGGTGTGACTTGGTAGGCGTGGCAGGAGTGGATGCTGCAAAATCCCAATTCCCTCCCCACCCCACTAACCTGCTTTCCAGCTCTGTTCTCCTGTGCAGGGCAACAAAAGAAGACCCAGCCAATCAGCTGTGACACGGGAGGCAGAGAATAGATGGGGGCGGGGCCAGTCAGAGGTGGTATTTGCTGGCTGTCCAAACTGCTCAAATTTTCCGCTACCGGTTCTCCAGAACTGGTCAGGTGCTGTAGAAACAATTCAAAAATTTCATGGTTTTATGTACATGGACTTTTTATCCAACTTAATCTTGGAGCTTAATGGAATCAGTGATGCAATTTGTAATTTCAAATTGCCTTGATTCAACCCCTCAAACTGAATTGCAGATCTGGTTGGAAACAAATAGAATCTGCAAAGGAGATTGCAAATTTAAATTTGATCGTGACTGCTTTTCACATCTCTGCTAATTGCCTCCAGCTTTATTTTTATTATGGGAATTGACATCTTCCTAGATTTCATTGTCTTTAGGAATTGGGATGTGATTTTCGTTGCCTGTGATTTTCGTTCCATGCTTTCCTTGATCTTTGAGCTATTATGGGAAAAGTGGTTGCAGAAATATCAAGGATCCTATTGGGGATATTTTAGAATATCACACATCACACATAGAATATAGAATAGTCCAACCCCTTCTCAAGCCACCAAGGGCCTTGGTGGCTCAGGCTGTTAAATGCCTGCATTTAAGTTCCAGCTGCCTACAATTACTGCAGGCTCGAATCCCACCAGGCTCAAGGTTGACTCAGCCTTCCATCCTCTCGGGGTAGGTAAATTGAGGACCCAAGATTGTTGGGGGCAATAAGCTGACCTTGTAAAAAATGCTGCTTAGTAATAAGCAGGCATATACAATGGACTGAAGGCTATTGCTGAGCACACTGGGTTGTATCCCAAAAATTGTAAGCCGCCCTGAGTCTTCGGAGAAGGGCGGCATATAAATGTAATTAAAAAAAAGTAGAAGACCCTATACCATTTCAGACAAATGTCCAGTCTCTTTTTGAGAGCCTTCAGTGATGGAGCACCCCTGACTTCTGAAGGCAAGCTATTCCATTGATTGATTGCTCTAACCATTAGAAATTTTCTCCTTAGTTCTAGGTTGATTCTCTCCTTGATTAGTTTCCATCCATTGTTTCTTGTTTTGCCTTTTGGTGCTTTGGAAAATAGTCTGACCCCATCTTCTTTGTAAGAGCTCCTCAAATATTGGAACTCTGCTATTATGTCTCCCCCAATCCTTCTTTTCGTTAGACTACTGATATCCAATTCCTGTAATTGTTCATACGTTTAGCCTCCAGCCCCCTAAATCATTCCTGTTGCTCTTTTCTACACATTTATCTGTATGCTTTTCCATCAAATTAACCCCAGTGTTTTTTTAAAAATAGACTTTGTTTTCACTTTCTAATCTAGTTTAAAATACCCAAAATTTGTTACTATCCCATTAAAACTACCCTGCTATCAGGATTTGCAAATGTGTACAGTAGATAGTCACAAAATGTCACCTTCCTAAACAACATCTCCTTCATTTCTGCTGGCTGGATCTGTCAGTTGTGGTAGTTTAGCAACATATGAAGCCCTCCGTGTTTGTTTTACACCTAGGAGTAAACCTTGTTGAGTACAACATCTAGCTTTAGAACTGACAATGAAGATACTGACGTGATAGATTCTTTTTTTTTGCCTTTTAAGATCAACCATCACAATAAAGGAACAAGCAGTCAAAGAAATACGCAGCAGATTAGCATTTGGTACAGTAGCCGGGAAGGCCTTGAAAAAGATATTCAGATGCTGGGATAAATTATACCTACAAAAGTTCAGAATTGTGCAGGCAATGGTTTCCCTTGTGACAATCTATGGAAGCCACAGCAGGGCTCTAAAGAAGCAGGGAAGGAAGAGTATTGATGCTTTTGAAACTGGTGTTGGAGAAGACTCCTGAGAATATCACAGATAGCTAAGAAAACAAATGAAACATCAAACAGATCATCCCAGAGTTCTTGCTCAAGGCAGAAATGACGAGGCTCAAATTATCATACTTTATAAACATTATATAAAGAGCAAGTTATCTGGAAACATTTTATAATGCCAGGAAAGGTGGAAGGGAAGGGAAGAAGATGATGACCAGAAGCAATGTGAATGGGCTCAATCATAACAATGGTGGGAACACAACACGAGATGACCAGTGGAACCAGTTTGGAGGCAGATCATCCTGGAGAAAATCTATATGGTTGGTAGGAGTCAACACCAACTTGATAGCAATAGTAATAGCACTTAGAGTTATATACCGCTTCACAGTGGCCGTAAAGCGTTACAGCCCTCTCTTAAGCAGTTTACAGAGTCAGTCTATTGCCCCCAACAATCTGGGTCCTCATTTATTCTCCTTGGAAGGATGCAAGGCTGAGTCAACCCTGAGCCTGGTGAGATTTGAACCACCAAATTGCAAGCAGATGGCAGTCAGCAGAAGTAGCTTGCAGTACTGCATTCTAACCACTACGCCATAGTGGCTCAGTGATGGCATGTCAATTAACCAGCATTTTCATTTACACTAAAGGAAATATTGTAACAGATTGTTGTCTCTGAAAGAGATGACCCAAGGGTAATCTTCACCAGTAGAGAAGGCAAAGTGAATTATGGGGTCCTTGGTGGTCTCTGAGCTTGCAAGTTTTCTTGCAGACATTTCATTACTCATCAGAGTACAGACTGTTGATGTTACCTAGTTGGGTAATGAAAGGTCTGCAAGCAAACAACAGAGAGCATTAAGGACCTCACAATTCAACCCTGAGCTACAAATATTCTCTTCCATTGCCTGTGTGAATTTGTTGGCATATATTAGATGAATATATGAGCCTTGGTGGTGCAGGCTGTTAAATGCCTAGCACTTAAATTCCAGCTGCCTGCAATTACTGCAGGCTCGAATCCCACCAGGCTCAAGGTTGACTCAACCTTCCATCCTCTCGGGGTAGGTAAATTGAGGACCCAAGATTGTTGGGGGCAATAAGCTGACTTTGTAAAAATGCCGCTTAGTAAGAAGCAGGCATATATACAATGGAATGAAGGCTATTGCTGAGCGCATTGGGTTGCGCTCCCAAAAAAAATTGTAAGCTGCCCTGAGTCTCCAGAGAAGGGCGGGATATAAATAAGAATTTAAAAAAAAAGTATTGAGTGACCTATTTTATTGAATGGTTCCATGAGCAACAAGTTAACTGTCATCACAGAAAGTTCAGAAATCATAACATTTTTTTTTCACTTTTCCCCTTTTCTTTGCACTTCTTATGTGCAACTTAAACAATATCTGGGTGTGTGTGGGGAGAGAACATTGGCCAATATTTTCAAAGTTCCTGTCCAGCATGGTGTCTAATGTAGGGCATTTGTGGTATTTGTTTCATGAAGCCATGTTATCTTCTAGCTTTGTAACAATAAATAAATTCAGAGGGTAGCATCTCTCATTACAGTCTCTTTATAGGTGGTTACTGTTTTGTATTTCTGTAGCACCAGGCTGAAAAGTGGATTCGGGAGACTAACATCTAAAGCACATTTATCTTTCTTATTTATTCATACCTCCTGTTTTATCCCATGTTATCTTGAAGCCCTTCAGGGCTATCCACCATGCTGGCTGTTTCTCCCCTCCCCCCCACCCCCACAAAAAAAGCAATTGGGAGAAATGTGCTAAAGGAACTCTTTGAATCCATTTTGGGTTACCAACTGTGCCGGGATAAATGAGTTAACCTTAGCATCCGAACAGTAAGGAATGTCTCAATGTTTCCTGCGTCTCAAAAAGCAGCAAATTATCTACCAAAATATGAAATTGAACACTCAAGGGGAAAGCACATTTTCTATCCTAAAGCAGATGTCTTGAGCATTCAAAGTTGTTTTAATGTTCAATGTATGTCTTTTGTACATGATGGGAAAGCCAATTTTGCCAGAAAAGAAATTAGGATGGGATTTAGCACAGTCTCTCTGCAGCTCTGAGAGGCATTAGCTTCATTGGATCTGCAGGCATCACAACTGAAAAAAATAAAATCCCCCACCTTCTTAGAAAACACATCCTAATGCCAGACAGGTATTCAGTCTCTGCACTATCATCTTAGGATTGCCCGCTGACCAACCAGAAAAGTTTAACCATTGCCAAGTAATAAAGGAAGAATGCTGATATATATGTCAGTGTATTCATTTGTATACAAAGTTTGGAGGGCCCCTAAAGCTTTATTGTCAGGTGCCCCAAGAACCCTCTTTGTTAGAGATCTATGCAGTTAGCATCCCCATTTTCCAAAACTGTCAGCACAATTTTCTCCCATTTTGGACCTTTAAGATATGTCCATCCCTCCTTTTATAGTCTTAATATAGTTTTAAAAACAAGACACGGGGACGTTGGGGGCGCGATGGCTCAGTGGCTAAGACGCTGAGCTTGTCGATCAGAAAGGTCGGCAGTTTGGCAGTTCAAATCCCTAGCGCTGCGTAATGGAGTGAGCTCCCATTACTTGTCCCAGCTTCTGCCAACCTAGCAGTTCGAAAGCATGTAAAAATGCAAGTAGAAAAATAGGGACCCCTTTCGTGGGAAGGTATTTATTTATTTATTTATTTATTTATTTATTTATTTATTTAGACTTGTATGCCGCCCTACTCCCGAAGGACTCAGGGCAGCGAACATACAAAAGATATACAACAATACAAATAAAAAACAAGTCCAAATTACCAAAAGTTAAAACAATAAAATCACTAAAACAAACAAATTAAAACTACCCACCCCCAGGTCAATCCAAGCCGGCCTGCTGAAACAGCCAGGTCTTCAAGTCTTGACGAAAGAAGCGGAGATCAGGGGCCAAACGCAGATCCGCAGGAAGCTGATTCCACAGGCGGCTCCCACAGAAAAGGCCCTAGCTCTGGGAGCCGCCAGCCGACAATGCCTGACCGACGGTATTCCCAGAAGGCCCCTCCTATGGGAGTGCACGGGGCAATTGGACTGTGATGCAGGCAGGAGGTGATCCCGCAAGTACCCTGCACCCACGCCATTAAGGGCTTTGTAAGTTGTTACTAACACCTTGAAGGAAACCCGGAAGGCAACCGGTAGCCAATGCAGGTCGCAGGAGGGTGTAACATGGGAGTATCGGGATACCCCATCACAGCCCGCAGCGCATTCTGCACCAGCTGCAACCTCTGGGTAATCCGCAAGGGAAGCCCCATGTAGAGAGCATTGCAGTAGTCGATCCTGGATGTGACGAGCATGAGTGACCGTTAAGAGCATCTCGGTCCAGATAGGGGCGAAGCTGGCGAACCAGCCGAACCTGGGCAAAAGCCCCTGGCCACAGCTCCCACCTGCTCCTCCAAACTGAGCTGTGCATCCAGGAGGACGCCCAGATTCCTCGCCCTATCCACGGGGGTAACACCTCCCCCCATGACCAAAGATGGCACATCAACTGAAACCCGAGATGCTGGTAAGAACAGCCACTCAGTCTTGGCGGGTTGAGTCTGAGCCTGTTACACCCCATCCAAGCCTGCACCGCCTCCAGGCACCGGGACATCACCGAGAGAGCATCACTGATCTGGTCTGGGGTGGAGATATACAACTGGGTATCATCTGCATATTGATGATACCTCACCCCAAAACCACGGATGATCTCGCCCAGCGGTTTCATGTAGATATTAAACAGGAGAGGTGAGAGAACCGACCCCTGAGGCACTCCACAACTAAGAGGCCTCGGGGAGTGTTCTGTGCGCTTTCAGCATTTAGTCATGTGGGCCATATGACCACAGAGACATCTTCGGACAGCGCGGCTCTTCAGCTTTGAAACAGAGATGAGCATTGGCCCCTAGAGCTGGAAATGACTACGACTTATGTGAAAAGGGAACCTTTACCTTAAAAACAAGACATCACCTTAATTAAAAAAAAAAGACTTTGCACGCTATTATATGCAGGTTTCAGGTAACAAAAGCTTGTCTGCTCCAGACAGATACATTAATTTTGCTTCCTCCTCCTGCTCCTCTTCTTCCTACTCTACACATAGTACTCAGCAAAAATAACGACTTTTCCCCCCAGGTTTCTACTGTGGCAAGGAATGGAAAACAACTGATGGACTTCAGGAGAATAAGGTTCAGAGAACTACGGTCAACCTCTAGCCATGGAATAGGACAAAGAAAGATGAGGAGCTCTGCCCATTTGTGGAGTGTCCTTATCAAAGGATCAGAACAAAGGAAGGCTGGAAGAATTATTTGGCTTCCTCTTGAATATAGAAACCTTAATTTACCTAGGGATTGCAATACTCTAAAGCAGAGGCAAGGAACCATGGCCCTTTTACGACTTTTGGACTTCAACTCCCAGAATTCCTGAGCCAGCCATGTTAAAAATATTTTTAATCAATCCTACGATTGGCTAAAGTTTAGAGGATCTTGTTAACTTGTCTATATATTTAAATTGTACAAAGATGCTGAGCCCAGTCTGTTTTCAAACCAAACATTTATTGTACAAGCAGCTTAAATCAAATAAACATACAGAAAGATTACTACCAGTGTCTTTAGCCTTTTTTAGTTTCTTCTTGTTCAGGGCCTCTCTTAGCTTCTATAACTACCTATGTAGTCGATTTTTCTCTGTCCTCTAGATTTGTCTGTCAGGAGTTCTGAGGTAGATATTTGAGAGAATTGATCGCCTATGCTGATCAATTTCTCTTAAGTATAGTTGAGAATAACTCTCTAAGAAACACAGACCTCTTAAGAAACTTAAAACTCTCTTTTAAGGCTTTTCCCTCTTTCTCCCCTTTTCTCTTATGTCATGAGGTTCCTCCACCTCATGCACCTGAGGTACCCAGCACAGAATGGTTTTCTCCTCCTGATGGCTCCTGAGTCCTCAGTCCTGAGTTCTCGTTCCTGAGTTCTCTTTCTCCTCAGAGAGAGATGCCCCTTATATACCAAGGGGCGTGGCTTGTGATGCCAGTCCAGGGTATGTGGTGTTACCCTATCATTGGTGGATTTGATCTGCCTTCAAATCCAGGCAGATTGCAAACTGCATAGCAACACCAGAAAGTTCATTTTCTGACACTATATAACATGGTCCTGCAGGGGTGGGATTTAAAAATCCCAGCAACAGGTTTGCTGCCCAGTTGCTGGGTGGGCATGGCCATGGTGGGCATGGCCTACTGGAACTTCTGGGAGGGCCATTTTTTTTGCCTTTCCAAGAGTCCAGAAGCTTCCCTTGGGCCTCTGGGAGGGCAAAAACAGCCTCCCCCAGGCTGTGGAGGCCCTCCAGAAGCCGAAAACAGGCCAATTTCATGACTTCCGGTACTTCCGGTTTGGATGTTTTTTGCCTTCCCAAGGGTTTGGAGGCTTCCCTCAGGCCTCTAGGAGAGCGAAAATGGCCTACCCGGGCCCTGGAGGCCCTCTGGAAGCTGGAAACAGGCCCGTTTCTGGACTTCTAGAAGGCCCATTTTTCCTCCTCCCAGAGCCTCCGTGCATCGAAAATGCACTTACCTGCATTGAAAATGGACCACATGGAGATTCCTGGGAGGGATGGGGTGGGGTGGACAGGGCCAGCTGGTCGGTTCAAATACCGGTTCAAATTTAACATCCGTTTTGTCCGAAGTGATCCAAACCAGTCCGAACTGGTAGAATCCCACCCCTGTGGTCCTGCCTATTTTTAATGTAGCCCTACCCATTTTCACTGTGCTTCTGGGCGCCAAAAATTCATAAAACAGCATTGGCTGTCCTAGACTGGATTGTGACTTTTCTGAGAGGTAATAATTAATACTTTGAAATACTTTTATGAAAAATGAGAAACCATTTTTAGGTGGACTTTTTTTTTCAGCCATGAAATGAATGGGACAAATTTCAGTTTGGGAAAAAAAATAAGTAAATAAGTAAAAAATAATTTGGCCATGCTAACAATAATTAGAAGAACCTGAGAATAATTAATTATTTCTAATACTCATACCTGTGGTTAGAGCCACAGAGTACCTTTAAATAAATCCGGATTTTTCAAGCTATATAGTCGTATACAAAAATCCTATTTATCCATTCAGCATCCAGAATGCTCAACTCATAGAACATAGAATAATATAGTTAGAAAGGACCTTGGCGATTTAGTGCAGCCTTCTGCTTAAGCAGCAGGCTGTCTAGAAGGGCTGTCCAGTCTTTTCTGGCAAACCTCCAGTGAGGGAGCACCCAAAACTTCCAGAGGCAAGCTGATTAATTGTTCTCTCTGTCAGGAAATTTCTCCTTAGTTCTAGGTTGGATCTCTCTATAATCACCTTCTATCCATTATGTCTTGTCCAGCCCTCATGGGCATTGAAAATAGTATTCCTAGTAGATGCCAGTAGCATTCTTGGAACATCAATGTGACTCTTTTTGAAATCATCTTCTGCAGATATCAACACATTGACGGTGATCATGTGGAGAAAGAAAGCTTACATGCAATTCTAGTTTCCCATTGAGCTCCACGGAGCTTATACACAGAACTGCAGATAGCAAACTCTAATCTTTTCATGAATTCAGTCTTTGTGAGGGCTGTACACCTCTGAAACAATTTGCCCCCAAGAAGCAAGTGTGGCCTCTGCCCTCATAATTTTTTTTGTTTTTGTTTTTGGAAGGTAATTACATAGACCAGACTATTTCAAGGAGACTTTGGGAACTGAAGATGGAAAAATATACACTGTCTAGCACTGATGATATTACCTAGTTTATTCATTCATTTATTTATTTTTTGGACTTGTATGCCACCCCATCTCCGAAGACTCGGGGTGGCTCACAACTAAAAACAGTGACAATAAATAATTAAAAAGAGATTAAACCAATTCACAAGCCCAAAATGTTACAAAACTAAAATTTACAATAATTGAAATAATTTAAAAACCCATCCCCCCCAGGGAAGGGTCACAGCCCGGATTGGTCGAACAACCAGGTCTTCAGATGCCACAGCTGAGTCCCAGACTGCTGTAGCCGTAGCCACCGTCGCCGTCGAACCCCGATACCACCACGATTGTCGCCGGCGCCAAACGGCTGATGACCACCACTGACGGCAGCACTGGGTCCTCGACCGCCGTCGCCACAGGCGCCGAAACTCTCCCGGCACCAGGGCTCCGCGAGGCAAGCGGCGATGCTGCTGTGCCTCCAGCCCAGCCGGTAACCCATCAGCTGCTGCAGAGGCCGCGAAAGGGAAAATCCCAACAGACGCTGAACCACCGGCCCTATTTCAGCTGGAAAAGGCTCCAGCGGCACCACACGACCCTCCAGGGATGACTCCAGGGGGAACCGACAGCAGCGGATGACCTCCTCTCTCAAAAATCGCCAAAAACCTCCGACGCCCGAAAGAGCCCACTCACTGCCGAACCGCCATCTTGGGCATGCGCAATGCCATCCCAATGGTTCCATGGTTTTCTTATAGACATTTCATTTGGGTAATGAAATGTCTATAAGAAAACAAGCAAGCTCAGAGAGCACCAAGGACCCCTCAAAATATACTGTGTCATCCTGTGTGAGAAGTTAACACCATAGCGATTGGAGTGATTTGGGTTGTTATTGTATTCATTATTATCATTTGCTGATTACATTGCTGGGCTTTTGTAAGTGATTTACAGTCACCCTCATTGATAATACATTGATTAATTAACTATGCATTTCTGAAGCCCCTTCTTCCCATGACCAAGGCACCACCTCAGCTGTTTGAAGACAACTAAGCATGTGTACACATGTACATTTTTCTTCTAAAGTACAGACCTATAGGGTGTACTAGAGTGTCCAGCAAGTATCCCGAAGCTCGAATCCTATTTATTTAGTTAAGTTTGTCAGGCATGTATGAGACAACAAGTATAAGTATGAACATTACATATAAATATGTAAACATAAACAGGTATAAGTATATACATAATAAATGAGTACAAATAAATGGGAACAGGAGGACAGGGACAGTAGGCACGCTGGTGCGCTTATGCATGCCCCCTCTTAGGAATGGACTGAGATCCATGATAGACAATTTAAGGTTAAAATTTTGGGCATTTGAGGATGTAACAACAGAGTCAGGTAGTGAGTTCCAGGCATTGACCACTCTGTTGCTGAAGTTGTATTTTCTGCAATCGAGTTTGGAGTGGTTTACTTTGAGTTTGTATCTATTGTTTGCCTCTGTATTATTGTGGTTGAAGCTGAAGTAGTCATTGACAGGTAGGACATTGTAGCAGACAATTTTGTGTACTAAGCTTAGGTCAGACCATCGGCGGTGTAGGTCCAATATTTTGAACAAAGGTCTTTCTTTTCGGCCATGAGTTTTAGCAGTATATTTAGCAAAGTTTATCCATATCAGTGTTCCAGGTGTTGAGGGAAAAGTGCACACTAAATAAGGAACGAAAACATTTAGGAATAGACAGGGGTGGGATTCTACTGGTTCGGATTGGTTCTATAGAATCGGTTGTTATGATTCTGCACAGTTTGGAGAACCGGTAAATTGTGTCCCTGGCTGGCCCCGCCCCTCTCTGCCCATCCCTCCCCTCCCCACCTAGTCAGTCCTTATCACACATGCATGACATCACATGCATGCTCGACATAGCTGACTATGTTCTCCCTCCCCAGTCACTCCTTAAGGTATTTCTTTATTTTGTTCTGATGATCAGCTGTGCTGGGATCTCCCTCGTTGTCTTACTGCTTCGCCCAGGAGGCTTCCCTGAAGCCCAGGGAGGCAAAAAAAAAATGGGGGGAGGGGTTGCTGCAAAAAAAGAAGCCACACCCACCCAGTCACATGGCCACTCCCACCTAGCCATGCGCACCTAGCACGCCCACAGAACCGGTTGAATCCCACCCCTGGGAATAGATACAACAAAATGTCTTTTATTGGCGTAGATAACTACAGATTTGAGTGCAAGAGAACCCAAATCTAAGTGAGGTTGTGCTTTATTAGATTTGCTTTATTAGACTTGTATGCCGCCTTCTCTCCCTAAGGACTCAGGGCGGCATACAAGTCTAATGTGGGTCATATATCCCCTGAAACATTACACAAGCTGACAAAAGGAAGGAAGCAATGGAAACCCTATCATGATCTTTACAGTATGGAAAACATTTTCTCAATTAATTGATGGAATTTCTTGCCTCCTGGGGTTGTGGGTGCTCCATTGCTGGAGGTTTTCAAAAATAGACTGGATAATTGTTTGGCTGGGATGGTATAAAACTCCTGCCTTGAGCAGGGGGTTCGACTAGAAGGCCTTCAAGGTCCCTTCAGCTCTGTGATTCTATGATAACAGCTGATAATAGTATGCAATGCACTTACTGTGGGTATCCTAGCACTTCTGCATTTTTCTTATTAATAGGACTTTAATCTACCCTAATTACAGATACTAGTACCTTGCACTATAAACAGTAGCATTTATGGTCTTCATATCCTGCTTCTTTTTATGTCAAAGGAAAAAGTAAAGTTTAGTTACTATAATATGATTTTTCTCTTTCCAAGATAATCAGTTGTGTCTATTATAGTTTTTTTTTTTAAATACACGATTCTTGGATAAATATACATTTTTTTCCCTGTGGAATTGTCTAACTTTTTGGATAAATTCCCTTCCTTCAAATACATGATATTTTTGATGCAATTACTTGATTGCCACCCCTGTGTTTTATGATACAGGAATTTGGGGCAGATCATGTCATCTTCCTTCTCATAAATCTTTCACTGAGTCCTTTTTTTCTTCTTCACTCGTATTGCAGAGATAAAATAATACAGATCAATAAAAAATATAATCCTTCAAACATAATTGAGACAATGATTTTAAAGGACTCCAAAATTACCATCATTAATTGACAGTCATAATTTAAATGTAGACAATTAAAATATGTAGTACTAGGAGGAGTACTGAGCAAGGTTGCGATTAGAGTGCACAGATCCTTGGCAATATTGCCTGTTCTTATTTTTGTTTCCCTTTTTAATTACTGGGTGCTTAAACATTCACTCTTATTAAAGTAGATGGAATTTATGTTTAACTTGGGCTAGAGCGTATTTTCAGCTTCCCAGGCTCTCGCCAAGATGAGAGTGAAAGACTTGCACGCTGCCAGGATCTAGTTAAAATCCATATGTCCCTCCCCATCTCCCTCCCCTCTTCCTCCCAATATCATCACTTATGTCATGCCTCTTCTGAATCATTTGGTATGATAATCGCATTATTACTTGTGCTGCAACTGCCGTGCTGGCTGATGCGAATCAAAATTCATGAATTCCAATGGCTACAAAGAGCTTTTAATGATTGCCTTCAGCAGATGAAATATATCGTTTTTCAACAAAGGTATGCGAAAATATGGATATGAGGCCTAATAGTCAATGGGAGGAGGAGCAGGAAAGATCAACAAGCTGGACAAGTTCAGAAACCTTTAGCGATTGTGCAGGGATCTGTAATGAAAATTCAAGTGCTTTGCCTTTAATGATCCATTTATCTCTCTGACATGATTTTCTATCATTCCAACTGGCATGGTTCCTGCTACTTGGGGAATATGCTTTGAATATGTTTTGTCAAACAAGCTGTTAGTAGGATGGAGGTGACTCTGCACCCTCATGATTTCCTCCGGAGCAACAGGGTTCAACCAGTGGTGGGATTCAATTTTTTTTTTACTACCGGTTCTGTGGGCCTGGCTTGGTGGGCGTGGTTTGGTGGGCGTGGCTTGGCTTGGTGGGCATAGCTTGGTGGGCGTGGCAAGGGAAGGATACTGTAAAATCTCCATTCCTCCCCACCCCACTAATCTGCTTTCCAGCTCCGTTCTCCACTGCAGGGCAACAAAAGAAGACCCAGCCAATCAGCTGGGGCTCGGGAGGCAGAGAATAGATGGGGGCAGGGCCAGTCAGAGGTAGTATTTGCCGGTTCTCCAAACTACTCAAAATTTCCGCTACCGGTTCTCCAGAACTGGTCAGAACCTGCTGAATACCACCTCTGGGTTCAACAGGAGGGGAGGCGGAGAGCAAGACATAAGAACACTTTCAACCAAAGGTGTGGGGGAAATGCTTTCAGGAGTTTGGATTCTTCAGCAAACTCCATGGTGATTGTTCCCCATTGACAATGGCATGGATCAGGTATGGATCAGGTATGTCTGATCTTCACAACTTTAAGACCTGTGGACTTCAATTCCCAGAATTCCACAGACAGCAGAACTGAAGTCCTCAAGTTTTAAAGATGCCTGGCTTGGAGGTCATTCACATCCTAGTCACCTCATGATTTGAATGTGCTGTAGATGGAGCTGATCTTGAAGCCCATCTGAAGGCTACACCTATCTAAATTCAGTGGCACAGGTGGTAATGAGTCCTCTTTCTTTTATTTATTTGATTTATACTCTATACCTTACATTGAACACATATGTTGTATGTCTTACTTTCATTTTTCTTCATATTTACACTTCATACGCTGGCTTGAGAAAAAATAATTGGCCATTGAGTGAGCTTTTGTGACTGAAGACAGATGGAAATCTAGGTCTTTTAGGCTAAACCAAGATCAAAACTGGTTACTGGTTTGCTTCTGGGTGCAATTCAAGGTACTGGGCAATACCTATAAAGCCCTATTTGACATAAGACCCGATTACTTGAGGGACTGCCTATCTTCCGTAATATCTGCCAATCTGGCAGGGTTGGCACATTCTAGGTTCATTGACTTAATAATACCACTTATCAAGATCCTGGAAGTGCACCTTCTCTCTTGCAGCACCTACAGAACCTCTGGAATGAGGTTCTCCTGAAAGTCAAACAGCTCTCAGCCTATTGGTATTTCAAAAGGCCTTGAAGACCTAGCTCTTCGTCCAATCCTTTGACAAGGATGACCAAGGGTCTTTTTTCCTTTTTTGTTCCCCCCTGGGTTTGTTGTCTTTTGCCTTCATTGTTATCTTGTGATATTTTGCATTTGAGTCTTGTTCTTTGTACTTAAAAATTGTAAGCCGCCCTGAGTCTTCGGAGAAGGGCGGCATATAAATGTAATTAAAAAAAAAAATGTTTTTAGCCACCGTAAGCTGCTCAGAGTGGTCATATACATGTAAATAATTATAATAATTTCAGTTTTAAATAGAGATAAAACCTGGCAATGGTTTACAACTGGAATATTAAAAAAGAAAAAGGCAACCAAAGACTTGATTTAGGCTGCTCAAAAGCAAGCTATTCGAATTAATTCAATCAAAGCCAGAACTGGACACACACATGTGAAATAATAGTGCTAGGACAGCTCAGTTTTCCGTGAGTGATCTTTTGACCTGAACATTCACTTTCCTCCACCTTCCTCCTGTTTCTTTGCTACATAGGTTTTCAGGATGCCAAGCCTAAATGAAAACCCTTTAGTTGCAAGAGAGCTGAGCCAAATGCGAAATGTGTTGAGTTAAATTACTAAATAACCGAAAGTGCTTAAAAACAACAATGTTCACACATTTTTAATTTAAAGCCTGCTAAATCCTTTTAAAATTCATTTGTATTTGCAATTACTTAAACTGTGAGCTCTGCACTGGAGGGAGCACAGTGATAGATTTTAAATGCGCAGCTGGAGGAAATATATAAAATTCAATTGATGAGTCTGGTAGAGAATTGATGCCACAATATGTACCCGGTGGCATTTTTCCTCTTCCTTACCTGCCTGGCTTCAGAACATTATCAGAAAGTCGATAACGGTGCGCCAATATAGTGATACGCTCTGGGTCATAATACCCTCATTCTGCTTAAAGCTGAGGTGCTCATAGGGTGGATTAGAATGGACAGACAGCCTGACTCCATTGCTCCCTGTGAAGGGCTCAGAAAGTACTTGGCTCAATTTAGCTCAAGGTCTCTGGTATTGTTATCAATGACCCCAAGAGCAAGCCAATAATACAGGTTGTCTGTCTCCACAAGGCTACAGCTGGAAGGGAATACAGCATGTAACCAGCATCCTTCTCCCCCACCCAACTGTCTCCCTCTGGGGATCCTGTCGTTGAGATCACGTTTTCTTTATAATTCTGTCTTCTTGGGGATCCTTGCCTCTCTTCTTTCTCCTTTCTCTCCTCCCCCAACACAATTTATTCATGCTTTCAACTCTCCACATTAGCCTCATGCTTCTTCCATTCTCAGAAGAAGAAAAAAAGAAATCAGACTCATCAGGAACAACTTAAATATATTTATTTTCCGGAGAAAGTAAAGTGATGGCTTAGCAGGGCAGAATTCAATTATGGCTGCATCTGGAGGAAACCTTGCTTGTTTACTTATGTGTGTGGGAGATGCAGAATCCTAGATAACTGATGGTTCTCCGAACAAAACACAGTATTGGGAACGATACCAAAAGTTCACAAAATGATTGGATTAACCATTTACTCATTTTCACTCCCCATTGTTGTTTCTTTCTTTGGGTTACATACATGGTGTTTTGAAACTCCCCAGAATATTTTTGGATAAACCAACATAGTGGCCCGTTTCTCCAAATTTCTTTAAGGAAAGGAGAGGTGATCCTATAATTTCTTCAGCAATGCCTGGAGTGAGTGAAGGCCTTCTATCATTTCTTCACAATTCATTTGCAATTGATTCAGGAGACCACATTATATTGAAAGACATGAGATTCACACGCCGCCTTGAAATATCCTCTTTCATCCATGTAAAGAGATTGTAAAAATTCAGGAGAATTTCTCTGTCCAGTCATAATATGTATCTATGTTCCGGTTAAGAATGCATTTCCCTGATAGATGTCTTCAAAGCCATCTCATCCAGTATTTTAGCAATTTCAGTGACATACCTCCAGTGGTTGACTGTCTCTAGAGGCAAATTTTATTATTCAGAGAGGAGAAAACAGAAGGGAAATCGAAAAGTAGATCCATTGCACTGAACATGGTGACCTTGCTTCTAGGATGTCTAGCTATAAGTATACAAAAAATGCAAGTATAGTACCAGTACCAGATTGTGCAACTGGGTTGTAAAGTAAACAAATGGCCAGTGAAAATGTAAACGATGTAAGATTCGAAGACTATTTCTGAGTTTTTGTGAATCTTCTGGGCTCATTGGAAGTTAGGTGGCCTATACATTTAATGGATGATGGATGGATGGATGGATGGATGGACAGACAGATGGACGGATGGAAGGGAGGAAGGAAGAAAGAAAGAAAGAAAGAAGAAGGAAGGAAGGAAGGAAGGAAGGAAAGAAAGAAAGAAAGAAAGAAAGAAAGAAAGAAAGAAAGAAAGAAAGAAAGCAAGCAAGCAAGCAAGCAAGCAAGCAAGCAAGCAAGCAAGCTCCTTTTGGTAATACGAACTTATAGACTAATGATTATCCAGGCTGGAACATTCTATTACACACATCTAGAAGTTGCCAAGGTTGAGAAACACTTTTGAAGAACTTTTTACCAAAATTTTGATTTGTCACAAACTATTACATCTAATAATACTCATCATTATATTTTATGGGGACAAAGTCTGTTAGGCATAAAAGTACAGCCACTCTTGTATATAGTTTTGCTATCTATGGTTTAATGTATCCACAATTCCTAAAAAGTTATCCAATTTCAGTGCATGCAGTAAAGGTTTTTTATGTATTAACAGTTTTGGCCACCCTTTGTTATGAAAACTCCCTTTTACTGAATCTGCCAAGGATTATGCTCTATAACCTGCCATGTAATTGTATTAGCGATAGAGAATTTTGATGCCTCCCTCCCTCCCTCCCTCCCTCTCTCTCTCTCTCTCTTTCTTTCTCTTTCCTTCCCTCTGTTTTGGTTGAATATCTAAGCCTTGATAACTGAGTAATTCCTTGTTTGTCAATAAGCTGTAAAAGTTTGACATCATTTTTAAGAATAGAATTAGAACTCTTGATGAGAGTCAATTTAGAACTGAATGGAATACTTTATTGGCCAAGTGTGATAGACACACAAGGAATTTATCTCCAGTGCATAAGCTCCCAGTGTATAGGCAAAACAAAGTAAAAATAATCATAATAATGCTACCCATAAGAGAAGGTAGTAGAACAGATGAAAAGGATAAATGTAATATGGGACTAATGGACTAATGGTTAAGGCACCAGGCTAGAAACTGGGAGACCATGAGTTCTAGTTCTGATTTAGGAATGAAAGATATCTGGGTGACTTTGAGCCAGTCATTTTATTTCAGCCCATGATGTCAGGTTTGAGTGACAATTCACTCCATCAAGCCCTGTTGCAACCAATGGGTTATCAGTGGTGGGATTCAGCCAGTTCACACCACTTTGAGAGAACTGGTTGTTAACTTCCTGAACAATTTGGTGAACTGGTTGTTGGAAGAAATCATTAGGGCAGAGAACCAGTCATTAAATTATTTGAATCCCACCACTGGTTGACACAGTTGATCTCAGAAAAAGCAGATTTGTGTGAAAATTTTAGGAAGAAAAAAAATAGAACTATGTGGCCCAACACATATGCGTTGTTTTGGAACTTCCCCCAGTGCTGAAGTACACTTGCGAGCAACAGTTGCAGAGAAGAACTCAATCCAGATAGTCATTTATTTATTTATTTATTTATTTTATTAATTTGACTTGTATGCCGCCCCCTCTCCCGAAAGGACTGGGGGCGGCTCACGGTTAAAACCAGTACAATAAATTAGTTACCTAAAATAGAATTAAACCAACCAAGCCAAATTAGACTAAAACAGATTATAAAAACAACCCCCCCCCAAGAGGAGTCAGCACAGTGCAGCCTGCTCAAATAACCAGGTTTTCAAGTCGTGGTGGAAGGTGCGGAGGTCAGGGGCCAGGTGGAGCCCCAGAGGTAGTTGATTCCACAGGGCGGGAGCCACCACAGAATAGTCCCTCCCCCGCGTTGCCACCAAATGACACTGGGTCGCAGATGGCACGCTGAGGAGCCCCTGCCTGTGAGCTCGTACAGGGCGGTTAGTATTTGATGCCGGCAGTAGACGTTCCCATAGTTAGCCTGGACCCATGTCTCATAGGACTTTGAATGTCAATACCAAAACCTTGAATCTCATTCGGAGGGCAACTGGCAACCAATGCAGGCCACGCAGGAGGGGTGTAACATTGGAGTACCGGGAAGCTCCCATCACAACCCGCGCAGCCGCATTTTGCACCAGCTGAAGCCTCCAGATGGTATGCAAGGGCAGTCCTACATAGAGAGTGTTGCAGTAGTTGAGCTGAGAGGTGACAAGTGCCTGAGTGACCGTGTGCAGGGCATCTTGGTCCAGGTATGGGCGTAACTGGCGAACCAGCCGGACCTGGGCAAAGGCCCCCCCTGGCCACGGCTCCCACCTGCTCCTTTAACCGGAGCCGTGAGTCCAGGAGGAACCCCAGATTCCGTGCCCTATCCACAGGGGGCAACACCTCTCCCCCCATGACCAAAGATGGAATCTCCTGGCTGGGCCGAGATGTCTGTATGCACAGCCACTCTGTCTTAGCCGGATTGAGCCGAAGCATGTTACTGTCCATCCAGATCCGTACTGCATCCAAACAATGGGACATCATGGAGAGGGCATCACTGATGTGGCCTGGGGTGGAGATGTATAACTGCGTATCATCAGCGTACTGATGATACTTCACCCCAAAGCCATGGATGATCTCACCCAGTGGTTTCATATAGATGTTGAACAGGAGGGGCGAGAGGACCGACCCCTGAGGGACCCCACAAGTGAGAGCCCTTGACGTCGACCTCTGCCCCCCGCCAACACCGATTGCGAGCGTCCCGAGAGGAAGGAGGCGAACCAGTGAAACACAGTGCCTCCCACTCCCAGCCCCCCGAGACGGCACAATAAGATACCATGGTCGATGGTATCGAAAGCCTCTGAGAGATCTAACAAGACCAGGACAGAGGAAAAACCCCTGTCCCGAGCCCTCAGGAGATCATCCACCAGTGCGACCAATGCCGTCTCTGTGCTATACCCAGATCGGAAGCCCGATTGGTATGGATCCAGGTAGTCCGTTTCCTCCAGGAAAAGCGGAAACTGCTGAGCCACCACACTCTCAACAACCTTTGCTAAAAAGCGAAGGTTGGAGACTGGACGAAAGTTGTTCAATTTGGCTGGGTCCAAGGCAGGCTTCTTCAGGAGAGGCCTCACCACCGCCTCCTTCAAGGCAGCGGGAAAGGTACCCTCCCCCAGAGAAGCATTGACCACTGCCGGAGCCAGCCGCATGTCACCTCCCTGGAGGCATAAACCAACCAGGAAGGGCATGGGGCCAACAAACATGTGGTGGAACTCAGTCGTCGCATAATCCTGTTCACTTCATCCTCAGAAACAGGATCGAACTCAGTCCAGATTGCATTAGCTAGACCACTCGCACCCTCAGCATCAGACCACTGCAAATTGGAGTTCAACCCCTCCCAGATCCGAGTGATCTTGTCCTGCAGGAACTGACCAAATTCCTCAGCTCGACCCCACAAGGGATCCACCACAACCCCCAGCTGAAGGAGGAAGCAGGTGACCCCAAACAGGACGGCTGGGCGGTTTCCTGCAGATGCTATGAGAACGGAGAAATAAACCCTTCTCACCGCTCTCACAGCTACCAGATAAGTCCTAATATAGGCTCTCAACTGGGCTCGGTCAGACTTGGAACGGGTCGATCTCCACCTGCTCTCTAAACCCCTTCTACGTCGCTTCATCTCCCGGAGCTCCTCGGTATACCAGGGAGCCACACGGGATCTGCAATGGGTAAGGGGATGCATGGGGACAACTCTGTCGAGGGCCTCCGCGGCCCCCCGTTGTCAGGCGGCCGCCAGGGTCTTGGCAGAGCTGTGGACCAGGGATGTAGGAAAAAACCCCAGTTCTACCTGGAACCTCTCTGGGTCCATCAGGTGCCTGGGGCGGAACCACCTAGGAGGCTCCTCATCCCAGCAGTGTGGGGCAGCTTGTCAAAAAGCCAGCCATAGGAGATAATGATCTGACCATGGTACGGGGTGGATAATAGGATCACCACTCCCCAGATCATTACGCCACTGCTCCGAGACAAAAACCAGGTAGAGCATGTTGCCCCCCTCGTGAGTCGGGCCATCAATCACCTGAGTCAGACCCATGGCCGCCATGGAGGCCATGAATTCCTGGGCCAAAGCGCCTCCCGAGAGGCAAGTTGAAGTCACCCAGAACAATAAGTCCTGGGAACTCCACTGCCACACCCGAGATGGCGTTGAGCAGCCCAGGCAGGCAGCTGCCACACAGCTGGGGGAAATGTATGTGAGCAGTAAGCCCATCCGACTTTCAGACCCGCACCTCAAAAGGAGAGCTTCACACCTGCCTATCTCCGGAACAGAGACCTCCTTTGGAATCAGGGCTTCTGTCATGAATGAGTCAGCTAAGATGTAATGGAAGAAGAAATTAAAAGAATGGGTGAAACTGAGCCTCAGCAATGATCCAGCCCAGGGGTGTCAAATTCAAGGCCCGAGGGCCAAATTCGGCCTGTGGGGTGCTTAGATCTGTCCTGTGGGGCTGCCCTGGAAACAACAAAGGACCAGCCCATGATGCCTCTGCCAGCGAAAAAGGAACTCAGGAGGGATGCCCTCCTGAGCTTTGTTTTCGCTGACAGAGAATTGCAGGAAGTTGTTGCAGCCGAAAACGGAGCTCGGGGGCCCATTTTCACTGACAGAGCACTTGGGCCACCACCGGCAAGACATGAGTGATGTCAAGCTAGCCACGCCCACCTTGGCCTCCCAAGGTCAAACACAACCCTGATGTGGCCCTCAATGAAATCAAATTTGACACTCCTGATCTAGCCCTTTTTCCTCTATCCAAGAACCTTGAACAACCCTGTTCTGGAAAAGCAGGCTACAAATCCTGAAAGTAAAATAAATAAAGTGAAATATTGGATCTAGAACACAAAAGGAAAATGGCCTCTCTTTAAATCGGGGTGGCCCACCTTGGCAACTTTAAGACTTATGGACTTCAATTCCCAGAATCCCCCAACCATCTGCACGAGTCAAAAAGAGGGCTGTGAAAATATTTACAGACCCTTCACATCCCGGACATAAACTATTTCAACTCCTTTCCTCAAAACGACTCTATAGAGCACTGCACATCAGAACAACTAGACACAAGAACAGTTTTTTCCCGAAAGCCATCACCTGCTAAACAAATAATTCCCACAACACTGTTCAACTATTACAAAGTCTGCACTACTATTACTGTTAATCTTCTCATCACTCCTTATCATCCATCCCCTCCCACGTGTGATTGTAGGACTGTAACTTTGTTGCTTGTATCCTTACAATTTATATTGACTGTTTCCTAGTATGATTTGATTGCTGATGGTACCCTATGACTATCATTAAGTGTTGTACATTATGATTCTTGATTCTTAACGAATGTATCTTTTCTTTTATGTATACTGAGAGTATTTACACCAAGACAAATTCCTTGTGTGTCCAATCACACTTGGCCAATAAAGTATTCTATCTGGGAGTTGAAGTCCACAGGTCTTTAAAGTTACCAAGGTTGGACACCCCTGTTTAAATGCTTCCTCTGAAGAAAGACCAGCCGATTCCAATTTTGAACAGCTTTTATCCTTAAGTAGTCCATTGTCAAACCACTGAGGGGGGTCAGTTGTGATAAACCATAGCAAGGGAAAAAAACATACTGAAAAAGCATAAGCATATATATCAACCATTACCAGTTTCACTGAGAATTTTAAAGGAGATATTCCTGCAGGATAAGGTTGTTAATCTTCCTTCATTAGTCAATACTTCTAAAGCTTTTCCTGTACTCCCCTGCAATCCATCCCGTTTGTCAATGTGTGAGTAATAACTAGTAGATGCCAAGGACCAGCACGTGACAGGTATATTAACCTTTTTTAAGCAGTGGCATAGGGCAAAAGATTGGAACCCAAGAACCACGTGCTTTGATTGAAGCACTTAGACAAAATAATTAGTTACCTAAGTGATGGGTGAATAGGGTGCATAATGAAGTAGACCACCGGAACTTGTTCAATGGGGAGAGAAGCAGAAATTCATATTTTATTCTTTTGCTCTGATCCTATTTGTTATTTGGCTTTGACTTGTGGCTTTATTCCTGAAGTAGACCATTCCAGCTGACATGGCTGTTATAATTGAGAGTAAGGAAGATGATTCTTGCAGAAATACAGGTAGTCTTTGACTTAGTTTCAGCCCAAAATTTCTGTTGCTATGTGGGAAAGTTGTTAACAGCATGTAGCAATAGCAATAACACCAGAGGTGACATTCAACAGGTTCTGACCAGTTCTGGAGAACTGGTAGCAGAAATTGTGAGTAGTTCCGAGAACCAGCAAATACCACCTCTGACTGGCCCCGCCCCCATCTATTCACTGCCTCCCAAGTCCCAGCTGATCAACTGGGTCTTCTTTTGTTGCCTTGCACAGGAGAATGGAGCTGGAAAGCAGGTTAGTGGGGTGGGGTAGGAATGGAGATTTTACACTATCTTTCCCCTACCACACCCACCAAGCCACGCCACAGAACCAGTAGTAATTTTTTTTGAATCCCATCACTGAATAACACTTAGACGTATATACCGCTTCACAGTGCTTTACAGCCCTCTCTAAGCAGTTTATAGAGTCAGCACATTGCCCCTGTTGGAAGGACAATCCATCTGGTTCTGTTCCAAGCTGGGAGAAAAATGCTGGAAGCAACATGGCTGATTGGAAAGATGGTTTATTGAACAGAACCACAAAGACAGTTCTGGGTCAGCTGAAGAACTGGTTGAATGAATGAATAGATCTTTATAGGTTTCTGTGACTTTGAAGTTTGGACTACAATGAAGGGGTTTGCATTCTGAAAGTGTGTTGGGCAGTTCCTATTGTGGCTAATTGGCTTTTGTCCTGTGTTGGATCTTGGGTGAGGGGCTGCTTCTAATCCTATCACTCTGCTTTTGTTAGCTGCTGCAAGCAGTTCTGAAATATCCTGTCTTGAATGGATTTCTGCTTGCAGTATTTGCTTTGTTTATGAATAGAGCTATCTAGATAATTGTCTTCCTCTTTCAATCAGCTCTTTATCTCTTAAGTGCTGGCATCTGCTGTGGGCTTATTAAGAAAGACTTGGGGACTGCTTCCTGCCTCTAAAAACACGTTTCTCCATTTCTCATTTAGGGAAATATAATATTCTGCCTTTTTAATATTTCCCAAAATATTTTATACTTCTGGAGTGGGGCTTCCCCCCTCCCCAACAATCTAGGTCCTCATTTTACTGACCTTGGAAGGATGGAAGGCTGAGTCAACCTTGAGCCAGTCAGAATCAAACTCCTGAATTGAGCAGTGAGTTAGCCCTGCAGTATTGCAATCTAACCACTGCACCACCATGACTCAAGTGAGTGTTGCCCCATTTTATAACCTTTTTTGCCATGGTTCAGTGCAGCACACACTCACATGAGTGCACAACTCCACTTATGTGAGAGGTGTGCCAGCACACACATGAATACACACTAGCTCACCGCTCACACGGCCTGGTTCCCCTCTCTGCCCCCCCAGCCAGGCCACCAAGCTGCATAGGTTGGGGACTGCTGGGCTCAATGGAACTAAAACAGCAGCCATGGTGGCACAGTGGTTAGAGTGCAGTACTGCAGGCTACTTCTGCTGACTGCTGGCTGACTGCAATTTGACAGTTCAAGTCTCACCAGGTTCAAGGTTGACTCAACCTTCCATCCTTCCTAGGTGGGTAAAATGAGGACCCAGATTGTTGGGGGCATAAGCTGACTTTGTAAACTGCTTAGAGGGGCTGTAAAGTTCTGTGAAGTGGTATATAAGTCTAAGTGCTATTGCTATTGCTATCAGGCCTGGATAAAACAGCCAAAATAATTTACAAAGTCTCTGAACTGTGACTTAATAGCTTTTTGATTTTAGCCTCTGAATAGTGTGCTAATTGATAAAGTAGTATAATATATTCCTGTGTTTGAGAAATAGCAGGATAATAGAATACCTGAAGGAGTATTAGCAAATAGATGGCTATTGTACACTTGTGGATATTGGGAATCCCTGTAAATCAGTTAATGCCTTTGGAATATTTAATTTATTATAACTTATAAAAGTAATTGAATGAAGGAATAGAAAAGAAGACTATTTTTTTAGTTAAGATATTTCACACAAATAACTGGTAATACTTTCCACTGATTGGTTTGCACAATTTAAACTAAACATCTGGTTATCAAGCAATTCATATAATTTTATCATGCAATTGGATAGCCAGTCCTCCAAACTGCCTTAAAACTATAAGCACCCTCTTTCACTCTCACAGCTGCTGAAAATAAGTTGGACGTTGAAAAGCAAAGGAAAAGAACATCCCACCAATATGTCTGTGAGTGTGTATCTGGGTGTAGCTGTTGGGTTGCGCGGAAATTGCAGAGCTGGTAGATGAGGAGAGATTTTCATTACCTGAGAAATTGAATATCTTTTAATGGAAACATCATATCCACTCAGCGGGAAGATCCCAAATGTTTAAATGAGTCAATACACAGAAACATCTGGCTCCATCTCTGCAGATGTAGATGACATTTGTAATCCTTAATTTTTCTTCAAATATTAATGTTGCTTAATTGGAAATTTTCAGGGAAAATGATGAAATTTGCTGAAGCTGTTACAGATCCATCTTTCACAGCTCTAGCTTTAATTCATGTCCTTATTTCTAAAAGAACAAATGCTCCATATTGTCACGAGCATAATGGATAAGCGCCCCCCAACCTATATAAACTGTACTTATTACCAGTAAAATAATACATGACAATACATATTTTAATCAGACTTTGTTCTACTCTGCATTTGTTACAGCAAATACCGGTAGTAGCCCTTGACTTACAACTGCAGTTGAGCCCAAAATTTTGTTGCTAAGTGAGACAGTTGTTAAGTGAGTTTTGCCCATTTTACAACCTTTTTTGCCACAGTTGTTAAGTGAATCACTGCATTTATTAAGTAAGTAGCACTGTTGTTAAGTGAACCTGGCTTCCTCATCGCTTCTGCTTGCAGATGGCTGCATGACCCCAGTGTCAGCATTCCAGCAAACCTCCATTCCAATCAGTAACTCCGAGACAAACATATGTCAGAAGTACCTTTATTAGAATAGCACCTGGTACATCTGAGGAATCCCAAATCTAAAAGTTTTTTCTGGCGATTTCCCAAACTACAAATCCATCCACCCTCAGTCGTCATCACATCACATGGCCCAATCACGATGTGTCCAAAAGTAAGATCCTTATTTCATCCCACCCCTGCCCAATATCATATGTGAGATGAATTGCTCTTCTCCATAATCACACAGAGTATCTTCTATAGGAAAGACCTATTTGTTTACATTGTCCTTTGATCTTCCTGTCCCTGTGAAATGTCTATTTCAGTCAATCAGAGTGGAGTCTCAATCAGAATAGAGAGGAAATGGACTTTGGAGGTCTACAGACAACAGTCTCTTCTTAAAACCCGCCAGGGATGAAGCACCCACAAACTCTGAAGGCAAATTGTTCCACTGCTTAATTGTCATTACTGTTAGGAAGTTTCTCCTTAGTTCCAAGTTGTTTCTCTCCAGGGGTGGGATTCAAATTTTTTAACAACCGGTTCTGTGGGTGTGGCTTAATTGGTAGGCATGGCTAGGTGGTCATGTAATTAGGTGGACATGGTTTGGTGGTCATGTTATTGGCTGGGCTTGGCCAACACAACATCACTCACATCGAGGCATGCATCTCCTTGCCTGGCCTCTCCTGACTGTGGGGATGCTGCAACAGTCGTAAGTGTGAAAAACGGTCATAAGTTACTTTTTTCAATGGTCACTCCACACAAGCAAAGTACCAGCAAAGGAGGGGAAAGAAAAACTCCAGAGAAGTTCCTGAGACAGGAAGTCTAGTCCTGCCAAGAATGCAATAAGGGTTAACGGAGAGGCAGTTTCTGTAAGCAACACCAGAATGTTTCCTTCCTGCCTTCCTTACAGGATTAGGCCAGTAATTTCTTCTAACAAGCGGTTCTCCGAACTGCTTAGAATGTTGAACTGGAATATTCCTTCCAAGTCTGTCATTCTGTTATAACTAAATATTTGGTGAAATTTATCATGGATAACATATAAAATATGTGACCTTATGATAGTGCACCATTATGGCCCACCGATATATTTAAATGATGAGAATTAGTTATTAATTTTTAGAAATGTGCAGACCTACTTTGCTCCATCATGTATATCATCTGTGGTTCTTCATGTCTAAGATTTTAAGATGGCTTTAGTAATCAAAGACAAATACTCAAACTGATCATATTTCCTCAATGTCAGGTTTTCTGTAAAACTTTAAAGCTCCCACTTTGCTTAGCTATAGTGAATCAATTCCATGGTGATATTAGGGATTTTTTTAAAAAATCAAATATACTTTTTAATGATGCTTGGATCATTATCCAAAGAGAACGAATTGGGTCAAGTGTTAACAGCATGTGCATTAAAGAAAGACGGGGGGGAGAAAAAAATAAATAAAAAAGCAACCATCTGTTCCAGAAACTGTCTTGGGGGAAACACCACAGACTCAACAATGAAGAAATTCAACAAAGTTCCCAACCTGTTTTTCATTAATTTTGATAAGAATTGCCTTTTCTCCCAATTGTATGTGAGTGGCTATAATAATTAAGTCTTAGATCTTACACATTGAAAAACTGGGGTGAGTGTTGAAGGACTAGCCTATCTTTGATGGTGTGGTAGATGTAGGCATGTGTTATATTTATTTTTATTTTACTGGAGTTGCAAACGTCCTCCTCATTTTTACCTCCCTCTGAAAGCTGGATGCCAGATCTGATACGAAAAGAACGGAGAGAGGAAAGTTGATTTTTCACAGATAGGACATTATTTCCCCAGCATATCCTAAAATCAGAGTAACACAATTGGCTTCAGCATAACTTTGCAAGATGTCACCATTATGTAGCGTCTTCTGAACAGATCAATCACAATGAGAGCACAGCTTCTAATGGTGTGACCAGCAGGACTTCAAAATAGATGAGGACATGAAAGAAACAAGTGGCTTAAGGTTCCAGAGGATGCTTTCTCCATCTCCAATCCCCTAGTAGACAACTCAAAAGTTGCCTTGAGAATTTTTAGAATAATCTTAGTAAAAGAGCATGCCATCTTATATTTTGAATTCTTACAAAGTTACATAAAGGAAAAAGCTGTAGGTACTAAGGAACATTTCAAAATATTAAAATAATAAATGTTTCAAGATGGAACCACAGACAAGCCAACCACTTCAGCCAGTGCAAATTTAATCTATCAAATACATTGGAAGAAAACATATTGGTCAAACCTTAACGATCAAAATTTCTATAGTTAAATATCCAATGTTAAAACAAAGCATCACCCTAAAATATATATGCATCAAGATAAATTATTGACACAGGTTTTAAAATATATTTTCCTTCCTTCCTTCCTTCATTCTACAGATTTATATGGCTGTCAATGTTAATCAAATAATTCTAGAAAGCAAATAAAGCATAAGAAAAGAAGAAGAAAAAACACTAAGCAAAATCAGGTTTGAGTTATTCTATTCTAAAAGATTAAGAATTTGTATACTTCTGATTTTGAATCCATTGACAGAAAAACATCTATATATTTA
The DNA here is from genome assembly GCA_009733165.1 of Naja naja. Classification (NCBI taxonomy): domain Eukaryota; kingdom Metazoa; phylum Chordata; class Lepidosauria; order Squamata; family Elapidae; genus Naja; species Naja naja. The sequence goes on from CM019154.1 coordinate 40,873,047, forward strand.
GTTTAATGAAAAGAAGGACTAATGGCGATATGATAGCAGTGTCCCAATAACTAAAGGACAAAGAAAGGTGGGGGGTCAACATATTGTCCAAAGCAGGCAAGTCAAGAAGAAATGGATGGAACCTAATCAAGGAGAGAACCAGACTAGAACTAAGAAGGAATTTCCTGACAGTGAGAACAATTAATCAGTGGAACAATTTGCCTCTAGAAGTTGTGGGCACTCCAACACTGGAGGTTTTAAAGAACAGATTGGACATCCATTTGTCTGAAATGCTATAGGGTTTCCTGCTTGAGCAGAGGGCTCAAGCAGGGAGCTTACAAGGTGATAATTTGCACATTTCAAACCAATGTAACCAATATGAATGTAACAATTTATTTACAGATAAATAGGCGAAAAGGGCTTTGGGCAAGGAAGATGTGAAATTTTACTGACCTTGTTGTGTGAATGCTAAACATTGCTTTTATGAATCACCTGGAATATTTTTTTTAATATTGTATAAAATTGAATAAAATTTAAAAGTACAAAGATTAAAAAAAAACTAATATAAACTAAGAAAAATATAAAAAGTAAAAAAAAAGTGCCGCCATTGTAATTTACGGTCTATGATCTCCAATGAAGAGGTCTTTTTTCAGCAGATTAATTCAGGATGACAATAATGCCAAGTAACCAAATAATCATCATTCTAATTCATTTTGTAATTACCAACTTGCCTTTCAAAAAATTTTCTTTGCTCTCTCATTTCCGTCTTACTGATCCATTCATGTCATTTAACTTTTTTTAAAAAAACTAAATTGCATTCGTTAGAATGCAACACAAATTTTCCTTAAAATTTTCTTTCATTATCTCCATTCCCCGCAACCTAGATGATGTCAATTCAGACTTTCTGATGTTCATTTTAGCTCTTCCATTTTCTTATATACATGTATTCATCAACTCCATTTTACAAAATCAAACCACCTTTATGCTAATTCAGTGTTTCTCAACCTTAACAACTTTAAGGTATGTGGACTTCAACTCCCAATTCTGCAATTCTGGGAATTGCAATCCCCATATCTTAACATTGTTAAGGTTGAGAAACTCTGTTCTAATCTGTTCTACCTCTCTCTTCTTTTCTTTGTTTATATTGATTGGTTATTTACCATATATTTCTGTTATATTCCACTTCAGTCTTCCATATATTATGGCCATCTATAAATCAGCCCATTAACACTGACTTTCACCACAAAAAATAGCCATGGTGTACCAATACTTTCATATAAGGCTGTTTAATAGGAAAAAGAATGAATTGATTATTTTACCAATTTTAATTTTAACCATGCCATATGTAACTAATGACAAAAATAACATTATAGGTAGTCCTTGACATACGACCTTAATGGATCCTTCCTAATCATTATGGTTGTAGGTTGTGATGGTGGTAAAATGGATCAGTTACATGACCAACTCAATTTTATGGCCTTTTTTGAGACAGTCATGAAGTGAACACCATAGTCACAAAATGGCCTCAGCAGCCATTAAGTGAATTAATGAGCATGGTTTTGCCCAAAAACCCAGTGGTAAGGGCCAGTGATCAGCAAAACTGTTGTAAAATGAAGTCATGTGACCATGGGACAGTGCAAACAGCTGTAAATGCAGCCATGTTGCCCAAAGTTTGGTCACATGACAATACAGGGGGCCTGACCATTGTAACTTTGAACTTTGATCATAAGCCCTTTGATCTGGTGTGGTCATAATTTGAATGTTGCTAAGCAACTAGTTACAAGTTGAGGACTACTTTAGTTAGGGTTTACACATTTTGGCCAGTAAATCATAAGTACAACCAAATCCCAATTTTACCCAGTGCATTTACTGTGTTCTCTTCAAAGCCCTTTGCATATCAAACATAATACTATCCTCATTCCATGAACTTCGAGGTGCATGCTGTGGTTGATGCATATTTAGAATAAGATGGACTACTTATTTTAAATCTTTATTTTAAAACAAAAAAACAAAAACCTCCCCATGTAATTTTGCGAGTCAAAAATATGCTTGCAAAGTTGCTGGACCGATTGCTCTATCGTGAATGTTGGCCCTCTGCCAGCTATCATGATATGTCACTTGGATCCAGTGAGCGATTTCTTAGTTATAATCTCCTATCAGGTAGTCCCCAAACCGAGAAAACAAATTCTCTAGTTACTAGACAGGTACAGTCTGGAAATTCTGGTGAAAGCCCAAGTTCAATTTGCAGTTGGTAAATATGCTAATGATTTCTTTTAACTGCAATAGGTCTTTGTGAAAGTACCATGAGACTTTTTAAATCCGCTGCTTGCTTTTGATCAATTGCTTAATTATTTTAGCTTGACAATAAAATTAAACACTTAAGGGCTAGCCTTGTGGCAACAGGAAATTCAATTTCCCATGTTGCTTTCAGAAGCAAATCACAAATGCAGCTTCCTGAATAATGTTTTTTCCTCTTCTTCTAACTTTTGGAATATCTCCTAAGCAGATAATCAATTGAGCAATTCTGGCATGTGGTGGTACCACTCAGATCATGGAGCTTCAAGTAAAAGCAGGGAACCTTGTGGTGGTATTATAAGGATGGCTTAAAAGAGCCTTGGTGGCTCAGGCTGTTAATTGCCTGCACTTAAGTTCCAGCTGCCTACAACTGCTGTAGGCTCGAATCCCACCAGGCTCAAGGTTGACTCAGCCTTCCATCCTCTCGGGGTAGGTAAATTGAGGACCCAAGATTGTTGGGGGCAATAAGCTGACTTTGTAAAAATGCCACTTAGTAATAAGCAGGCATATACAATGGAATGAAGGCTATTGCTGAGCATTGGGTTGTATCCCAAAATTGTAAGCGCCTGAGTCTCCGGAGAAGGGCAGCATATAAATGTAATTTAAAAAAAACTGTATATGTAAAATATTTTTGCATGCTGAAAGAACTCTACAATTCCTAACATAATGCTTTTTTGTTAGATATAGAGAGATGATCCATGTGTGAATGCTATTACAATTGTGTAGCAGGACTCATTGATACAGTTAGATCTGAGATGTTCCAATATGTGCGTAAACTAACATCTTAGAAAATGCTTCATGGCAATTTCCTCTGGACTGCACTTTAAAAAATAGTTCGATGGATGGATGGATGGATGGATGGATGGATGGATGGATGGATGGATAGCAGAAGCAGGAAGAAATGCCAACCCACCCTGGCTGTTCCAGATAGAAGAATAGCAATAATATTAGCAGTAGCATCTAGAGTTATATACCGCTCCACAGTGCTTTACAGCCCTAAGTGGTTTACAGAGCCAGCATAATGCTCCCAACAATCAGGGTCCTCATTTTACTGACCTTGAAAGGATGGAAGGCCGAGTCAACCATGAGCCCCATCAGGATCGAACTCCAGGTAATGGATAGAGTCTTCCTGCAATACTACATTCTAACCACTGCACTACCAGGGCTCCTTAAATACATATATTTATTTGAAATTTAAATACATGCATTTGAATTATATTTCCATAATTTCCCCATAAATACAACTCTCAGGCTGTGTTTCAATGATAGCTGGTTTATAGCTGGTTTATCCAGATGGAGCAGGATCCCCAAGAAGATCTCTCGTATCCTAAGCCCTGAAGTGAAAAACCTCAAAATGCTTGAGGATAATATCTATTCCATGTGTCATAATATTCTATTATCAATGGTTGGAACTAAGAGGCGGGAGTTGGAACTTGAAATAACTAGTCTAAATAGATGAGGAATGAGAAATTATATATGTATTAGAATGAGTATGTTGGTCAAAAATAATTATACAAGACTAGCAAAGTATAAGTAGTATGTATGTCATTTGTCTTTCACTTTGGTGTTCCTGATTCTAGGGGTGCTCATCTCCATTACAAAGCTGAAGAGCCACTGCTGTCCGAAGGCATCTCCATGGTCATGTGGCCGGCATGACCAAATGCTGAAGGCACACAGAACACTGTTGCCTTCCCACCAAAGGGTCCCTATTTTTCTACTTGCATTTTTACATGCTTTCGAACTGCTAGATTGTCAGAAGCTGGGACAAGTAACGGGAGCTCACTCCATTACGCGGTGCTAGGGATTTGAACTGGTGAACTGCCAACCTTTCTGATCGACAAGCTCAGCATCTTAGCCACTGAGCCATCGTGTGCTTGAGGATATTTTCAGTAACTAACCCAACAGGAAGAACCCTCAAGACTAGAATTACTGGACCCTTCTTTGAAATAAGTCTCTTAAAGAAAAAGGACATCCTTTCGGTGTGGCGTTCTTCTGGCCCTCACTACAGATCATCATCGAGTTACGACCATAATTGAGCCCAAAGGTGTTTTTTGTTTTGCTAAGTGAGCCATTTGCTAAGTGAATTTTGTCCCATTTTACAACCTTTCTTGCCACCATGTAACTGAAGTTACTAAATTAGTAACACAATTTTTAAATGAATCTGGTGTTCCCTTTGACATGGCTTATCAGAAGGTTGCAAAAGGGGATCACATGACCCCAGGACATTGCAATGGTTATTAATGTGAGTCAGTTGCCAAGGGTCTGAATTTTGATCACATGACCATGGGTAGAAGTGGGTATTCAACTGGTTCTGACCAGTTCTGGAGAACCAGTAGTGGAAATTTTGAATAGTTCGGAGAACTGGTAAATACCATCTCTGACTGGCTCCACCCCCATCTATTCTCTGCCTCCTGAGTCCCAGCTGATCAGCTGGGTCTTCTTTTGTTGCCCTGCACAGGAGAACAAAGCTGGAAAGCAGGTTAGTGGGGTAGGAAGGGAATGGGGATTTGGCAGTAACCTTCCCCTGCCATGCCCACCAAGCCACGCCCACCAAGCCATGCCCACATAACAACCACTGACCATGTGGATGCTGCATAAGGTCACTTTTTCAGGGCCATTGTAACCGTAACTCTAAATGAACTGTTATAAGTTGGGGATTATTTGTAGTGGTAACTTCCTGTGACATCAATGTGGGCTGAGATAGCCTAGAACAGAGGTGTCGAACTCAATTTCAATGAGGGCCGCATCAGGGTTGTGTTTGACCTTGGGGGCCAGAATGGGCATGGCCGGATGGGTATGACCAGCTCGATGTCACTCATGTTGGGTGCGCCTGTGGTGGCCCAAGTGCTCTGTCAGTGAAAACAGGCTCCCGAGCTCCGTTTTCAGCTCTGACAGCATTGTGCAACCTTCTGCCAGTGAAAATGGAGCTTGGGAGGGCCGCCCGTGACTCTCTAGAACTCCATTTTTGCTAGCAGAGGCACCATGGGCTGATCCTTCGCTGGTTCCAGGGTGGCCCCGTGGGCCAGATGTAAGCACCCCATGAGCTGGATCTGCCCCCTGGGCCTTGAGTTTGAAACCCCTGGTCTAACACCTCAAAAAAAAAAAAAAAGCTTTGAGCTAGAGAAAAGAAATATAGCTTTGGCCACTACTTGGAATGTATTGGGAGAAGAGCCTCACTAAGAAAGAAGATCTAATAATCTATCTTGCTCTTTGTGTTTAAGGAGAAAGGTTGCTTTATTGGATTTTACAGGTTTATTAAAAATATGATTAGGGCTCCCCCGTGTCCAAAGAGTACATAAAAGGATGGTGAATCTCTCAGGGTCAATTTAATTCAGCACCTCATTCTTCCAATGTTAAATTTGTTTCATCTAATTTTTTTTATTAGGTTGTGATTTTTTTTAAAAAAAGAACCCTATTCTGTAGATATTTCTATGCTTACATCTTTTAATATGTACATTTTTGTAGGCCCCTTTGTTCCTACAAAGGGTTTCTGGGAGGTGGCAGGCAGGACTGGGCCATATTGAATTCAACTGCAAAATAAGGTTGAGTAACACAACTTTTTTAAAAAAAACCTGGAGATGACAACATGCAAGCTATTTTGGGTTCCCTTATAGCTTTGGAGGTGTGAATTGGGTAAATTTGTATTGAAGTGCAAACTGCGTGCATTCCTTTGAATCTCTCAGAAAGGCAGGAAAAAAATGGATACATTGGCATAAAAATTATCTAATTTAACATACATCCCATTGGGAGCAAAAATTGCTTGACCAAGATTTGAGTTTTATGAAACACCCAAAGAAGTATTACAGATTGGAGTTTGGCAACTTTAAAAGGTGAGGAATTTTCCCTTTATTCTGAATTAAAACTGTAGTCTATTTTGTGATAATGGGGAGACTTGATAGATGAAGAGGCCTCCTGATTAGATAGATAGATAGGTAGGTAGATAGATAGATAGATAGATAGATAGATAGATAGATAGATAGATAGACAGACAGACAATGTTAGATAGATGATAGATAGATAGGTGATAAATAGATGATAGGTAGATAGACAGACAGACAGACAGACAGACAGACAGATAGATAGATGGATGATAGATAGATAGATGTTATAGATTCTATTCTTTGAACATACAGTAGCTGGCTTGCTTAGATCTCTTTTCTGGAAAATTCCTGATACTTTGTGAGTCAGATCCACTGCACTGGATTTATGCACTCAAATTCTTCCTATTCTCCCACCTCTTTGCTAACATTATAGCTGCTTTTACAGAAATAATGAAATCAATGACATGTATTTTGAGTCCCTTAGCTCTTAACAGTCTTGTTCAATGCAAATTAAGCTCTTCCATGACTTGATTCTGATCAGATCCAAAGTGAAGTTTATTCTTTAAAAAGCAAGCAAGCAACAGCTATGACTCCCACACGAGAAATGCAAATAATATTATTAGTGGGCAACTGTATAATTCTAGGAGGCAATCAGCAAATAGAGAAGGCAGCTGAAACATTTTGTACAAGAGAATCTCTGCCCTATCACAACTCCTGTGTTTGTGAAATACAGGAGCATCTGGCTCAGTGTCTTAATTGGGAAAAAGAAGCATGAAAATTAAGGGAATGTGCCAATTATCAGAAACAAAAAGAATAACGGGCGAGAATAAATATATATTTGGATATTGCACATCAGATTGGCCTAGTTAAAGTTTCCTCTACATAACTACAGGTAGTCCTCAACTTACAACCACTCATTTAGTGACCATTCAAAGTTACAACAGCCCTGAAAAAAAGGGATTTATGACTGTTTTTTACTCTTAAGACCATTGTGGCATCCCTATGGTCATGTGATCAAAATTCGGATGCTTGGCAATTGGCGTGTATTTATGATGGTTCAGGGGTCATGTGATCATCTTTTGCAACCTTCTGATGAGCAAAGTCAATGGGGAAGCCAGATTCACTTAGCAACCAGGTTACTAACTTAGCAACAGCTGTGGTTCACCTAACAACTGTGGTAAGAAAGGACCTAAAATGGGGGAAACTGACTTAACAACTATCTGGCTTAGCCATGGAAATTTTGAACTCAATTGTGGTTGAAGGTGAAGACTACCTGCATCAGTGTTTCCGAGTAACCACCAATGGGAACCTAGACAGGAAACTTGGTTATGCCCCATCTTCTAACTATAGCTGTGGCTACTATATTTGGGCAATAAATCCTGCATGACTACCAGATGGTCACAATATACGATAAAGGGTTGCAAGTACTCGGCATGGCTAGTTTAGTGAAAAGAAGGACCAGGGGAGACATGACAGCAGCATACCAATATTGGAGGGGCTGCCACAGAGAGGAAGGGGTCAATCTATTTTCTAAAGCACCTGAAGGCCAGACAAGGAATAATGGATGGAATCTGAACAAGGAGAGATTCAACCTGGAAATGAGGAGAAACTGTCTGACAGTGGGAATAATCAACCAATGGAACAGCTTTTCCTTCAGAAGCTGTGGGAGCATCATCACTGGAGGCTTTCAAGAAGAGATTGGACTGCCATCTGTCAAAACTGGTGTAGGGTCTGCTGGGGTGGGGGGGAGGGTTGGACTAGATGACCTATAAGATCTCTTCCAATTCTGTTAATCTGTATTTGTATCTACTTTGCTTCTATCTAATGGTGATTTGGATAACTTCAGATCAGATACAATTATTCTAGTTTACTGAGCTTCCCATGGCTGCTCTCTTCAGATATAGAAGAAGATCTGCTCTATCAATGTCTAACTATTCATAGTAATTTTTATATCAGGCTTCACATTTTGGGAGAATGCCAACCAAGGATAATGGAAGTGTGTTGACTGACACAGAAGGGGGGGAATCCTAGGCTGATTTCCTGGTGATAGAACTATCTTAACCACCAGCACACCTCCAGAATCACGATTCTGCTTTTCTTCTTCCTTGGCTTGTTATTTTCTGTTACACATTGTTCAACGCTCTCTTTTCTCCTTAGCACATCATATTTTTTAATCCTAACATGTTCCATAAGAAGATCTCCCTTTTGATATCTCTCCTTGGGATCAGACAGAATTCTAGAAACCAGAAAACAAATGGCTTGCCAGAGAGTGAACTTCCAAAGTTGGTGGGTTCCATTCCAAAACCTTTTTTTAAAAAAATCCAATTTAAAATGTAAATTGCACCAAAACAAAAGCAAATATTGCAGCATGATGGCTCTTCCAGCCAGCAATGATCTGTTCAATGACTGTGAAGTATGTAATCTAAGGAAATCAGATGCAGAAAAGCTTTGAGTCATGCAGGATGCAATGAAGAGATAAATGCTAAAGAGCTCACCCTGAAGTTAAATCAGAAATGAAAAAAAATTGGATGATGGACTAACTTTAAAGATATCATAAAAAAGCATTAAAATGGAAATATAAATGGGTAAAGCACATGGTACATTTGCCTGACAATAAGTGGACAGACCAGAAGGCTGGAAGTTTGAGACCTCACATGATTGGGGGAGCTCCCATCCTTGCCCCAGCTCCTGCACCCCCAGCAGTTTGAAAGCATGTCAATGCAAGTAGATAAATAGGTACCACTTTAGTGGGAAAGTAACAGTCTTCCATCTTGGCATATAGTCTTGCCAGCCACATGACCATGAAAGTGTCTGGACAATACTGGCTCCCTTGGCTAAGAAACAGAGATGAACACTGCCACCTTAAGTCAGACATGACTGGATAGAACAAACCTTTACCTATACCTTTTTTTAGGTGGGCAGAACAATTGACAACATAGTGGCCTTACAACTGCACACTTGGATAATATCCTACAAGATGGAGAGATAAACTATGGAAAGAACACGATCCCAAGTGGACCATCAAAGTGAAAGACCTAGTACAGTACCGTATGTTTTTTTTAAATGCAATTTATACTGTATTTTAATTGTTAAGTGCTCAGAGTTGCCTTGGAGAGATGGGTAGCCCTATAAATCCATATCAATAAATAAGAATCTGTTGAACTCATCTCATCACTAACCAACATTATCCCACTGAAGGCACTGATGAGGCAAATTGAATGAAATGCCATTAAGAGTGTTGCTACACATTTAATCCCTTTTCCATTCTGGCACATCAAATGCTCTGATTGGAGGGCAACTTTTGAAGGGGATTGGAATCAAGGCAGTTGGGTGGGTTTCTGTAGCCCTGGGAGTTATGACCCTGGATCTTTCATACAAACATATTGATTTGTTTTCTTTTTTAAAGTACATTTTTATTCTCATTTCACATTTTTCATGCTAAAAATGATACAGGTTTTTATATTTCAAAATAAAAATAATAATTATTCCTTTGGTATAAAGCTATATCTTGGATTTTTATTTAGACTTTCATCTGTATGTTGGGGATTGCAATTTTAGACAAAAGGAAAACAGACCTGATTTTCTGAGGTGTGCAAAAGGCTGATGTCTTGTAGTGTATTAGCAATTAGAGTACAAAACAATTATTGCAGAATATAAATAATATATAAATAAAATTAAGCCTTTTTAAGAGGACAGAAGTGGAAAGGAGAAGGCAGTTAGGATCAAAATCCTACCAAGTGTTAAGTATAGAATTAAACTGGAACACATTTTTTCTGAGATCCTACCCTTTCAATTTCATGCTACTTAGTATATTTTATGCTTTGTATATTTTGTTTCTTTTTTAAAGTTAATTTTTAGTTACAATAATTATACTAGGTTTATTTTTAGTTGTTTGTTTGTATCTCACCTTTATCATTTTTACAAATAACTCAAAACAGTGAACATATCCAATACATCTTCCTCCTTCTATTTTCAAGACAGCAACAACCCTGTGAGGTGAATTGGGCTGAGAGAGAGGGACTGATCCAAGGTCACCTAGCTAGCCTTTTTGACCAAGCAGGACTTGAACTCACAATCTCCTGCTTTCTAGCCTGGTGCCTCAACCTCTAGACCGGTGAGGGTGAACATTTTTGTTGTGGTATGCCGAAAGCGCATGCGCATGTGATAGCACATGCATGCTTGCCAGCACCCACAATGCAATGCCCCCTGCCCCCTCGCATCGTAATACCCCACCAACCCCTTATCTTCACTGCGCATGCACGCACCTCCAAGCTGATTTTCGGCCCTTTTGGAGCCTGGGGGAGGCTGTTTTCACCCCTCCAGAGGCTCAAGGGAAGCCTCTGGAGCTTCTGAAGGCTGAAAACGGGCCTATTTCAGCACTTCCAGTATTTCCAGAAGGCCCATTTTTCAGCCTCCTGAGGTTGCAGAGGCTTTCCTTGAGCCTCCAGGATGGCGAAAACAGCCTCAAATGGACTGAAAATCAGCTGGGAGGTACGCATATGTGCAGTGCAGGTACGTTTGGCTGGGTCTCGCGTGCTTGCACAAATGGCTCTGCGTGCCATCTCTGGCATGCTTGCCATAAATTCGCCATCACGGCTCTAGATTCTCTTATGTATTACAGTAGATTTATTAGATTTTCATTTATTCATTCAATTTATATGCTATTTGCCTGACTATCTACGCAGCTTACAATAGTATAAAAATAGAATAGAATAGAATTCTTTATTGGTCAAGTGTGATTGGACACACAAGGAATTGGTCTTTGGTGCATATGCTGTCAATGTATATAAAGAAAAAAAATACATTCGTCAAGACTCATAAGATACACTTAGTGATAGTCATAAATTACTAATAAGCAATCAAATCATATTAGGAAACAAAACAATATAAATTGTAAAGATACAAGCAACACAGTTATAGTCATCAGTGGGAAGAGAGGTAATAGGAAGGATGAGAAGAATAATAGTAATATAGTCTTACTAAATAGTTTGACAGTGTTGTGGGAATTAGTTGTTTAGCAGAGTGATGGCATTTGGGAAAAAACTGTCCTTGCGTCTAGTTGTTCTGGTGTGCAGTGCCCTATAGTGTTGTTTTGAGGGTAGAAATTGAAACAATTTATGTCCAGGATGTGAGGGGTCTGTACAAATTTTCACAGCCCTCTTTTTGACTTGTACAGTCTATATATCTATATCTATATCTGTATCTGTATCTGTATCTATATCTATATCTATATCTATATCTATATCTATATCTATATCTATCTATCTATCTATCTATCTATCTATCTATTATCTATGTTTTTTTTATTTGTGCAGTCAAAAAAACATAGATATAAAAACATTAGAAGTAAGATTAACAAATAAATAAAAGATCAAAACCAAGCACAAGGTCAGAATGGGGATATTGTTGTGTCACCTTGAAGCTGACAGGAGACTTTAAAATCTATTGGTGATCTGATTTTTTTTTCTTTTTTGCTCGTATTTTTGTGCACACTTTTTATCAAGCAGAACTAGAAATTTGTATCAATGCCGAATCAAACTGTCTCTTACTTCATCAACTCCAGATGGATTGGATCTACCAACATTGGATCATTTTGATTCCTCACATCAAATATGCCATTTGAATGAAATCAAACACTCCATGAGCCTCACACAGTAGGAGCTTAAAAGATTTTATTTTTTCCCCCTGTTTCATTTGCCCAAATCCAGGGATTTTCTTTAGAAAGTGGCACATTCTTCAAACAAAAGTTGGATTGGTGACTTAGGAGGGAGTGAGGGGAAAAAATCACACTATTGCTTGAAGTTATAATTGTGAGGAAATATAAGATGGTGGTGCTCAGATGAAGTCTGCATTGCAGGGAAGAGCCATCTGTGCTGTGGCGGCTCTGTTTGTATTTTAATGTTTCAACATATCGCAAAGATAATTAAGAATAACTATAATTAAAAATGATTACAACAAATTACTCTTCCCTCAACAGTAATGCATACCTAAAACATATAACTTTTTAAAAAAGGGTTGCTATAACCTGTGAAAGATGGAAGCATAGAAATAGTTAGTGAAGGCACACACACACACACACACATACACACACACACTAAAACGGAAGCCAGGAAATCTAAAAATTGTGCCAAGAAAAATGAAATTATGTAACTGATATAAGGGAGGCAAAGTGTGCAGATTCTGGATATCCTTCTGCCAAATAAGTTCTTTGCAGTAATACTAATGCGATGACCAAAAAACCCCAACCAACAAATCAGTACTTTTTTTCCTCACCACGTTTGGTAAAAGACAATTGGCTTTCAAAAATATCTTTGAAAGGTGAAGAGTGAAATAAGGTGTAGCCTTCTGGCTGGTATTGCTTTGTGTGGTGTCAGGAAGGGCATCCAGCCAGCAAATGCTCAGCTCCACCCTGTCGCACTCACTCTACCCCAAATTAAGGGAATGCTGGATTGTAAAAATGGAGGTCTTTCTTTCTTTCTTTCTTTCTTTCTTTCTTTCTTTCTTTCTTTCTTTCTTTCTCTCTCTCTTTCTTTTTTCCTTTTTTTCCTTTTTTTCCTTAGTGCAGAGATGGCTAAGAGGTGGGCACCTTTGTTTTACTATTTTTGTTGCTGTGGTCTGCAGCCTTATTGGTTAATGTGAGAAGGTCCCTCATGGGATTAATTTCCATTAACCCATGAGGTAACGTCTCACATTAAGGGATGTGTTCATCCAGATTGACTTTGGAATCATTGAAAGAGGAGTAAGAGAATACCACTTCCAAAAGGAAGACAGCACCATCATATAAAGAGAAATTGAAAAGGAATTCTCAACCTCTCCTTTTGCAAAGAAAAATTGTGAGGTAAATTTCAGTCGGATATTTATAATATATACAGATAGTCCTCACTTATGACCACAACTTTGCCCCATTTTATAACCTTTCTGGTCACAGTTGTTAAGTGAATCACTGCACTTGTTAACTTAGTAACACAATTGTCAAATGAATTCTCAATTCCCCCTTGTCAGCAGGTCACAAAAAATGATCACATGACCCTGGGACATTTCAACCTTCATAAAAATACCTGAAAGTTGCCAAGTGTCTGAATTCTGATCCTGTGATGATAGGGATGCTGCAACGGTTGTGTGAAAAGCAGTTCTAAGTCACTTTTCTCAGTGCCGTTCTAACTTTGAACAGTCACAAAATGAAAGTTGTAGGTCAAGCACTACCTGTACCACAGCAGCTTATTCTACTAGCCATTAAAATTTTGTTCATGTATTCTATAGATGTTTTGACAGAAGCACTGCGTATCTGGGTTGCAAAAAATTCAGGTGACCCCCTAGATGTCAACAACAAAGCATGTAACACTGCAATGCTGTGATCTAGTAGAGTTAAGAGTTCAGTGTTGTCCCTTTCGGTTGATCACCCAGTTTTCTGCAGCCCATATTGAGTTGCTCTACAGCAGGGGTGTCAAACTCAAGGTCCACAGGCTGGATCCGACAAGCGAGGTACTTAGATCTGGCCCACAGGGCCACCCTGGAAACAGTGAAGGACTGGCCCGTGGTGCTTCTGCCAGCGAAAACGCAGCTCAGGAGGGCTGCACACATCCCTCCCAGGCTCCGTGTTTGGTTGTGATGGCCTCCTGCAGCCCTCTGCCAGTGAAAATGGAGCCTGAGGGGCCACATGTGGACCCCCCCAAGCTCTGTTTTCACTGGCAGAGGGCTGCAGTATGCTGTTGTGCCTGAAAATGGAACTCTGGAGCCCACTTTCTCTGGCAGAACTCTTGGGCCACCACATGCACCCCAGCACGAGTGATGTCAAGCTGGCCACACCCATCCTGGCTATGCCCACCCCATTCCCCCAAGGTCAAACAGATCTCTGATGCGGCCCTCGATGAAATCAAGTTTGACACCCCTGGTCTACAGCCATAAATGGAAACGTAGATATAAATTTGGCTATAAAACCCTTCCAAAGAGTGATTTTCCATACTTAAAGGCTGAATCGCAATCTCCCTCAGCCACTTAACTATTACATCAATTTGGAACTTATATAACTTCCAGCAACTAGATACTCCCTTTGCCTGTTCTCTGCTGGAGAAAATCTTGTTTTGCCTGTTTTTAGTACACAATATTTGTTTTCAAACCATTCATCTCTTGATCTTTAAGATATACAAAGCAAAACCTTTAAGAAAGGGAATTTGTATTATAATTGCAGACTTTTGGTCACATGGTGGTCACTCAATCTTGTAAGCTGACAGGAAGTGCAAAACTGTTCCATGAATAAAACATTGCAATAAATATTGGAAGAATCAAAATCAATTTCCCAGTTAATATTTATTCACTGTTCCCAAGTAGTAAACTATTTGTCCAGCTTATGATATTTGGTGCATTTTATGCTTTTCTTCCGTTGCTGCATTGATCAAAATGATCCTACACTCTAAAGGGGTAAGTTCTTTCACTTAAAAAACTGCGTTGTTTTAAACGTCTTTTCTTGGCACTAAAAACAATGAGCGTGAAGCTGGAGTGAAACTGTATTTTCCAAACATTTTCTTCTGATTCAAATATGATATAATCAAGAAGATATGTGAGTTGCTCAGGCATTTTCCAATAGGCCATGAAACTAGACAGAAGATGGATTCACACATTAATCCTGTTCTCGCATTCTCACACCCAGCTCTTTACTCTCTCAGCCAATACCTACAGTCTGGTGGTATGATTACTAACTAAGCTGGGCAGTCATTAAACAAGGACTATCTACCCCTTGTTTAATGACTGCCTGGTTTAGTGGCTGTTCAAAGTTAGATGGTACCAGAAAAAAATAACGTGATTGATAATAGATAACAGATAATCAGAGTTGGAAGGGATCTTGTAGGTCATCTAATCCAACACCCTGGCCAAGCAGGAAACCCTACACCATTTCTAACAAATGGTAGTCCAATCTCTTCTTGAAAGCCTTCAGTGATGAAGCTCCCACAACTTCCAAAGGCAACTTCTGTTCCATTGGTTGATTGTTCTCACTGTCAGAAAGTTTCTCCTTATTCCCAGGTTAAATCTCTCCTTGTTCAGTTTCCATCCTTTATTCTTTGTCTGGCCCACAGGTGCTTTATTTATTTATTTTATTTATTTATTACTTGGATTTGTATGCCACCCCATCTCCGAAGACTTGGGGCAGCTCACAACCAAAATCAAACAACAATAAATTAGTTAAAAGAAAATTAAACGAACATAAGCCCAGTATAGTTAAAATGTCAATTAAAATTAAAATATTGAAAATTTAAAATTAGAAAATCCCACCCCCCAGGAGATCAGCACAGCCCGGCCTGTTCGAATAACCAAGTTTTCATATCGTGACAGAAGGTGCCAGACGGAGCCCCAGGGGTAGTTGGTTCCACAGGGCGGGAACAGCCACAGAGTAGGCTTGACCCCAGGGCACCGCCAACTGGCATTGACTTGCCGACGGCACCCCGAGAGGCCCCTGCCTGTGTGCTCGTACAGGGCGGTTGGCATTCGATATTGGTAGGAGACGCTCTCATAAATATCCTGGACCTTTAGAAAATAGCTTGACCCTTCCTCTCTGTGGCAGCCCCTCAAATATTGGAAGACTGCTATTGTGTCTCCCCTGGTCCTTCTCTTCACTAGACTAACCATGCCCAGTTCCTGCAACCATTCTTCATATGCTTTAGCCTCCAATCCCCTAATCATCCTGGTTGCTCTTCTCTGTACTTTTTCTAGAGTCTCAACATCTTTTCTATAATATGGAGACCATATTATATTCTAGGTGTGGACTTACTAAGGCTTTATAGAGTGGTATTAGTAACCTCACTTAATCTCGATCGCATCCTTCTGTTAATGCAATTTAGGATTGCATTAGCTTTTTTGGCTGCTGCTGCACACTGCTGGCTCATATTTAGCTGTTGTCCATTAAGACTCCAAGATCCCTCTCACAGTTATTGCTATTAAATTGGTTCTTGCACTTCCTACAATCCCAGGATCTCTAGGTCATATGATTAAGCTTTGAGCTTTTTGCAAGTGGCAGATGTATACATGATTGCTGTTTGTGAACTTCATAGCAGGACAAGCAGGGTCAAAGTGGCAGAAGGTTGTATTTAATGGACTTCTGAAGTGATTTAGCATAGTTCTTCTTAGTTTTTTTTTATCTAATGAAAAAGAAAGGATCTTCAGTCTTCGGAGAAGGGCGGCATATAAATGTAATTAAAAAAAAAAAATTTGATTGGATACATACAACCTAAGGAAGGCTGAATCACAAGGCGTATCTAGATATGTAGAACAGTTAGAGGTTTTCCAAGACCTGCTTAAGAATTGTATATCAGACATCATGTATGTGACAGAAGAAATTACAGGTGCTTTTCACCTTTCAGGTTTCCTATTTTTACATTCTACTATTGTATTTATTTATCTGTCAATTAGCACACTTAAAGATTAGCAGCTTCATTCACTCTATCTACATTTGGCTTGATTTGTTAGGGGCTTTTTGTATGCATGCTTGTGTGTGTCTTAATATGTGTGAAGCAAGCTCATGCGGTTAGTTTATTTGTGCATTACATAAATTCAGAAAATTGGATAATACAATAATCAGATTAAGTGGATTGTTTGCCCGTAACAATTATATTTGAAGTCTTCAGATTCTGGAGTAACTGCTCTAGTCTGTACATACAATACAATATGTATTTTCTAGGCAGGTGAGAAATTCATCCATCATGTTAATTGAGAGATAGAGGCTATTGTCTTGTCTTTGTTTCTGGGTATGAGGAAGTTAACCAGCTGCAGAGTCCAAGGATCTTGTCTTTTCCTTCTGAGCTTTAAAAGAAGTCCTTCTCTCTTGATAAAACTTCCCAGTATACAAGAGCACAAGAGGGCAGCATTACATTAAAATATATTGTTGTACAATATGCACATCTATATTGCTAAATAATCCCAAAGCTTCACTTTTCTAGAAAGCATGGTTTTTATTTTTTTTCCCATTAAATGCAGCTTGCACCATTTATTGGAACCACTGACTTAAAAAACAAACAAGCCAAAACAGACATTTGAAACAGAAGCAGAGTAGCTATTATGAGACACAGCTAGTTGATGTGTTCTGCAGAAGTGTTCCAGATGTTAACCAGACACCTCAGAACTAAACAAGGGTGGAAATGCCCCATTCCTCCAACGTTCTTTAGTTCCAGGGGTATATTTTTGAAAATAAATTCTCCTTCATCAAATTGTAGAGGTACGGATGAGGGACTAAAAGGAGGAACAATGTTTGGTGGGGCACTAATCTTCAGGTTCGGAATTAAAAGGATGCACTGTGGTGACCTAGGTGGAACCTTTCTAACCCTAACCCTAACCCTAACCCTAAGGGGCTCTGGTGGCTCATGTGCTTAGGATGCTGAACTAGAAGACCAGTATCAACAGTAGAGACCTTCAAATTTCTAGGTTCAATTATATCACAAGACCTAAAATGGACACGTAACATCAAAAACGTCATCAAAAAAGCACAACAAAGAATGTTCTTTCTGCACCAACTCAGAAAGCTCAAACTGCCCAAGGAGCTGCTGATCCAGTTCTACAGAGGAATGATGGAGTCTGTCATCTGCACCTCTATAACTGTCTGGTTTGGTTCTGCAACCCAACAGGACAGACACAGACTTCAGAGAGTAATTAGGACTGCAGAAAAAACAACTACTACCAATCTGCCTTCAATCAAGGACCTGTAAACTGCACGAGTCAAAAAGAGGGCTGTGAAAATATTTACAGACCCCTCACATCCCAGACATAAACTGTTTCAACTCCTTCCCTCAAAATGGTGCTATAGAGCACTGCACACCAGAACAACTAGACACAAGGACAGATTTTTCCCAAAAGCCATCACTCCGCTAAACAAATTATTCCCTCAACACTGTTCAACTATTTGCAAAGTCTGCACTACTATTACTATTAATCTTCTCATCACTCCTTATCACCCATCCCTTCCCACTTGTGACTGTATGACTGTAACTTTGTCACTTGTATCCTTATGATTTATATTGACAGTTTCCTAGTATGATTTGATTGCTTAGTGAACCCTATGACTATCATTAAGTGTTGTACCTGATGATTCTTGATGAATGCATCTTTTCTTTTATGTATACTGAGAGCATTTGCACCAAGACAAATTCCTTGTGTGTCCAACCATACTTGGCCAATAAAGAATACTATTCTATTCTATTCATTGAGAGCTCAACAGCTTGGCAGTTCTAAACCCGAGAGCAAGCTGTGTGATGGAATGAGCTCCCATCAATTGTCCCAGGTCCTGCTCACCTGGCAGTTGGAAAGTATGCAAATGCAAGCACATAAATAGGTACTGTGGGAAGAAATATCCATCTGGTTCAGTTCCAAGCTGGGAGAAAGACACTGGAAACATGGAGGCTGATTGGAAAGAAGGTTTAACGATGAACAGAACCACCAAGCATGGTTCTGGTGTAGCTGACCACATGGAGTTGAGAGGGGGGTTTATACCTGGGCTTTGTATTTGAGCTTCCTGTTCCTGTGCAAGAACATGTATTCTATTGGCTTTTGTCAGACTCCCATGGGGCCATGTAGGGGTTATGTAGGGGTCATAGCTGGCTGTATAGGCAAAGTACAAATCCTAGGGGTTTGTCTGAGGTAAGTTTGGTTGAAGTTTCTGAGGGTGGTGCAATAATTCCTATTGTGGCTTAATGGCTTTTGTCCTGTTTTGCCTCTTTGGTGAGGATGTTTGCTTATGAATAGAGCTATCTAGTTTTGTGGTTCTGCTCACTTGCCTAAACCCCACAGGCTAGTGGTTTCCTTAGGGACTTTCCATGACCTCAAAAGACTGCTGAGGCAGTGGTGGGATTGAAAAACTTTTATCACCAGTTCAGTGTGCATGGCTTGGTGGACATGCTTTTTGCATGTACACACACTTGTGTGCACAGGTGCCCCAAATGTGCACTTTGCGCAGGCACAGAGGCATTTGCACAGGGGCAGAGGCATTCCAACTCACCTCCTGCAAGCCTGCATGATCCCGGTCATTTCAGCAGTTGCCGCACAGCACTCTTCGGTGCCGCGCAAAGCGGCTGCACTTCAAAAGTAGAGGATAAAGGTGAGTATGGGAGCCCAGATGGGCCCAACAGCAGAGTGGCAGAGAGAACCGGTTCGATCTCTGCTGCTCATCGCCACTACCAGCTTGGCAGAACCCGGCTGAACCAGTAGAATACCAGTACTGCACTGAGGCCTGAACTTTAGCCTCTCCATATTAACATATGAGCAATCATCAAATTCAACAGATTCCTGATGAACAACTACCTTGCTTAACAATGGAAAGTCTGGTTCCAATTGCGATCGTAAGTTGAGGACTACCTGAACAGTCTGTGAACAAGCTTAGTTAGGCTGCTGTTGTAGCATAGTTTTATAATTTAGACTTAGACTTATATAACGCTTCACAGGGCTTTTCAGCCCTCTCTAAGCAGTTTTCAGAGTCAGCCTATTGCTCCCCAACAATCTGGGTCCTCATTTTACCCACCTTGGAAGGATGAAAGGCTGAGTCAATCTTGAACCTGGTGAGATTTGAACTGCCAAATTGCAGGCAGCCAGCAGTCAGTAGAAGTAGCCTGCAGTACTACATTCTCACCACTACGCCACCGCAGCTCTTGCTGAAATACTGTAACTGAAACTCTGTAAACCCCCTTAATAAGATCCACAATTCCACATACAAACCATATTCCACATACAAACCATATTTGGCTTAATATCCACAATATATCCTTACAACAGTATATTTACACACTGCCCAAATCTTCTAAAACTGTCTTGTCCTGAAATAGCCAGATGGAAGGGTGATAGCTCCTTCCATTTCAGAAAGCTGCCTCAGGCTCTAAAGGAAAAAAAGTACTTTGATTTATATCTGGTCAGCTGGCAAATCAAAGAAAGATTGAAAAACAGACAATTTCAAATTAAAGTAAAGTAAAGTATCTGGGTACTGTCATATAATAGAATTATTTGTACTGGATTCTTTTACCCCAGCTTCTATTTTTAATCTAGGTTGTTGAACTGATGGCACTGATATTTTGCCTTTTCTATTTTTTAAAATTATCAAAAAGTCGGTTTCATTTACAACCCATTTTTTTAGAAATCAAAGACAGCATGAATAAGTATCCCACACCACGTTTATCAAACTTGGGTAAAAGTTAACCATTTTTTCAAGGAACAACAACAAAATTAAAAGAGTACAATGCAAAATAACCCCCTTCCCTTTGATATTATCACCAGAAAAGAAGGATAAATAGTGATAACACTATAAAAAGAGGGGGAAAAACCTCTAAATATATTGTAGTAATTAAAATAATCTGAATATAGCAAACAGACTCTAATTAACAGGGAAAAATCCACTTAATAATAATAATAAACTATATACAATTAATTTACTCATTGAGGTTATCATTACATCTAGACCATATATGTGCCAACATCATATGTAATCTTGTTATATTTAGAACACAGACACTTTTCAAAAATAGACAGCAAACTCGTATCTCAGATTTCTTCCTTCCAATCAGAAGAATAGGTTTCCAATTACATCGAGTTTCCAGGTCAACCAGACCCGAGTTTAATGACCCGTAGTTAAGAACAGAACAAAACACGTGTTATTAAACATTGAGTGACTAAAGTTAAATACAATTCAAGTTTATTATACAATACTACTTATCAGTGATGGGATTCAACATTTTTACTACCAGTTCTGTGGGCATAGCTTGGTGGGCGTGGTGTGGCTTGGTGGGTGTGGCAGGGGAAGGATACTGTAAAATCCCCATTCCCTCCCCACCCCACTAACCTGCTTTTCATCTCCGTTCTCCAGTGCAGGGCAACCAAAGAAGACCCAGCCTATCAGCTGGGACTCGGGAGGCAGAGAATAGATGGGGGCGGGGCCAGTCAGAGGTGGGATTTGCCAATTCTCTGAACTACTCAAAATTTCCACTACCGGTTCTCCAGAACCTGCCAGAACCGGCTGAATACCACCTTTGCTACTTATGTAGTATACAGGTAATCCTCAATTTACAATGACAACCAAGTCCATACTTTTTGTTGTTAAGTGAGACATTTGTTAAGTGAGTTTTGCCTCATTTTATGACCTTTCTTGCCATAGTTGTTAAGTGAATTGCTGCAGTTGATAAGTTAGTAACATGCTTGTTAAGTGAATCTGGTTTCCTCGTTGACTTTGCTTGTGAGAAGGTCGGAAAAGGGGATCCCATGACTTTGAGACATAGCAACGGTCATAAATATGAACTAGTTGCCAAGCGGCTGAATTTTGATCACGGGATCATGGGGATGCTGCAAAGGTCACAACTGTGAGAAATGGACATTTTCCAGTGCCGTTGCAACTTTGACCGGTCAATGAAGGAATTGTTGTAAGTAAAGGACTACCTGTATAAGGTTGTTGTGGTTAGCCGGCAGCAGGTGCAGACGGCTGAGGAGAGCGAGGACTCAGATGAGGGGCCAGGACCATTAGGGAGTGGACTGCTGCCTTCAGAGATTGTGGGGGCTGGCAGCAGTGATGAGGAGGTTCCTGAGGAGCCTGTGCCAAGTGCGTGCAGGGCTGCTCGCAGGAAAGAGCAGCTGCAGCAGCATGGGCGACTCAGGAGTAAGGCTGCAAGGTAATGGCCCCTCCTTCAAGAAGATAAAAGCCAGCTGTGAATAGGACGTTCTTTGTAGGAAGCAAAAACATTTTTAAACTCAGCCTCGTGGACATTGCAGTATCTTAAGTTGGTATTTATTTATTTATTTATTTATTATTTATTTATTATTTATTTATTATTTGGTCTTATATGCCACCCTCTCTCCCGAGGGACTCAGGGCAGCTCACATAAAAACAACCATACAAAATAAAAAAGTTGAAAAAGAATTAAACCAAATTCGACCAAATAATCATTAAAACCCACTAACAAACATTTAAAATATTAAAACAACCCTCCCTCAGTCCAGGCCGGCCTGTTCGAATAACCAATTCTTCAGGCCACGGCGAAAGGAGTAAAGGTCGGGGGTCAGTCGCAGCTCCAGGGGAAGCTGGTTCCACAAAGTGGGTGCCCCCACAGAGAAGGGCCTCCCCCTAGGGACCGCCAGCCGACATTGTCTAGCCAACGGTACCCCAAGGAGGCCCTGTCTGTGGGCGCACACCGGGCGATTGGTATTCGATGCTGGCAGGAGACGTTCCTGCAAGTACCCCGTCCCTAAGCCATGGAGAGCTTTGTAGGTAAGCACCAACACCTTGAATCTAACGCAAAGGGCAGCCGGCAACCAATGCAGCTCGCGCAGGAGGGGTGTAATATGGGAGTATCGGGACACCCCCATCACAACCTGCAATTCACAATTGTCTTCACAATTTGAAGACTCTTGTGTTGTGAAAAATTTCTTATCTGTTATTCTTGGCAGCCTCGCACAGTTTTGGCGACGTTTGTGCTTATCAAAGTTAATTAGTTTGCAGCAGCCTTTTAATCAGGGATTCGTAAGAATCATTCAAAGGTTTCTGTTCCCTTTGGATCGTGTTTGTTTTATTGGAAAAGGGTTTGGGTCAGAACAATGGTAATACTGTGTCAGTTATATACAAATTTGATTTAAGGACATGGAGCTCATTCTTAAATTAGAGATTACCTATACACAAAATTGTCTTCTTTGTGGTGTGCTTGGTGCTCTCTGAGTTTGATTGTTTTCTAGCAGAAGGTTCATTACCCAACTAGGCAACATCATCAGTGTGTCATCCTCATTATCTTCCTTGCTGTATCCCAGCACCCATAGAACCATAATGCTTCCCATAATGCAGGGGTGCAATTCAACCGGTGTAACAACCAGTTCGGTGAGTGTACTCTTCACCTGAACCAGTCTGAACAGGTAAAATCCCACCCCTGCCGTAATGACAAACTCAGTTTTAGGAATACAGTATCACATTGAGATCCTTAAAAACAACATTTCTTTCCAAGCGCAGATACAGCTAGCTATAACAGGACCAAATAATGGGAATTAAAGAACTTTCAAAACTCTTAAATTGCCAGCATAAATAAAAATCTAACGTTCATCTTTTTGCAAACATTTTTTGAGGAGTCTGATAAACAAAATAATTTCCTTGTGTGAGATGGATGGTCTAGAAATATAAATCAATTAATAAGATAAAATATTTTGAAGACTTTATTTCAATTTTAAATCATAGGAAATGGATTTCATTCTTTAATGCCTAGAGCCATTGATTCTCCAAATTAGGTATTTTAATTCTTCATTCCGGGGTCCATGAAGAAGTAACTAATACAGACTTTCACATTTTATTATCTTTAAAAAATGGAACTGTTGCTTTGCATTTAAGTGCTGGGTCTCTCAAAAAAAGCTAAGATTTCAGGTGCCTTGGAGGCTGGAAAAGTTTAGTTCATACATGTTTTAGTTGCCTGTATTGCCAAGCATATATTGGAAGTGAATCAAAACTCAGAGCACAGTCTCTCAAAATCTTTGAGAATAATCCTTAAAAGTCAACTGATTTAAAGTATTAATCTGTTGTTTAGATCCACAGAACATCTTCCCTCCAGTGTTCAAATGTTAGTTATTCCACAATGCCAATTTTATTTGTGATTCAGAAATAAATCATAGTGGCATTTAGCTCTTAATAGCTGAATTTGTCTAGCAGCTTTCAGAGCAGGAATTTAAGACTTTAATTTAATATACCTGTACCCTAAAACTTGCCAAGATTTCAAAGATGTTACCCATTTTGTCCTCCAAGTGGGCCCAAAGAAGAAAGTAATTGTAAAAAGTCTTATTCTATTGTCTCCCATAAAGCCAAATATAAGCTAGCCTAGATGGATATGTGTTTCTGTGTGTATATAGGGATAAGTAAGTATATTTATTCAAAGAATATGTGTAGTTAATTTGCATCCTTCAGGAAAGAGTTATTACATTTTTCTGCTTATACTTCGTTTTTATTTAGATTGCCATCAATCTGACCAAGCTGAAATTTCAGCACAATTTTCAGCTCATTATCGTTGTTTGTACTATTAAATGAAAACTATACCATTTCTAAGGAGAAGGAGGAGGAGGAAGAGAAGATAAATTTTTGCCATCAAGGCTGCCAGCATCAGGGTGTAACTCTGCACCATTAATTTCTTCCAGAGTGACATTCTGATATAAGCTGAACAGATGGAATTGCAGGATTGTTCTAGCAAATTTATCATAAAAAATGCATCCGACACCTGTGTAATTTGCCTAATCATTTTCCTAATAAGCTCCCACCATTAATTATGCACGATTTCCACAATGCAATCAAGATAAAAGTAAATCTGATGACTTAATACCCTTCAAAATAATTGGTTCACCCAACACAGGGCTGCTTCTTCTTTCCATGGCTGTGCCAATTAATTGGGAGGAGGAATGGGGGGGTGGGGTGGGGGAGTTTGCACCCTGAAGGAGTCAGCAGAATGGCTGCTGATCTCATGGTGGGAGGTAGCCCTGTGGGTTTTTTTGGGCAAGAGTCAAGGATATTAGCTCATGAAAGAGAAGAATGGACTGGGCTGCCTCCCAGCCCAGTCTCCTTTATTTCTAGCTTTAACCCTCCAATTCTGCATTTCATCCACCCATTTCTTTTTTATCTTCACTCCGCCCAATGGCAAACAGATGCGATTAGTGTTTTTCAGCCATCATAAAAACTGACGGCGGGACTCCATTGGCCTAATGAGAATCAACTTTTCTGAGGTTGCCGCCTCGCAGTGCAACCCACCTGTCACATCATTAGGTGCCATTTCTGCCTACAATCCACTTTGCTAAATGAGATTTATAGGCCCCTATGAGAGAGCCGTCCAGCAGCATTCTGGCTTCAATTAGCTCAAGATTAATTGTCTGCAGAAGGAAGAAGGAGGAGGAGGAGGAGGAGGAGGAGGAGGAGGAGGAGGAGGAGGAGGAGGAGGAGGAAGGGCAAGAGAGGAGGAGGAGCAAGGGAGGAGGAGGAGGAGGAGAATGAGAAGAAGAGGGGGAGGAGGGGGAAGAAGAAGAAGAAGAAGAAGAAGAAGAAGAAGAAGAAGAAGAAGAAGAAGAGGAGGAGGAGGAGGAGGAGGAGGAGGAGGAGGAGGAGGAGGAGGAGGAGGAGGAGGAGGAGGAGGAGGAGGAGGAGGAAGAAAGATGGGTAGTGTTAGGAAAGAAAATGGAAGTATGATTCAGGTATTCCACAAATAGGCCTAAGGCATTGTGGAAGAAAACGTGATAATTTAAAGGTGCTGCAAATTTCCTACACCTCATCTGGATGAGCAAAATTAACTAGCACTAAAAGCTGTCAAATTAAAGGTTGACTTCTGGATATTAGCACCTTAAATGTCACTGAATTTTCCCTCTCCTGGTCTGCTGCCACCCTCCCTTTCCTGCTCTCCTCTCTCTCCGTCACTCTCTTTTCATATTTTAAAACCTTTACCTTCTTCTCACCTCCTGTGGCTCCATGTTTGGCAAACCCACAGCCAGCACACCTGCACCTCCACACAAGCTGCTGCTCTCACTAACTGCTTGCACGTGCCTAGACCGGAGCTATTCGGCGTGAATATCTGTTGTAACCATGGCTACGGAACAACTGGTAGTTACAAAATTTCCTCCATATTTAATGCCAAGCTAATTATGTTTGACTATGTCATAATGGATAGTTAGAGGCCTGGGAAGGTAAAAACATTACCTGGAAAGATAAGATGAAATGCGGGGTCCTCGGTGGTCTCTGAGCTGGGTTGTTTTCTTGCAGACGTTTCATTACCCAAACTAGGTAACATCATCAGTGCTAGTGGATAGTTAGCAGCTAGTTTGGGTAGTGAAATGTCTGCAGGAAAACAACCCAGCTCAGAGACCACTGAGGACACCTCACTACTACCAGAGGGATAGTGGATATAAGTTAATCTCTCTCTATAAAAGCGAAATACCACTCACGCATCATCACAAAATCTCCAGAACTGTAAAGCGTACAAAGTTGACATTTGGCACTTATGTTCTTCTTGGCTTCTAGGTGCTCACTAAGAAAGGATTTTTCGAAATGTCCATCAGAGCATTAGTATTTCCTATATTATTATTAACAAGTTCGGATGCTAAGGAGTTCTACTCCCCTTCCCCACCTGAAAAGAAATCTGTTCCAAATGTAAAACACAATCAGAGGAGAGGAGTTTCAGTTTCAGTTTCACAGCAGCAACCAGCTTTAGTACAGAACAGTTGAGCTAAGCCACGCCCAGGCTCCTTGCTGTCTCCTTCTTGCTCACACAGAAAATACCAAGAAGCTTCTTCGGCTGTGACTGGATGGTGGGGAATGGAAGGGTTTGTGATCCTTCCATTCCCATAAATCCTTCCGTTCCCCACCTTCCAGTCAGAGCTGAAGAAGTTTGTTGGATGAAAAGCAAAACGTCTTCAAAGAAAAACCAGAAAGTCCAGTTGCCTCCTGAAAAAGCACCTTTGGGATAACCATGATCTGGACGACTGAAAATCTCCATAGAACATTTCATTTGGTCAAAATCAGTTCCTATTTGTTCTCTCTTCTTTTGGTGCACATAGGTTTAATATTTCTTTGATTTCTTCATTTCTTCTTCTGCCCCCTTTCCTTTTAAACATGCTTATGGAATTTTAAGCTGCAAATGATTTTGACTACTTTGGCAAGAAGACAATGTACTTAACAGGACCAGCTCTTTGATTAGGCAAACTAAGATTAAAAAAAATATATGGCAGAATGCCTTTCATGGGACAGGTCTACCTCTATGTGAACTCAAAGAAATATTTTCCTTAATTTCCTTGAATGAAGGTTTCCAGGACCCAGACATTAAGAAACAGAGAAACAATTGAAACATATGAAGACTAATAAAAAAATTTATACTTGTTGCCTTTATTATCAACTTTAGATAAACATTCCAAGAATTTTACAGGGAAGGTGTATAGCCCTGTGTTCACCAAAAAAAAAATGTCTTGCAATTATAATTGCCTACAAACTAGACTGAATGAATGATCAAGCAGTGCGCACACTTGTGGAACAATTACAATTTTTTGGCAGATTTCCAGTACAGGAAAATTATAGTTAAAAATGAGTAAAGTTAGCATTTACAAGCGGCCATACCAACTGGAGTATAGATCAAAAGCAATATCTACCAAGGGCTAATGTATTTAAAATTATTGAAAGTAACCTTGAAAAAGAGTCCTTAGAGCTTGGGTGGCTAATAAATTTAAATAAATTAGAAAGGATGGCTATTAGATGGGCTGTAAATAATACAGATCAACAAAAGCAAACAACAACTTTGTTTAGTCATTCAGCTTGTATTGAACATGGACATCTATTTATAGTAAAACACAAGGAAAAAATAGTAGAGAGCCACTTTGGTCTGGTAGTTAAGATATCAGTTTAGAAACCAGGAGACAGTGAGTTCTAGTCCTGCCTTAGGCATGGAAGCTGGCTGGGTGACTTTGAGCCAGTCACTCTCTCTTAATCCATGATGTGAGGATTAGGTGACAAGCCAGTCAATCAATTTCTCTCATGCACCAACACTCAGTGATCCTGCAAAAGTGGAGCCTGCACTTCTGGGAAAATGCTAGAAAGAAAAAGAAGGAAAAAAAACATCAAGGATGAAATAGTATGAATTTATTATCAGCAGTGGATTGAATCTCAATCTTACCTATGTTACTGGATAGCATGAGTCAGCAAGTTAGAACAAAGCACTCTCAAATCCATTGTTTTAGCCACCTTGGGTTCTGAAACCCTTGTGAATTCATCTTAGAAGACACACATGACTTAACTGAAAGAGGGCACCAAGCAGCACCAAAGTTGATTAGGGGACTGCAGGCTAAAACATAAAGAACAGTTGCTGGAATTGGGTATGTCTAGTTTAATGAAAAGAAGGACTAGATGTGACATGATAGCAGTGTTCCAATATCTCAGGGGCTGCCATAAAGAAGAGGGAGTCAAGCTATTCTCCAAAGCACCTGAGGGCAGGACAAGAAGCAATGGGTGGAAACTGATCAAGGAGAGAAGCAACCTAAAACTAAGGAGAAATTTCCTGACAGTGTTAAGTTTGCATGAAGAGTCAGACGCGAAGAGCTTCAGTGAAGAGTTTATTAAGTGACTACAGCTCGAATGGACCCAACTTGGCTGGGCTACGGCTGCTTCTTATAGCCAGCAGCCGTAGTTGCCAGCCAATCAGAGTGCAGGGTTTTCCCGCACTATTTAAACCAATCCTATTTGACATTTTACAAGAACAATTCAAACTAAACCAATGACATTCAAACCTACATACATAACAGTTAGAACAATTAATCAGTGAAACTACTTGTCACTGGAACATTCAACAACCATTTGTCTGAAATGGTATAGCATTTCCTGCCTGAGCAGGGGATTGGACTAGAAGAATAACTTAGTTATTCTGTTCTGTTCTAATTCTCAGCCCTTAGGCACATCCAAATTCAAGAACTCAGGGAAAGACTAGATTGTATTAAGATGTTCAAGTTATAGTTCTAGTGTAGCTCTATGTCTACTCTCATGCATTTCTAAGGATCATTGTATGAATCTGCAACAATGCACACACCTCAAAACTTTGAGCTTTGATGAGAAGGATTCTGTGTAGGAGAAACTAATGGGGGAAAGCCCAAGAAAGTTGGGTGTTCCTTTAAAAAAGGAGAGTGGGAGACACAAGAGAATAATCACAATTTCAACAAGGAAAATAGCAGAATGCAGTGGTACCTTGGTACTTAGGGTGAATTGGTTCCAGGAGGTGTGATGACTACTAAAACAGACGGGTCACAAACAAACCAGGTGACTTACCATTTGTTTTCAGCTGGGAGGAACTTTCTGTCTGTCCTTTTCCTATGTCAGCAACCTTCTCAGCATGGCTGACTTCCTGTCTGCCCTCTGTGTCTGTCCCCCTCATTTTGCAATGACCTTCCCAGCATTACCGATTTCCTGTCTGCCCTCTGTGGCCATCCCACCCAATTTGTAGTGACCTTCCCAGCATGACCAATTTCCTATCCTTTCTTCACAGCTGCCACCCTCTTCCTATCGCAACACATTGGGTACTAAACAAATGTGAAGTACTGGGACATCATTTTCACGTCAAAATATTTCAAGTTCCAAATTCAACTAGTTTTTAAACAGTTGAGTACCAAGGTACCGTTGTATGTCAATAAAAGTGCAAGAAAGAAAAGGAGGAAGTTTAAAGAAGACTCTCAAATCAAAAATATTTGAGACATATAAAGAGAAATTCTACTTAAAAAAAGTACACATAGGAACACGGAGACTTTGGAAATGGTGTCTGAGAAGCTGATGGATGAATTGAGGCTACAAAAGCATTTTGAAAGGGTTAACAATAACAACAACAATAAAAGCTTCCTTGAAAATTTTCAGGACATAAAGAAGTGAAGAGAACAAAACTACACAGCTCTTTAGTAGGAGAATATGGCCTGAACATAGGATTGATCTGCAACTCTTTAAAGCAGCTGTGTTTTTTTATCTCCATGTGCTTTCAGTTTGATCCAAAATCTGCTGCACAGCTGAAAAGAAACAATATGGCTGCTCTTCTGTTAAAATAGCATAAGAATAACAAGTGATCCAGAAAAGGCCAAACTACTCAATTCCCACTCTCCTTCCAGTAAAAATATGGGAAGACATGGGTGAATTTGTCAAAAACACATTATTAGATGAACTTAATTTTGAGTTTTTGATTGGATTGCTTCATTAGTAGATTGTGGGAATGCCATATACATGAATCCTGACTTCTGCACAGCATTTAAAGAATTATCCCATGGCATTCTGATTAGAAAGCTAGTTAAGTATGGCATGTTGATTAGGAGAAATCACAGCTGGCTTGAAGAATGTACTTAAGTCAAGCTCATCACTGGTTCCTTTCAAACTGGAGGGCCTAGCCCTTGGCTTACCACTCTTCAGTGTTTTCATTAATGAGTTGGGTGAAAAGGTGGAAGGAATGTTAACGAATTTGCAGATGGCACAAAATTGGGTGGGATGATTAATAATTCTGGAGAGAATAATATAAACTATCTGGATAGGTTGGTGAAACTGACTGAAAATAACCAAATAAAATTTATCAGAGACAGATGTGAAGACAAAGGAAATCCAAAGGAATAGAATGGGCAATATGGGTAGTCTGTGATGACCAGAGGCACGGTACAGAGGCAATACAGGCAGCTGGCAGTTCAAATTGCCCATTTATTGCTCCAAATGTTCCCCAAATGCTCCCACATTTCTGGCAAGTCCCAGAGCAAAGTGATGACACACACACACACCCACCAGCAGCCTCTGGCTGCAAGTAGTCCAGCACAACACTGAGAGCACAATGGCTGCAATGCAAGAAATCCAGCAGGGCAAGTCAATGAATCCAGGAAGCAAAAGAGCAAGGCAATTAATCCAGGAAGCCAGGAAGAAAGCGGGAAATCCAGGAAACTTCAAACATTGGCAATGGCACTCAACACTCCAGGAATTCAGTGTTTGGTCCCAACAAATGCCCCTCCCCACAGTGTCTCCTTAAGTCTCAGTCCTCAGGTGTGCCTTGTGAAGAGGGGTGGGGCACTGTCCTCCCGAGTAGTCAGGTCAGTCTGCACTGTTCTTGCCTTCTCTCCACTGTCAGTGCTTGAGGATCAGGAGGGGATGGTCTTTGCTCATCACCTGAGCTCTGTCTCTCACCTTCACTGCTTAGATTGTCTTGGTCATTCTGCCTCCCTTCCTCCCTGCCGACAAGCCATCCCACTCCTGAAAGACCCTGGCCTGACAGGACATGTTCCTCCCCACATTCCTCCAAAACCAACGAAGCCACCCCCTTGATCTCCGCCGACTCCAGTTCTGGCTTATCTTTTTCTGCAGATTCAGGCTCTGAAGGGGGCATGACATAGTCCTTGACTTAAAACATTTCATTTAGTGAAAAACCATTCTATTATTACCACCACTACCAATTGGGAGAGGTCTGGTGGTGAGGTAGCAATTTATAATATAGCTTCCTTTCTTTGTGTATTGGCTTCTTGGAATTAAACTGTATTTCTTGGCTGGTAAGAATGTGGTCCTCCCGTAGATGGAAAGGTTTAGAGAAGGATCTTAGCTGTAATTCTATTGACAGCTAATAGAGGTATTCCTTTTAAATGGAGTATTCAAGGTCTTTGCATGGGGAAATCAAAGGCTTCACAGTTTATCCACAGAGGCAGGGAAATGTCAAAAGAATTAATGTTTGTGTGCACACAGTCAGTCACATTCTTACTGTTTCATGTTTTCCAGGGTGTTGGTGGAGAAACACACGAGTCTTTCTGACTGCCTGATCCAAACAAAATGCAAAAGTTTTTTCACAATTTAGGCAGTAATCATGCATGAGGTAGGAACCAGGACTTTAATGTCTTGCCAAAGGTTCCTTTACCTTAAACCAGGAGATAAATCCACAAAAATACAGTGAAATATACATCAAGTCCTTTTGTACAGTTGCCACTTACCAGACTGGAGTGTCTGGTTGGGTCTCTGACAACATCTGGCTTCCCATGATGCTCAGCTACAGCAGCTCTGATAAGAGAGGTAGTAGATACCATGCTGACTTAAGAAGGCTCCTTGCATGAACACCTTAAATTAACCATCCAATTGCAACAATTAATGTGACCAAAGTGGCAAATTATTAATTGCAGAGGGAATAGAGTTATTTTAATGATATGCAATTTAGGCTGAATCTCAATTAAAGTATCCCCCAACAGATTTCAACTAATTTAAGACTAACTTTAATTATTCAAATCTGGTTTCTCACTGGGCCCTTACTGTTTATTTATTTATTTACCCAATTGATATGGCCGCCCATCTCAGACAAATGACTCTAGGAGCCTAACACAAGCACACTGTATATATAAGCAAAAACAATAAAAAATAATTAATAATAATAACTTCTCCTTGACAAAATTTCCATCGGTCACTGCTTGAATCTGCACACATGCTGTAGTATGCTGGTACATGGCAATATCCTAGGTTCTTGGGAAGAACTCAATGCATATGAAGGCCAACACCAGCTAAAAAACTTCCAGCTGTGACTTCATGTTGTGGTGAACAAAGAACAATAATTAAATTAATAAATTAAATCTTGGACCCCACTTAGAATGTCTGTGCATTGACAAAAATGTCCCTCTGCCAGTTCTAAAAGGTCAGGCTTCTTGGTTCTGCACATGAACTACTACACTGAAACATTACAATCTCCTAGGTTCTTGGGAAGAACTTGATTCATATGAAGGCCAACACCAGCTAAAGAAGTGGTAGTTGTAATTCCACATTGTTTTGTACATTATTATTATTAAAAAGAAATAAACTGACAATCAGCAGCTGAGACGTCTTAAAATAAAACATCTGTACAAATACAATGCAAAAGGAAAGGTCCATCGAGTGGGGCCTTACTGAGGGGTTTACTTCCCATCAGCAGTGCCACATTATGGGATCTAAACAGTCAAGGTGGTAGACGTGACATTGTACCCAAGCTTTGTCCCTTTGTATGTACAGTACCTGCAATGTTACTACACAATGCCAATCTCTCCAACTCACCTCCAACTTGCCTGTTTTGATCTCCTGCAGACATGTCCATCAACTATCATGGTTTGTTTGCTTTCCCTGCTCTAAATTTCTCCCCCAACTTGGGTGATGGATTCAGAGGTGGGTCTTCTCTATTCCTGTGTACATCTGAAGCATTCTATCAGCATTGTGTCCTAAGATACAAAATTCCCCATTCCTTTTAGAAGAAATATTATCCTATGAGGGAAGTTTGAAGGAATGGGATACGTTTGGTTTTAAGAAAGGACACCTGAAGGACGACATGCTAGAACTCTTTCAAAGCTTGTTCCAAAGCTTGAACACCACCTGTTCTGTCCCAAGATTCAGGACATGGAATCATGTGTTTAATTATGGGAAGCCAGATTCCAAGTGAACATTTGAAAATTCTCCTGACTAATTTGATAAGGAAACTAATTTGCTATGATGATAATAGCTCTTCTTCATTGGATATGTTCAGGCTTAACAACTGTGTGGAAATATTGTAATCTGAATTCTTGCACTGAGCTTACGATTGAGTATCGATGCTTTTGAAGTTTGGCATTGGAGAAGATATCTGAGTATACCATGGACAAGCAAGAAAGTAAACCAATGGATCATTGAAGAAATCAACACAGAGTTCTTCCTGAGACACAAATGACCAGGCTCAAATTATCCTATTTCAGATATATTATTCAAATACCTAGCTGTCTGGTGAAGACTTTAATGCTGGGAAAGGTGGAAAGAAAGAGAAAAAGAGAATGAACAATAGCAAGGTAGTTAGATTCAATTACAGTAACAACAAATGCATCATTGGAAGAGCTGAAGGACCAGATCCTCTTTGAGAAAATATTTCCATGCATGGCTAAGAGTTAACAATGTCTTGATGACATGTACTCATCATCAAGCTCTATGATACTATAATAAAACTTGGACCAGGCAAAGAAATTGTCTCTTTCTTTCACCAGTTTTCACTCAGTTTCATGAAAAAAGTGTTTCCTTTCTACATTTCTGTTAAAAGAGAGGAAATTTTGAGACAAATTCTTATATATTCAATGTGTTGTCTTTGGAGTGATGTAGGACTAAGAGGTATGGATGAATGTTCTGTTTTTCTCTCCAGCAGCCATCCTGATTTTCCATGCTTAGTTGAGTCCCAAGACAGAAAATATACTTTCTTCCATATATTTTTCATAAAGATCTTCAGGTGGGATTGCTTTTGAGAAGTTGCTGGGGAAAAATAAAACCTCTTACAGAGAAATAATCAACCCACAGTTTGATTGAGAATTTTGAAGGTTTGTTTATGACAAGCTCTAAACTTTCTGTTGCCCCAAGTGTTTTAGCTCCATCAGAACAATAAGAGCATTCCATTAAGTCTTCAAAAGGTTTGCACCTTTTTAGTCGCAGCTTTTTAAGAATTTTCAAATTACATTTTTTTCCTGAATTCACTAAGAAAACTGCTAATTACCATATCATTTCTCAATGAAGTTGAGAAGTTTTTACTTCTTCCTATGTCAGGTTTGTGCATAACTGGTACTTGTTTGGAATCTGGGAATCCACATGTGTGTGCATGTATAACCAGAGGTGGTATTCAGCAGGTTCTGACCAGTTCTGGAGAACCGGTAGTGGAAATATTGAGTAGTTCAAATACCACCTCTGACTGGAGATTTTACAGTATACTTTCCCTGCCATGCTCACAAAGCCATGCCCACAGAACCGGTAGTAAAAAAATGTGAATCCCACCACTGTGTATAACTTTATCGCCATGACGTTCCTCTTAAGTCTGACAGCAAGCAACATAATTTTTATTCTTTATTTCACGCCTCTCTCAAAGGTCTTTTCCTTTGGAGCAACAAAGTGTCTTTTCTGAAATCAAGAAAATAGGCAGGGGATAGAAAATTCTGCCTTCTTCATTATGATTAGAACACTTAAATTAATTGCAGCCGGTTGGAATCTAATACTCATCTGCAGAGTATTAGATGAGGATTTAATACTCATCTTTTTGTAAGCTGGATCATAAGAAAATATAAATTATGCTTTAATTCTCTGATGTGGAGACCCACAGCTCCTTCAGCCAGAAGAGGTTTTTGAGGCTCTTCTTCCACCTACTCTGTACAGCTTTGTCACTGAACGGCCTGATTATATAATTAGATTCTGCCTTTATTATTTTAATGAACTTACTCCAGCCCTCGCTTAATTCCGAGGCATGACTAGAAGAAGACACATCTATGTAAAACACGGATGGTCGTGATCACGCAGACTGCCTGCAGATCAAATGGGGAGTTTTATTGATTAAGTCTCCCTGCAGTAGAATTAAACAAAAGAAAAGGTTGTGTGCATTTTTTAAACCTTGCTCTCTATTTGAAAGGTATAGATCCTGGTTATTTGCTGAGGTAAGGGAATGTCTACATATCACGTCCTTGACATAAAGCTTGACAGGAGGAGAGAGACACCTTTGAAGATTTACCTACCTAGCTGGGGGAAAGCAACAGCTCTCTGTTTTCAGAAGAAAAAACGTACCATCCAAAGTACTAAGGGAAATCCCTGCAGAGTTTTATGCACTATCTAGGAGACATTGGCCATGTTGCTTTTGAAGATGCTTACAGGTATTGGGGACTGTAACTCCCAGAAACCCAGTGAATTCTGATTACATCTGTGACAAATCTGGATGATGTAAGGTCAGAGGAGGCTTCGCTTTTGTTTGGATCAGAGGCAGTATTCAGCAGGTTCTGACCAGTTCTGGAGAAACGGTAGCGGAAATTTTGAGTAGTTCGGAGAACCGGCAAATGCCACCTTTGACTGGCCCCGCCCCCACCTATTCTCTGCCTCCCGAGTCCCAGCTGATTGGCTGGCTCTTCTTTTGTTGCCCTGCACAGGAGAACGGAGCTGGAAAGCAGGTTAGTGGGGTGGGAAGGGAATGGGATTTTTGCAGTAACCTTCCCCCTGAAGTGAGGTGGGAAGGGAAGAGTTTACAGTATCCTTCCCCTGCCATGCCCACCAAGCCACGCCCACCAAGCCATGCCCACAGAACAGGTAGTAAAAATCTTGAATCCCACCATTGGTTTGGAACTTAAGAGTGGTAATGGGAATTTTAAAATCTACACATATTATGTGGCATCAGGAATTGATTTGACAATGTTAGCCTATATTCATTTTATTTCTTAGGTTAAAACCACCTATTGATTGATTGGTTTATTAAACTTAGAGCACTTATATACCACTCCATCTGGCTTTATAGCACTCTCTGGGCAAGTTTATAAGGTCAGCACATTGCCCCGAACAAACTAGGTCTTCATTTTACCAACCATGGAAGGATGGAAGGCTGAGTCAACTTTGAGCCAGTCAGGATTGAATGCCAGGCTGTGGGCAGTTTCCTGCAATACTGCATTCTAACTATTGTGCCACCAGGGCTACCTTATATACTGCCTGTCTTGCTTAAAACCATTAAAAACAAGAGAAAACATTAAAATAATATTAACATTCAAATTGACTTAAAAATTAACAAGATGGCAGGAAAGAGAGTAAGAGTAATTGGCAGAATCAGATTTTCACATCAAAAGGATGGGTGTGGATCAGGGGTGGGATTGAAAATCCCAGCAACCAGTTCTCTGACCTGTTGTTGGGTGGGTGTGGCCATGGTGGGTGTGGCTACTGGAATTTCTGGTTTGGCCATTTTTCACTTTCCCCAGAGTCTGGAGTCTTCCCTCAGGGCTCTGGGACGTGAAAATGGCCTCCCTGGGCTCCAGAGGGCCTCCAGAAGCCAGAAACAGGCCCATCTCCAGACTTCCGGAACTTCCAGCTCGGCCCGTTTTCACCCTCCCAGAGCCTCCACGTGGACCCTGCACTTATCTGAATCCAAAATGGGCCATGTGTTGACTCCTGGGAGGGGTGGGGCAGGGTGGGAGGGGTCAGCAGGCTGGTTCAACTACCAGCTCGGCGAACCAAATGTAAATTTAACATCCAGTTTGCCCAATCTGGGCTAAACCGGCTGAATCCCACCCCTGGTGTGGGTCTCACCTCAAGAGATATGATGGTCCAGAGGGTGGGAGCCACAACAGAAGAGATTCTTCTCCTGGACTTTGCTGCCTGAAATTCCTTTGCTGACAGGGTCTACAGCAATGACCACAAAAGAGTGATTTAGGATTGCTAATTGCCAGTCAAATTTATCAACTGCGTATAACTTATCATGGACCTTGATGAACAATAAGAACAACCTTTGGGAAGGATATCGCCAAACTATCCCTTCCAACATCTCCCTCTGGCATGATCAGTTATGAGGAATATTGTAGGGTAGTACAGAGAAGATCCCAGATTCCATATACCCATCACAGAAAATGGGCAAAATTTAAAAGTAACAGTATACACATACACACACACACACAGAGAATATATGATTTAGAAACTCTTTGCCACAGTTTTATACTTCTAATAGTTAAGATTTTCACTTGTCAATTTGTTGACAATTTGGAGGCATTAGCTCTTGTATACACAGATTTCATTAACCTAAGTAGCTCTTCTTATTCTGTTCTATTAGCTTCTCTGACATATTTTCAGAAAGCTATCATAGTGTTATAATAAATACCATTGATTTGCAAAGGGCTGACATTACTTTGCAACAGTAATCATTAAAGAAAATAAATGCCTGAAAGATCAAGCTTAATATATTGGGTTTTTCTTTTTGCTAGATCAATGTGAATCAACAAATACATAATATTTTGTTCAATGGATGTTAAGGGCATTTATGAAATGGCATCACAATGGAATGGATTGTTTTGTCAGTTAAGCAAAAATAAAGATCAAAAGGCTGGAATTTTACAACTGGTATAAATTAAAAAAGAAAAGAAAAGGCCACTCCCCATCACAGTCGAAAAAAATCCTGTGTCTTGACTATATAACAATTTGTCTTCTTTGGTAGAGACAAATTTCAGCATTTGTCAATAAATCTTCAAAATTCTGTATCTGCATTTTGAAAAAAGGATGAACATGATTTCAAGTACAGATAAATTACATTGACTATATATGCTTTACGTTGCACAGAGTTTTAGTAGGACTGGATTGCAATGACTTGAAATATTAGTAAACCTGTTGCAATTCCCAGGACTTCAGAAATTTCTTCAGTGGTTTGGTTATGATTACAAATTTATGCCATATACATTTCCATTCAGGAGTAAATCAGTTTTGTTTATAGTATACAGAATATTCCAGGTCAATGAGAACGTCCTTGACTTACGACCACAACTGGAAACAGAATTTCCATTGCTGAGCAAAGCCGTTGTTAAGTGAATCATACCTTATTTTATGACTTTTTTGTCCACAGTTCTTAAGCAAATCATTGCCATGATTAAGTGAATCATGCCGTCATGAAGAGAATGTGGCTTCCTCCATTGATTTTGCTTGTCAGAAGCTGGCTAGGAAGGTTGCAAAGGATGATTACATGACTCCAGGATGCTACAAATGTAAATACATGCCGATTGACCCTGGGACCGTGGGGATGCTGCAACAATCATAAGTGTGAGGATGGTTCACTTTTTCTTTTTTAGTGTTGTTGTAACTTTGAACATTTGCTAAACTGATGGTTGTAAATCAAGGACTACTTGTGTGGATTTGAACATCTTGGCAAGTTTACTGGCTTTGGGTTTGGTATCAGGCTACTCTCTATGTGCAAACAAGGTGATAGCAACAGTAGAATAGAATAGTATTCTTTATTGGCAAAATGTGATTGGACACACTTGGTGTAAATGCTGTCAGTGTACATAAAAGAAAACATACATTCGTCAAGAGTGAAGAATCATAAGGTACAACACTTAATAGTCATAGGGTACAATAAGCAATCAAATCATACTAGGAAACAGTCAATATAAATCGTAAGGATACAAGCGACAAAGTTACAGCCATACAGTCACAAGTGGGAGGGGGTGGGTGATAAGGAGTGATGAGAAGATTAATAGTGATAGTAATGCAGACTTATTAAATAATTGGACTGTGTTGAGGGAATTAGTTGTTTAGCAGAGTGATGGCATTCGGGGAAAAACTGTCCTTGTGTCTAGTTGTTCTGGTGTGCAGTGCTCTATAGTGTCATTTTGAGGGAAGGAGTTGAAACAGATTATGTCTGGGATATGAGGGGTCTGTAAATATTTTCACAGCCCTCTTTTTGACTCGTGCAGTATACAGGTCCTCGATGGAAGGCAGGTTGGTAGTAATTGTTTTTTTCTGCAGTCCTAATTACTTTCTGAAGTCTGTGTCTGCCTTGCTGGGTTGCAGAACCAACCCAGACAGTTACAGAGGTGCAGATGACAGACTCAATAATTCCTCTGCAGAACTGGATCAGCAGCTCCTTGGGCAGTTTGAGCTTTCTGACTTGGTGCAGAAAGAACATTCTTTGTTGTGCTTTTTTGATGACGTTTTTGATATACTGGCAATGTGCACATTATCCAAAGGACTAGCTGTTACAACATCAAGAAAGGTTGTATGAATGAAGCTTGCTGATCTAATTCTGACTTTCTGCTAAACTTTATAACACTGAAAATGATCTGCCTGGATGAGCGCGGAGCAGCCTCATTCTTTTCTTGTTGGAGCGTGTTGTGTGTTTTTCTTTGCTGGCTTTCCATGTCTGTGGGTGTGTAAGAAGAACATCTTGTTAAAAGGCGTTGGACCATTCCAAAATTCAGATCTTGATCCAAACTTCCCAAAATTAATGAACCCATTTGTATTGATAATTTACTACATTCAATTAATAATTGCATAACGATCTGGAGAAAGGCAACAACTTGCAACAAACTTCCTGATGAGATCCAGCTTGAATTTCCTCCTCTGAATCTCAGCCTCTCAGTCCTGAATAGAAATAGAAATAATAGAAATTAGAATAAGAATAGAATAGAATAGAATTCTTTATTGGCCAAGTATGATGGGACACAAGGAATTGGACACAAGGAATGTGTAACTGGTGCATAAGCTCTCAGTGTACATACAAGCAACAAATGATAAATCATGATCATAATCATCATAAAAATGCATTCATCATAAGTCATAAGGTACAACACTTAGTGATTAGTCATAGGATACTAAATAAGCAATCAACATAAATCATACTAGGATACGAAATAAAACAAATAATATAAATTGTAAGATACAAGCCACAAAGTTGTAGTCAGACAAGGAACTGGGTAATAGGAAAGATGAGAAGAATAACAGTAATGCAGCCCTATTAGATAATTTGACAGTGTTGTGGGAATTAGTTGTTTAGCAGAGTGATGGCATGGGGGGAAAACTGTCCTTGTGTCTAGTTGTTCTGATGCTTGAAATATTTCCTAACTGCAGATGGTTTTCTTGCATTTGACCATTTACTTTTGCCGGTCATTGATTGGTTGATGTATTACAGCCAGCCAGTTCAATGTGACCAATGAAATATTTTATGGTAATTAATTTAGAAGAGAAATATTCATTAACTGATCACCAAAGAGGAAAAGAACATTTATTTTATTTAATTTGGTGATTTAAAACAAAAACAAAAACAAAAACAAAATTAGAATAAGGCCATGTTCTGTTTCCACTACAACTGTAGATTTCTTAGAATATCTAACAGTTTTCAACAGGCTGGGCAATATTCAATCTATGCTTTCCAAAGTCAAATACAATTGTGCTATTTCCAAGCCAATTAAAATTAAATTAGATATGTTAGATGTGTCATGAGGTCCACAATATGTTAATATGCCAATTTGTTGGCAGGCTGGGAAAGCAGACTTGGAGATGAGGCTGCAAATGTATTTTGGTTAACATTGTAGGATTGCCCAGGTAAATGGAGCTAAGCTACATGAATGCTAGTGTCAGGTGTGAAAAATCAGGACCACGTTTTAAGGTTCAGCTAAGGTGATTTATGGCTCATGCCTATTGGCAAGAATCTAATCAATTATTAGTCAGCACTAAATTGGTGCTAGATAAGAGTTAATGGAATTCAAAAAGGCTTGGACTTGGACCATTTGTGGGAATGTAACAACTCCAGGCTGATTCCTCTTTTGACTCCACCCCCAGGCTCTGCTTTTTTTCTCTCCTACAGATTGTACCAGACTGATGGGGACCCTATATATATGGTACAAAGTAATATGCTATTTTTGAAATCTAGTAGCCTGTACTGGATCCTCTTTTGAGTGCCTGTCAAGAAGGATCTCTTGAATCTTGTCTCAACAAGAGGTGTATCTGATGTCAGTGAGGAAAAGAACCTGTATTAAAAATGAGCGGGGAACTTGATTTCAATGTGTTGGTTAGCTCTAATACTGTCAGAATCTTGTACAGTAGAACCTTGGTTGTGACCATAATCTCTTCCAGGACTGCAGTCGCAACCTGATTTGGTCATGACTAGAAGCACCGCTGACTGCGCATGCGCAGATGGACTGCGCATGTGCGGAAGGGGAAATCGCCACAGCAAGGGAATGTATTGTGGATGGGTTTGTTCACCACCCGATTTTTGAATCATGACCGATTCAAAAATTAGTGGATCTTTTGGTCAGAACCTGATTTGGTCACGAACAGGAGCGTTCATGACCTGAGGTTCCACTGTATGTATTTGCGTGTCTGTCCCTTGAGTCATTCTTGACTCTTAACATCTGTATGTGCAAGTTCCTAAAGGTTTCTTGGCAAGCTTTAAGAAATGGTCTGCCATTGCCTTCTTTCTAGGGCTGAGAGAGGTGACTGGCCCAAGGTTGGTTTTGTGCCTTAGGTGGCAGTAGAACTCTGTCTCCCAGTTTCTAGCCTGATACCTTCACTACTATTGAGTTTCCCCGAAAATAAGACCCGGTCTTATTTTCTTTTGAGCTTGAAAATAAGCACTCAGGCTTATTTTCAGGGAGGTCTTATTATTATTTTTAAGTGCAGGAGGTGGCGAGTGTTAGGGCTGATGGGAGTGAGAGTGCAGCTACTGCTGGCCCCGCCCTCTCCATCCCACTGTCTGCTTGCCTGCAGCTGCAATGGGCCAAGATCTCGGCATGCCCTGACCTCCACCTGCCCAGAGGCTGCTGGAACACATCTTGGCCATGGCACCCTGTGGGGGCTCTTTGTCCTCCTGGCAGGGTGGGTGAAGGCTGGAGCATGCCAAGGGCTTGGCCCCGATTGAGGCCATGGGCAAGCAGACAGTGGGGCGGAGTGGGCAGGGCCAGTAGTAGCTGCTCAAACACTCTTCGCCCAAAGGGAGAGGAAACTTTGTCTGCTTGCAAAGGGGATGCTTCGAAACACTCCATTTCAAATTGTCCACTTTGCAAGCTAGAATCGTATCAGCTAAAAACTGGAAAAGTGAAAAAAAAAATTCCAATAGAAGAGGAGGTGATTAAGAAAATTATGGAATGTGCAGAATTGAGTAAATTGACATTAGCAATTAGAGAGCAAGAAGATAAAGAATATTATAAAATTTGGGATTTATTTTATCAGTGGCTAGATAAGAAAATAGAGAAGTAAAATATATTATAACATAAATATAATAGTAAAGATAATTCAATGCAACGATATGTTATACTTGATTACAATGAAATGAATGATATTATGAACTAGGTTTTGTAAAGGTTGAGATTTGCTCGAAAAGGATGACGTGAATCTGTAATTAAAGTCTAATAATGATTTGATAATAATATAATACAATATGCATAGTTGATCTATATAATATGAATTTTAATTCAAATTTAGGAGGGAAAGACTGTTGATATTGTGCACCAAAGATATGTCCCAGCGACACAACGTTCAATGGAAAGATGGTTTTATTTGATGTTTTATGTTTGTGTTTGGCCATGTTGGTTGTTAAAAATAAAAAAAATTCTTTTTATATATAAAAAAAAACCTGTTCCCTTTACAATCACCAGGGCTGCCGAGAGGATTAAGAGTTAGAACAAGACTAATAGGGCCTTGGTGGCTCAGGCTGTTAATTGCCTGCACATAAGTTCCGCTACCTATAACTGCTGTAGGCTCGAATCCCACCAGGCTCAAGGTTGACTCAGCCTTCCATCCTCTCGGGGTAGGTAAATTGAGGACCCAAGATTGTTGGGGGCAATTAGCTGACCTTGTAAAAATGCCGCTTAGTAATAAGCAGGCATATACAATGGAATGAAGGCTATTGCTGAGCACACTGCATTGTATCCCAAAAATTGTAAGCCGCCCTGAGTCTTCGGAGAAGGGCGGCATATAAATGTAATTAAAAAAAAAGGGCTCCCACACCTACACTTTAAGTTAACATCTCCCCTCCCCCTCCTCACTATCTTGTGGGTTTTGCGTTACTCCCTGCACCGACATCACACAACTCCTAAACAACCGAGAGACTCATTAAAAAAAGCAGGGGCTGCCAGGGCAGCAAAGCAGATCAGGAAGCAGGGAAGGGGGTTGAGGACGAAGTATGGAGAAGCAGTGTTGGAGTCCGTGCAGCCCACAAGTAGATGGGGTTTTTTTTCCAACCGGGAGAAGAATGATTCACTCTAGTCTATATGAATGGAAGAAAAGTGATGCTTCCCTTGCCGCCCTTTTCCCTCCTCTGGTTTATTCTCCTACTTTTTAAAGCCAGTTACCCTTTGGCACGGCTGGCACACAGAGTTCCTCCGACGAAGCTAACAGGGGCGCCTCCTTCCTTTTGGCGTGAAGGATTTCGACAGGGTGAGAAGTGGAAGTCCATTCTTCAAGAACTGGGGAGAAGGGGAGAAAGAGAGAGAAAGAGGAGGAGGTGGAGGGGTGATTGTTATGTATGTAGGTTTGAATGTTATTGGTTTATTTTGAACTGTTCTTGTAAAATGTCAAATGGTATTGGTTTAAATAGTGCGGGAAGAAACCCTGCACTCCCATTGGCTGGCAACTATGGCTGCAGGCTATAAGAGGCAGCTGTAGCCCAGGCAACTCGGGTCCATTCGAGCTGTAGTCACTGAATAAACTCTTTACTGAAGCTCTCTGCGTCTGACTCTTCATGCAAACTTAACAGCGATCATCCCTGCCACTGCTGCGTGGGAAGGACACATGTTCCTTCCTTGTCGTTTGCCCTCCAATGAGTTGATTTGATCCAGCTTTGGAGTGTTTTGCGGTGAGCCACCCTCACCGTCCTCCACTTTTCTCCCCACCTGGGCATGTCCAGGTTGACACGCCGTCCTGCTGTTTTCTTTTTTTTAAATTTGGTTTTGTAAAAAGTTTTTTTAAAAAAAAAATTCCCCTTCATGGGCCCCCTTTGAGCTCCATGGGCCCCGGAACAATGTACCGGCTGAACTCCCCTCTCCTCAGGCCTGGTAAGCACACAAAGCTTTGAGTGTCTGTCGTTTCTCCATCTGGGTGAAAAGTGTTTGGTTGCTTATAGGGCAGAGGTGGTATTCAGCCAGTTCTGGCAGGTTTTGGAGAACTGGTAGCGGAAATTTTGAGTAGTTCGGAGAACCAGCAAATGCCACCTCTGACTGGCCCCACCCCCATCTATTCTCTGCCTCCCATTGAGTCCCAGCTGATCAGCTGGGTCTTCTTTGTTGCCCTGCACAGGAGAACGGAGCTGGAAAGCAGGTTAGTGGGGTGGGGAGGGAATGAGGATTTTACAGTAACCTTCCCCTGCCATGCCTACCAAGCAGGGGTGGGATTCAATTTTTGTAACAACCGGTGCTGTGGGCATGGCTTAGTTGGTGGGCGTGGCTTGGTGGTCATGTGACTGGGTGGACATGGCTTGGTGGTCATGCTGTTGGCTGGGCGTGGCCAACTCAATATCACTCACAACAAGGCACGCATCTCCTTGCCTGGCCTCTCATGACTGTGGGGATGCTGCAACAGTCATAAGTGTGAAAAATGGTCATAAGTCACTTTTTGCAGTGCCATTGTAACTTTGAATGGTCACTCCACACAAGCAAAGTACCAGCAAAGGAGGGAAAAATAACTCCAGAGAAGTTCCTGAGACAGGAAGTCTAGTCCTGCCAAGAATGTAATAAG
This sequence comes from Naja naja, assembly GCA_009733165.1. Classification (NCBI taxonomy): domain Eukaryota; kingdom Metazoa; phylum Chordata; class Lepidosauria; order Squamata; family Elapidae; genus Naja; species Naja naja. The sequence goes on from CM019154.1 coordinate 40,917,543, forward strand.
GGTTAACGGAGAGGCAGTTTCTGTAAGCAACACCAGAATGTTTCCTTCCTGCCTTCCTTACAGGATTAGGCCAGTAATTTCTTCTAACAACCGGTTCTCCGAACTGCTTAGAATGTTAACAACCGGTTCTAGAAAATAGGTGCGAACTGGTAGAATCCCACCCCTGTTACCAAGCCACGCCCACCAAGCCAAGCCATGCCCACCAAGCTACACCATGATCACCAAGCCACGCCCACAGAACTGGTAGTAAAAGAATTTGAATACCACCACTGCTATGGGGCGCTTGGGAACAGAGTGATTTGCCAGCTTTCATGCTTAAAGTGGAACTAGAATTCACAGTCTTCTGGTTTCGAGGCCAGCAGCTAGACCAGCTAGTTCTCTATGCTATGATTAGAGTATACTAAAAAATGGCCAAGTTGTTTATGTCAGAAGTGTTGCAAGATTCAATTTTTACATTTAGGGTGTGGCGGGCTCTTTTTTTTCAATGTTCTTAAGCCTCTTAGAAATTATTATATAGTTTCTGTGTATTTCTCAATGCTACAGATTTTTGGTCATTTTGATTTTAAAAAAGGGTCTGGGAAAATAGGCACAGAAAGGGATTCAGGTTACAATTAATTTACTCCTTAGGCACAATGAAAAAGGAGAAGGAGAAAACTGGAGATTATTCTGTGCTTCACAGACAAATCACGTTTAATGCAGCTGTTTAATCTTGCTTCTCTTATTTCTGTAGTCTTTAAAAAAGGGAGGGATCTGAGGCCATTTAAATGATTTTTGCAATATGGAAGTTAGGGGACAATATTAGTAGCAGCATGATCGATTTTATTTTTAAGAGAAAAGGAAAAGATGTGGAAGGGGAAAATATACCCCGCAAATTAATCTGTGTGAACATAGAGCCAGATGCTAACTTGGCCATGAAAAAAGCAGGCATTTAAAGCTACATTTTATAAAAGGATCCCAGAAAAAAAAAATCAATAGAAAGCTTTAGTGGGCAGAATGTCTGTAACAAGCAGAAAGGTTAGTTGAGAAGTTAATCGTTCTATCAGGAATAAAGCAGAGTTAAAGTGTGGAAGAAAATGCTACCACAAGTGGTTCATTAACCTTTCCGAGCTTTGGTGTATCTTCTGAGTAAAGATTACAAGGAACCTGAATCAGCTTTGACTAGTTCCTGTTAGCACCTCCTTTCACAAACCAATTGTTTGTCAATGGATAGAGCAAAACAGCCATGAAGTGAGTTCAGAATCTGTTATATATTATTTACAAGCTGTTAAGAACCTTGTCAATGGCAGGGTTTGACACAAACTTTTAGGGAGCTTGGAAGTAAATGTCACGAATAAAACTTTCTCTGGTAAATGTCATTAAAAAAAAAACTGCACACACACACAATAGCATGTAGCAGTTGCCATGTGTCCATGTGTGGGAGAAATGTATGGGTACCAGAAGAGAAAGAAGTGACAGATAAAGGAGAGGAGGAAGACAATGGAAGAGGCTATGTTCACAATATTAAGTTCTTAGCCAGGTCAGATAAGGACTTAGCAGGTATAATTCTCCTATTACGAGAACGTTGCTTACAGCTTCAAGAAAAAAGGTCCAGAGGGATTCTTGGAGACTATTTTTTAATTACATTTATATGCCGCCCTTCTCTGGAGACTCAGGGCGGCTTACAATTTTTGGGATGCAACCCAGTGTGCTCAGCAATAGCCTTCACTCCATTGTATATGCCTGCTTATTACTAAGCGGCATTTTTACAAGGTCAGCTAATTGCCCCCAACAATCTTGGGTCCTCAATTTACCTACCCCGAGAGGATGGAAGGCTGAGTCAACCTTGAGCCTGGTGGGATTCGAGCCTACAATAATTGTAGGCAGCTGGATCTTGAGAGCAGGCATTTAACAGCCTGAGCTACCAAGGCTCTTTTAAGCCATTGTCTTGCCTACTGAATTAATCTATCACACAAAAACATGCAACAAAGTATTTAAAAGGAGCCCGAGTCACTAGTCCAACCTCTGTCCAGTGCAAGAATCCACAACATACAGGCAAGTCCTTGACTTATGACCACAAATGAGCCCAAAATTTCTGTTGCTCAGCGAGATAGTTGTTGTGCAAATTTTACCCCATTTTATGACCTTTCTTGCCTCAGTTACTAACTGAATCACCGCAGTTGTTAAGTTAGTAACACGGTTGTTAAGTGAATCTGGTTTCCCCTTTGACTTGGTTAGCCAGAAGGTTGCACAAATTGATTCACATGACCCTGGGTCACTGCAACCATCATAAATACGAATAAATTGCCAAGCGTTTGAATTTTGATCACATGGCCATGGGGTTGCTGCAATGATTTTAAAGTGTGAAAAATGGTCCTAATTTACTTTTTTCAGTGCTGTTGCAACTTTGAACGGTCATTAAAGGAATGGTTGTAAGTCAAGAACTACCTGTAGTTATCCTTGGACTTATTTAGTTCTTTGTTTCTTAGCAAACTCAGAACTTCTTTCATTTAGGTTGCTTTAGTAACCTGGTGAATTGAGTTGTGTCAACAGAGTCAGAGAGAGACTAGGAGGAGGAAGGAGGACATGGCAAAAAGAAACAAAAAAGAAAATATCCCAGAAATATTTTCATTTTGATTTTTTTCACTTTCTGGCTATGGAGAGATCTATTCTGATGTGGGAGACCCTGCTGCTGATAACAGCTTCCTGGCGTCCCGTGTGCTCCCATCCACAGGGCCTTCTCTGGGTGCCATCGACCTGGCAATGTTGGCTGGCGGTTCCCAGGGGTAGGGCCTTCTTGGTGGGAGCGCCCACCCTATGGAACCAGCTTCCCCTGGAGCTCCGGGTGGCCCCTGACCTCCGCTCCTTCCGCCGTGACCTAAAAACTTGGCTGTTCCAACTAGCCTACCTGGACTGATGGGAGGGAGGGAGGTTTTTAAATGTAGTTTTAATTGGCATATTTATGAGACCTTCGGTTTAATGGTTTTTTAATATTTGTATATTTGTATTGGATTGTTTTTATTTTGTAAGCTGCCCTGAGTCCTTCGGGAGATAGGGCCGCATATAAATCCAATAAATAAATAAATAAATAAATAAATAAATAAATAAATAAATAAATAAATAAATGTTTTATTTATTATTATTAATTATTAATTCGACTTATATGCCGCCCCCTCTCCGAGGACTCGGGGTGGCTTACAATTAAAATACAACAATAAATAAATTAATTTAAAAAGTATTAAACAATTAAGCCGAATTAAAATTTAAAACCCCCGATTAAATAACCCCCACCCAAGAGAATCAGCACAGCCCAGATTTAAAAGAGCCAAGTTTTCAAATCTTGATACTCTACAATCATAAGATATTCTTGGTATTGTTATGATTATATCACTTTGTTGTTTTGTATGTACACTGCAGGCTTATAGACCGGAGACAAATTCCTTGTCTGTCCAATCACACTTGACCAATGAAGTATTATTCTGTTCTGTTCTATTCTATTTCATTTATTCTACTCTACTCTATTCTACTCTACTCTACCCTATCTTACCCTACCCTATTCTACCTTACTCTACTCTACTCAACTCTACACTACTCTATTTTATTCATGCTTTAAGACTATGGAAGGGAGCTTCCCTTCTTTCCTCCAGTTCTCCATTCACTTATGCATTTAATGCAATCTTGTATATATTATTTTAAAAGGGGATTTTAATGCTAATCTATGGATGATTTGTTTCCACTAAGAAGTATTTGTCATGATGACTCTATGTGGCATCTTGACAGGAAGGAACAGTTGGCAAAAGCTCATTCCTTGATAGGCTGCTGATGACTTTCATAACAGCATCTTACTTGGTCACTATGGGAGGCAGGATGCTGAATTGCGTAGATATTATTTGGCCATATCCATGAAGGTTATTCTGTCTTGTGTTACATATTTATTTAAAGCATCTCAGCTGGAAAATCCAAACATGGCTGATGATATATGATAAAACCAGGATAGTTGCAATTTGCAGAAAGAAAAGGGACTTGGATAGTACAGGAAAAGGGGCCCTGGAGATTTATTTAAAACTTTTAAAACTTTCATTTACTTAAAACTTCTTAAAAATGATTCAACCCAAAAGACTGGTTGTCAGAACAGGATCCCAGAAAGAAGGGAAAACACGAATGGGATGGAAGAAGCTTTAAAAAAGGGTAGATCTAGTCGTTATGTACCTGGATCTGGTGGAATCTGCAGCTAGAGTGGGGGTGAAGTTAGGAAACTGGCTAACTTGGAATCTTTGCAGGGGAAAAAACAATGGAGACCTGAACTCCTCTCCCCTAAAATCCTTGGAGACTTTATCTGGTTGTTCCCAAGAGAGTGCAGTCAGTCTGATGAGGTTCTGGTAAATAGGTGAGTAACAATTACTTGATTAGCTCATTCTGGTTCCTTGTACCTGATACTGGGAGAGCATCTGAGAACATCAAGTTTCTTGGTTGGATTGGGAGGTGAAAAGACATCCCAGTAGAAGGTAATAACCAAGAATTTCCCATGTTGTTGTCAAGAAAACTACATCTCTGCATCCATGTAGTCACCAAAGTTGAACTTGGTTTGAGGGAAACTACCTTTTCAAGCTAACATCACATACAAAAATGGACGTGCTCAATTATTCCACTTTCAAAAGGTTCTCATTCGCCAACATTTTTTTTAAAAGAAACTAAGAACTAGGTGAGTCTTATGAGCATTGTTTGTATTTTATTTTATTTATTTTATTTATTTTAATGAGATTTATATGCCACCCTATCTCCCGAAGGACTCAGGGTGGCTTACATTAAGAAAAAAGCAATACAAAAGTTAAAACAGAATTAAATAGGAAATCTCACTAAACAAATAAAAGTATAAAACTAACTCCTCAAATCCCACCCCTCCATCAGTCCGGGTCGGCAAGCTGAAAAAGCCAAGTTTTTAGGCCACGGTGGAAAGATGGAGGTCAGGGGCCACTCGAAGCTCCAGGGGAAGTTGATTCCAGAGGGTGGGTGCTCCCACAGAGAAGGCCCTACCCCTAGGGGTTGCCAGCCAACATTGTCTGGCCAACGGCACCCCAAGGAGGCCCTGTCTATGGGAGCACACGGGATGCTGGGAAGCCATTCCTGGCAGCAGGGTTCCCTGCAAATACCCTGGTCCTAAGCCATGAAGGGCTTTATAGGTCAACACCAGCACCTTGAATCTCACCCGGAGGGCAACCGGTAACCAGTGCAGCTCGTGTAAAAGAGGTGTAATATGGGAGTATCGGGACCCTCCCACCACAACCCACGATGCTGCATTCTGGACAAGTTGAAGCCTCTGGATGGTCTTCAAGGGCAGCCCCATGTAAAGAGCATTGCAGTAGTCCAGACGGGAGGTGACGAGCACATGAGTGACCGTATGTAGAACATAGAATAATAGAGTTGGAAGGGACCTTGGAGGTCTTCTAGTCCAATCCCCTTCTCAAACAGGAGACCTTATATCATTTCAGAGAAATGGTTGTCCAGTCTTTTGTTTGAAATATTTCAATGATGGAGCACCCACAATTTCTGAAGGCAGGTTATTCCATTGGTTAATTGTTCTCACTGTTAGGAAATTTCTTCTTAGTTCTAGGTTGCTTCTCTGCTTGATTATTTTCCAACCATTGTTTCTTGTCCTGTGTGGGTTAGGTTTACTATAGTCCTGAGTCGTTGGACTATGTGCTTATGATCTCCTTTCCATCTCTTAACTTTTTAACAACTTCATTTGGACCTGGCTTTAATTTGGTTTTTATTTGTTTCTAACTCTTTTTTTAATATAACTGCAGTGGTACGATTCAAGCAGTGTAACAACTGGTTCAGTGAGTGCGCGCAAAGCACATACAGGCACTGAATGCGCACTTTGCGCATGTGCTCTACATTAAAAAGAAACCATTTTCAACTCAATTACTTACCTTCTGCTGCATCCCTGGTAAGTAAAACAGCTGATGTGTGACAAACTGCTCTGCTGCGCGAATCAGCTGTGCTAAAAACCAGGAAATAAAGCACAGGAAAAGGGCAGGGCTGGGTGGGCAGGGCCAAATGCTCATCAGAACTACTGGTTCACTCGAACCAGTCTGAACCGGCAGAATCCCACGCTGTATAACTGTATGTTTTTTGTTGCAAAATGCCCAGGCTCATTTGGATAAAATGGAAAGTGTAGAAATTTGATAAATTAACCTAAAATAAATTATGACTATGTCTTCCCTCTCTGCATTGATGCCCTTATTTCCCAGCTCTGGTGTACATTGCTTTCTCTTGCAATTTCTCCAGCATGCTTTAGAAGAAGATTTAAATAAACAGCTGGTGTAACTCTAAAGCCAATACTTACTGGCCAAGCCAGTCCACAGGAGGTACCTCTTCTGCAAGATGGCTGAATCCCTTTTGGAGATTGCTAGCACCCTTTGGGGTTCACCTTTTGGGGTCATATCTCAGCCTTGCTTTCCTTTCCAATTTGTCAGGCTGGCATTCCTGCCTACTACTGCTGCCTTTCTCACTCTCTTTTCTCTCCAAAACAAACTTTTTTTCACATTGTGGGTGTGGGTACAGTTCACATCAAGTGAAAGAACGTCGGTTCATAATTAGAGGGGAGTTGTTTTTTGGCCTTCATCCCCAGCACAAAATCTGTCATAACGAGAGTCTGCCAAAACGTAGAACAAAGCGAGACTGTAAAATCTTTCCTCTGCCAGGTTGTGTGCGTGTTTGGACATTTTTTCTAGATAATCCAACTTACTGGGTCATTTCACTGTCATTTTGTCATTGGAAAAAAATCTCATTCGGCATGTCACTGAAACAAGGGGCTTGAGTCGAAGCAACTCTGATAGCATCGATGCCAGGAAAAAAAAAATACACATAATATCACATACCTAGAAAAGAGTGTTGAACACTAATCAGAAAACTTTTCCAGGACCTGGGCATTACCAAACAATTTTACACAATGGCATAGAAATCTAATAAACATAAGCATTTGACAATGCCCGGAACCTCAAAAGAATGTCAGAATCTTATGAGGTTATTTTTTTCATCTAAAAAATAATAATAACCTTATGAGATTTGGTGATTTGGTAAGATTTGGCCATTATAGTATTGTGGGCTTTGTCTTTCCAACCAATATCCTTTCCATCAGTCTGGTCTTAATTATCAGTCCCTTATTTCCTATCCCCAGGTGAGAGCAGCAGACAATCTGCCAAGGTGGATAATGTTGGTTTTTCCTATCTGTCACCATCTTTGAAACTCTGTAGGAGAGAAAATATAGAATGATATTGCAGAGAGTATTTATCTCCATCCATCCATCTTTCTCTCTTCGGCACTTCTATTCCTCTCTAATTACATATCTCTAGGGAGTTTGCATATCAAATTATAAACATCATAATGATCATGGTAACTCTCATAAAAATATCAACAATATTATATACCTTCTTATCAGTTAGGAAGAAAGAATGGGAGGGTGGGGCGTTAGTCTTCTAAAATCTGTTGGAAAAGCCATTTCCGCCATTTTCCAGTGGGTGACTGAAGTGGGCAAGTGTTGGATTGGAAAAGAAGCATATTCCAGAGGGGTCCATACAACCATAAAAAATATTGCATCTAGATTCTTATTTCTTGCAGCTCCAGTTGAATTTCACTTAAGCAGAATGGGAAGGACTGAGGTATCTTCATGTTCTCTTGATGAACAACAGCTCTCCATTTGCATTACAATGCACTCAATTAGCATTCTGAAGAATGCAACAGATTTAGCATATAGAAATAATGTCAGCACCGTGGGTCATAACAGGATCAGCCTCTGGTGCCTTGAGATATATTGTATTTCATTTCCCACAGTTCTTCAGCCTTACTGGACATTTTAACAGTTGAGGTTGAGTTCATCTGGAGAAGATCAGCTCAGAGAAGGTGAGTTTCCTTTATTTAAATGAGTTTCTCAAGTCTGGTGGTCTTCCTTGTGATAGCCTCCATCATAGATTCAACCCAGTTTAATCATGCTTCTTAGTAATGATGGTAATAATAATAATAATAATAAAATAATAATAATAATAATAATTTTCTCTGGTAATATCACACTATTAACTAGAGCATACAAAACATTTGCTAGACCAATACCTGAATACAGCTCATCAGTCTGGAACCCGCATTATGTATCTGATATTAATACAGTTGAGAAAGTCCAGAAATATTTCATAAGAAGAGTTCTCCACTCCTCTAATCGTTGTAGAATACCTTATGCCACCAGACTTGAAATTCTAGATCTAGAAAACCTAGAACTACTCCCGCCTTCGGTCCGATCTAGGTATAGTTTATAAAATTATACATTGCAATGTCCTTCTGGTCAATGAATACTTCAGCTTCAACCATAACAATACAAGAACACACAATAGATACAAACTCAAGGTAAACCGCACCAAACTTGATTGCAGGAAACACGACTTCAGCAACAGAGTGGTCAATGTCTGGAATACTCTACCTGACTCTGCGGTTTCTTCCCCAAACCCCAAACACTTTAACCTTAGACTGTCTACTATTGACCTCAGCCCTTTCCTAAGAGGTCTGTAGGGGGCATGCATAAATGCACCAATGTGCCTACCGTCCCTGTCCTGTTGTTTCTTTTTATTTTTCTTACATGTATCCATTTCATGTATTCATAACTATGTTTATACTTATACCTGTTATCTTATAATTGCTTGACAAAATAAATAAAATAAAAATAAATTAAAAAAATACTTAGAATCATAGGGCTGTAAGGGACCTTAGAGGTCTTGTCCAACTTCTTCTTCAGCATGCCTGGAGGGTACTTCATGGAAATACAAATTATTCACAACTCGGGACTGACAAAATTATCTTCTGCAATGCTTTGTGTGGCCTGCTAGGACAGAAAAACCTGACTTTGGATAAAGAAATCTCACCTGTTCTGCTGATAAAAACATAAACTGCAAAGAACAAAACTCAACTCCCTCTAGAAACCTTCTCAGTTTCATAGATTTATCCAATCTAATAAGTCCTGGCTTGTGATGGCAGCCATATTAAATCACTAAATCTAGTTGTGACGAAAGTTATGACAGAAATATTCCATTGAAGAATTCACCTTACACATTTACTAAATCATTTTTGGGGAGACAACACTCCCTGACTCTTCACTGACAATTAGTTAGACTAGGCTAAGTTTATTCCATGTAGCTGTCCATTGTGGGGAGTAGTTTGGAAACAGGCTTATTAAAATTGTCAGAGCCATTTACCAGATTGGAAGTTGCCCTTGCTTTCTGAACTTTATGAGGAAGTTCAGAAGTTTGTTTGAGACAGACTTTTTCAACAGATTTACATAGTGACATGGGGAGTCCCAGAAGCACTGGAAAAGAAATCTTTGCTCTTCAAAGGAACCAGATCTGCTAACATCCTTGTTATGTTAAGGAAAAGATAGAAGAAAAGCTCTTGGACAGCTTATAAAGGAGATGTGAGCAATTTTTTCCCCAATCTAGGGAATATACACTGGTGTTCAGCTCTTCCAGACAGCTTCAGAGGTTTAGCTTAAAACACTCTCTTCACCCTTTAAAAACTCAACTCTCCCAAACAAAAATGAAAGTCCCCAAAATATCATTCTGTCTGCCCTGAAATGCAATGAGAGTTACCAAGATTGCAGAGAGTGTTGTCCCATTCTGGTGAACAACTTTGAAAAGCCTGCCCAACCCTGTCTCTTCCCACCGTGGATTATTTCTCAGGCAAAGGATGAATAATAACTGGACTTCACTCCAGACAGTAGATCCATGATACGACAAATGCTGCGTGAAATACTCCAAGAGTGACTCAGTTATTGCAACAACATTGGTTTTTGCCAGACTAAAATGTGGGCAGAAGGTTCATGGGTTTGAAAGCAATAATTGCCCAAATGAGATAAAACCTGAGATTTTATTAAGCAAAGGATAACAAAAGAATAACTGTAATGGCAGAGCATAATAGGAACAGGTAATATCCATAAACAAGGCAATAAAATCAGACTGGACAACATTCAATAGAGGAATATAAATGAATATTTCATATCCCCTTGGTAGCTCTCTTCTTTGGAGAGACATCTACGAATGTTCTTCCAGCTGGTACAGTCCTTGACTTGCAACCACAATGGAGCCCAAAATTTTAGGCTTTGATGTATACCATCCTGAATCTAATTTTGGGAGGTACACTACAAATGTTATTAACCAAATAAACTACTTGTAGCTCTGGTTTTAGATTTTGGCAGTGATTTGCTCTCCAAACTTGTTTCAATTTAGTTTCTGAATGTTTTGTTAGCGGACCAGGTAACATCATCAGCAGGATTTTCTTATACTGGTCTGCCTTCCATCGAGGACCTGTATACTGCACGAGTCAAAAAGAGGGCTGTGAAAATATTTACAGACCCCTCACATCCTGGACATAAACTGTTTCAACCCCTACCCTCAAAACAACACTATAAGCACTGCACACTGGATCAACTAGACACAAGGACAGTTTTTACCCGAACGCCATCACTCTGCTAAACAAATAATTCCCTCAACACTTTCCAACTATTTACAAAGTCTGCACTACTATTACTTTTAATCTTCTCATCACTCCTTATCACCCATCCCCTCCCACTTGTGACTGTATGACTGTAACTTTGTCGCTTGTATCCTTATGATTTATATGGACTGTTTCCTAGTATGATTTGATTGCTTATTGTACCCTATGTTTATTATTAAGTATTGTACCTTATGATTCTTGACTCTTGATGAATGTATCTTTTCTTTTATGTACACTGAGAGCATATGTACCAAAGACAAATTCCTTGTGTGTCCAATCACACTTGGCTAATAAAGAATTCTATTCTATTCTATTCTTAGCTTTATAAATGTGCCATTTGGTCAGTTGTCATATGATTGGTTGTTCATCTGGAACTATATTTAAATTCTCAGCAGCTGATTGGTTCTCTTGTTGATTGGTTGTTCAAATGGTCTGATTTCTTACATATTCATATGCTGGATGTAGATCACAGGTCACATGATCATGTCATGTGACATATCATGACGTTTTTTACCTTTGCAGAGCTGGGGTGGGCATGGCCTGTGTGTGACACATCCGGCCTGTGGGCTGCCAGTTTGACAGGCCTGATCTAGATCAATATGCCTCTTAAACTCAACCATTAGCAAGAACAGTGGGAGTTCTGTTTCAAAACATCTGGAGTATAATGGTATGTGGAAAAGACCATGGCACCCACTGCCTAAGGAATAATCCAATAAGAGAGAGTACAGGCCACAGCTGCAGAATGGACACAGCAAAAGGCTCAGAAGAGAGGTTTCCTAAGTTCTCACACTGTAGACATGACAGCAGGAGAATTGTACTTTCAGACTTGCAAGATTCTGTTAAATGTAACTTTACCATAAATTAGAATTAATTTGCCTGGTTGTGTTTCATATCTGGTCTACTCGGTAAGCCTGACAAGAGGGCACCAGATTACTTTCTCCAGACCTATAGCATTAAAAACTTCAATTATACCATCAATTGGGGCATATATATTTTTTCCTTTATGCCCTTGCTTTCCCAGATTTTGATTGCTCAAAAGATATCAGCAACATGAGAATATATTTTGATAATGGAGGAAGAATCCTCCATAGATTTCATGTTGCAAAGTCTATGATGTCTTTAGCCAAGTGTCACTGAGTAATAAGGCAAAGAGACAGTTATAAAAGCTCTCTTTACACAAAGTCAATACATGTTTACATCTTACCTCCAAAAATCCCTGACAGCTATATTGTACAAAGAAGCTTTCTTGGACATTTTCTGTCAATATAAATACACCGTCTTGACACCCATGTGCTTTGTCATGCTACCTACTCATAATCATAGTCTCCAGAGTTTTAATTATCTTTCTCAGCCATCAGGATTTGCATTTGGATTGTCTCTTGGTCTTTCATTGCTAATTCATCACGTGTCTTCTTCTTCCCCAGGTGGGATGACAATTGGTCATTCTCTGTTTATATGATGACAAGTCTTTTATTCATGCAGCGCTTAAATAGTTGACTTCAGAAAGTTACATCTCGAGAGATTCAAGTCTCTTTGTTTTTCCCTGGATAGCCTGAATCATCAAAATTCAACCCAAAAATGCATTATATTTCCTGGCACATAAGCATACTTTTCACAGGTTATGTTCCCCATATGACCAGCTCAGCGATAAGGAGGAAGATTAAGTGGGAGCAGGCTCAGTGGAGAATAAGTGGATGAGGAAGGTGACAGAACAGGAGGTAAACAAAGGAAGAAAGGAAAAGACAAGCTTTTCTAATCTCCCCTGGAATAAAGGTCTCTACAGAAGGGCCTCTTTGGATGACTTGCAGCTGACTTGAAGGGTTGACAGTTTTAGAGAACTGACCCCAGATGCACGTGTATTCTCAGCTACTCTACCTTGGTGTAGGGTATTCTTAAAATCAACATTAACTTTACTTTTGTCATACCATAAGTAGCTGTGCCACCCAGACCTTAATTCATGGTCCTCTAATTTGAGTAACCTCTTATTTCAGAGATTCCCCCACTCTATTGCTCAGGTCAAGTAGCACGCATCAAAATACAATTTCGTATCCCTCCAAAGAGAAACATAGTTATTTTCAAACAGTTTTATGTTTGCATTTGTCAATGTAACCCCTAATTATTTCACCTTTTTCTCAACCCTTGTTGGAAGAAATGTCCATCTGGGTTCAGTCCAAGTGGGGAAAAACACTGGAAACATGGAGGCTGTTTGGAAAAATGGTTTAATGATGGACAGCAGTGGTGGGATTCATTTTTTTTTACTACAGGTTCTGTGGGTGTGGCTTGGTTGGTGTGGCTTGGTGGGCGTGGTAGGGAAAGGATACTGCAAAATCATCATTCCCTCCCTACCCAACTACCCTGCTTTCCAGCTCCATTCTCCTGTGCAGGGCAACAAAAGAAGACCCAGCCAATCATTTGGGACTTGGGAGGCAGAGAATAGATGGGAGCAGGGCCAGTCAGAGGTGGTATTTGCCAGTTCTCCAAATTACTCAAAACTTCCGCTACAGGTTCTCCAGAATTGGTCAGAACCTGCTGAATACCATCTCCAGTGGACAGGATCTTGTGGTCTTGGAGCTCCTGGGTGAAGAAAAAGGGGACAGATGCTAAGAGTCCCTGGGTTTTATGCCCTTTCTGTGCTTTGAACTTCCTAGGGCACAGGAAGGGTATCCTGATTGGCTGTCAGACTCCCATGGGGCCATGCAAGGGTAGCTTGGTTGAATCTTGCTGGGTGATGTAATCTTCCCAGGGGCCATGTGATTTATGTATTATTTATTTAATTGGACTTGTATGCCGCCCCCTCTTCGCAAGGACTCGGGGCGGCTCACAATTAAAACACAACAATAAATATTTAAAAAAGAATTAAACCTAACACGCCCAATCACTAAAACAGCTAAAATAAATTTAAAAACCCCAGGAGGTCAGTCCAGCCTGTTCAAACAACCAGGTCTTCAGATCGCGGTGGAAAGAGGGAAGATCAGGAGCCAAACGGAGCTCCAAAGGGAGTTGATTCCACAAGGCGGAGGCCACAACAGAGTAGGCCCTTCCCCAAGGCACCACCAGCTGACATTGTCTAGCCGACGGTGATGAGATGGGTAGCTGGCTAATCCTATCATGTCCTGAAGACCATGTCTTAATCCCATCACTCTGGAGCTGGAGTAGGGGCAGGGAGCTGCAGGAAGCTGCTTCATCTTTAAAAACATGTTTCTCCTTTTCTCCTCCAGGAAAATATAATATTCTGCCTTTTTAATATTTCCTAGAATATTTCTTTTTAATATTTCCTAGAATATTTCATTCTTCTGGGAGAGGGGTGGGTTTTAACTTCCTACACCTTAAAACCTGACTTTTTATTCAATATATCAGTATCCTGAGAAGACATTTTCTTACTCAACATTGTTGTTGTTATGTATGTAGGTTTGAATGTTATTGGTTTATTTGAACTGTTCTTGTAAAATGTCAAATGGTATTGGTTTAAATAGTGCGGGAAGAAACCCTGCACTCCCATTGGCTGGCAACTACGGCTGCAGGCTATAAGAGGCAGCCGTAGCCAAGCCAACTCGTGTCCATTCGAGCTGTAGTCACTGAATAAACTCTTTGCTGGAACTCTTCACGTCTGACTCTTCATGCAAACTTAACAGTTGTTTTCAGTTTGTTTATTTTGAAACCTGCCAAAGCCCCAAACTCATTTTGGTGTAGGGTATTCTTCTAGATCAGTGGCTTCCAGCCATTTGGATATGAGGGACCGGTTCCACAGAAAGAGGTTTTTCCGTGGACTGGAGGAGGTGTGGTTTCATGTGCTGCCTGCATCCCACAGATGGGGCTTTGCTTGTTTGCGCAGACCGGTTTCTGGCATACCCCAAACCAGTGCTGGTCCACGGACCCGGGGTGGGAATCCCTCTTCCAGATCAGGGACCTCCAACCTCCAACCTTGTCAATTTTAAGACTTGTGGACTTCAACTCCCAGAATTCCTCAGCCAGCTTTAAGACTTGTGGATTTTAACTCCCAGAACGGAGAAGGGAGCAACATGAGTTGCATGGGTTACAGGGGAGGAAAGGGCCCTGATTCCCTTCATTAGCTGCAGCTGGGAACACAGTGTTTAAAAAGGGAAGCTACGCACAGCAAAGTTGTTGGAAGCAAATTGTGAGATATCTTTTATGGGCAAGGCTTATCTGGGTTCCTGGCGTCTTCCCAACTGTGTGTGTTTTGTTGGCCCTTGAAGTCTGCAATTCCTTCTCCTGCCATGTCAAGTTAATTGCTGCAGCATGGTTTGTGTGGATTTGTATTTACAGTTTATATGTACTGAATTTCCTCCACTTAAAGACTGTTCTTGGGAGAGTTTTGTCTCCAGCTGAAGGTAACCTAGACATTGGGGGCAAAGTTGGAGGTATTAAAGGGACTCTTCTTACTTATGTGACTGTGTTGCCTTTGTGCCACACTCTGGGTCATCACATATATATTTATGAATAATTGCTCAGATCTAAAGGAAAACAATTCCTTTAACATTTGTGTATATTTGTGGGATTACATCCTTAAATCTGTGTCGTTCCTCTGATGACCTACCATTGGCCTAAAGTGGACCTCCCAACAAAGCAAGGAACAAAGTCTGCAGTGAAAATAGCATCACCTTCAGCCCCTGAGACCACCATGCAATTCAAGTCACTCATAAAACTTAACAAAGGCTTGAAACATTTACAACTTTCCGCAACTGTTAACGGCACCTTTACCAAATACATTTTATTAAATTGCAAATTTTATGTGCCAAAATGCCATGCACAATAAATTAGCAATGCCCTTATCAATCTCCTGGTGAACGTGAAGGCGATTTGGAAAGGGGGAGGAACAAAGGTGGGGAAAAAAGAACCCAACATGTTTAGTGTTAAGGATAAATAAAGTAAGAAAAACACACATACTTTATTGCATTGTGTCAGAGGATTATAAAATACGTTGCAAGAATAATAGAGCACAAGTCACAATCGGTAGCAGCAAAAGGATTGCTTGATAATGGAAAAGGCTAAAATTCAAAGAGGAGGAAAGAGATCATGTCTGGAAATATTATACAGTATTAAATCTTAAAATATTCCAAGTAGGTTGTCATAAAAGCTTTAAGGAAATAAAGCTTAAGCTCCAGAAGGCCTTTTATTTTTTGAAAGCCTGCTGATGATTTTCTCGGTAGAATTAACTGCGGGTCATAATGTTTACCCACAGTTTGCTGCTTTAATTTTCTATTCAATCCCACCTAGCCTCTGGAAGCCATGGTTTATGCAGACATATCCATGGTTTAGATTGCGGTACCCATTATACACAGCAAGAGTAGCAATAGCAATAGCACTTAGACTTATATACCACTCCGTAGTGCTTTACAACCCTCTCTAAACAATTTACAAATGTAAGCGTATTGTCCCCAATCATCTGGGTCCCCATTTTACCAACCTCAGAAGGATGGAAGACTGAATCAACCTTGAGCTGGTCAGGATCGAACTCCTGGAAATGGGCAGAGTTAGCCTGCAATATTGCATTTTAACCACTGCACCACCACAGCTTTTTTTTTTTGGTGCTAATGCTTATGGAGAACATCTGCCAGGGACTGGTGTGTTCTTCTCCACCCATGTGCAAAAAGTTCTAAAGGCAGCAGCCAACCATTGGAAATCTTCTTACATGTGGTTGCTGAAAAATCCATGGAAGCAGGTGAGGAAACAATAGATATGGAAAATGAGCTCTCCCACCCACCAGAGGTGGTATTCAGCAGGTTCTGACCAGTTCTGAAGAACCAGTAGTGGAAATTTTGAGTAGTTCAGAAAACCGGCAAATACCACCTCTGACTGGAGATTTTACAGTATCCTTCCCCTGCCACGCCCACCAAGCCACACCCACAAAACCGATAGTAAAAAAAAATTGAATCCTACCACTGTCAACCCACCCACAAAATATCTTACTTGGGATGCAGTGGGTAGATCTATTATCTCCACCAGGTGGAGATGTGCCAGGTGCTATTCTAATAAAGGTAGTTTCAAGATAATGTCAGCGTTCCAGGGAACCTCCATTCCTATCAGTAACTCGGAGACAAGCATAATCTCAAAAGTACCTTTATTAGAATAGCACCTGACACATCTGTGGAATCTCGAACTAAAAGTTTCCCGGACCTCCCACAATGTCCCAAACTACAATCCATCCCCTTTTCTCCCATCATCACATCACACGGACCAAACACGATCTGTCCCAGTGTAAGATCCTTTTCTCTGCTGTGCCACACTTAATAACCTTGAACTAAGAAAAGAATTTTATTTTGTCTGCTTAGAACTACTCAATTGAAATCACACCCCTCCCACTTCCTCAGGCTGTGGCAGCGTGGAATATGGCTTCCGAAGCTGATACTTTCATTGCTCCATTCATTCTGATACTTAGACAATATTTACACCTACCTTCCTCTGAGAAAGAAAATAATAATAGGGTCAGATTCAGGCTTTCTTGATTCATTTGTTCTTCACATTGACTGGGATTTAGATTCCAAAACTTCTAGGGAAAACTAGCTAAGGATCTGCAGATTCAGCAACTCAGCACCTATGGAAACCACCTGTTTAGAGAAAATGGGTTGTTTAGAGAAGTCTACTGACAGCCTGAGTTTGAGAGCTGAGTGCTGTGGATGGGGTGAGCTCTTGTTACTTTCCCCAGCTCCTGCCCACCTAGTAGTTCAAAAGCATGCAAATCAGTGGTGGGATTCAATTTTTTGTACTACCGGTTCTGTGGGTGTGGCTTTGTGGGCGTGGCAGGGGAAGGATACTGTAAAAACTCCAGTTAGAGATGGGTGTTTGCTGGTTCTCCGAACTACTCAAAATTTCCATTACTGGTTTTCCAGAACTGGTCAGAACCTGCTGAATAGCACCTCTGATGCAAATGTGGGTAGATAAATAGGTACCACTTTGGTGGACAGATAATAGCATCCCATGTGCCTCGGCGTATAGTTATGCTGGCCACATGACCATGGAAATGTCTTCAGACAATACTGGCTCCCTTGACTAAGAAACAAAGATTAGCACCACACCTTAGAGTCAGGCACAACTGGACAAGCAAACCTTTACCTTTAGTGTTCTCTAACCCTACAGAACTCTTAACAGTTGACTGTGTCCAAAAACTGTGATAAACCAAAGCCTAACTAATCACACTGTAGCTTACTATAGTGTAATTTATTGAATCTAGTTAATTGTGAGTCAGTAAATCACACTTAAACAAATGTGGGGGTTTAGGACAAATGCCATTGATTGCTGGAGATCTTTCTAAGTAAAATAGAGCTGGGTATAATCCAGAAGATTAGGAATAATGAGTGCTAGTCTGTTTCAGAAACGTATCAGCTGGGTTCACCTAAGACACTAGAATGAATGAAAATGGCATTGTGTCAAGCATGAGATGGTGTGCAAAAAAGAGATAAATTATTAGGTTGGAAATAATTGAGCTTCATGGGTCAGAAATGTTATATGAATCATCAAAAATGTTTGTACTGAGATCATCAGAATGTTATACACTCATTACTACTTGACTTCATTATATTTTCACAAAGAGGTCCATCAGAAACTTTTCTCAGGATTCTAATTTTTCTGCTCCAGGACATTCTTCAATCATAACTGCAATATTCACATTTGGCAAAAACAAATTTTCAGAGATAAATTGACTAGGCTTGGGTTACTCAGACACATTCTTTGGAAGGTCTTCACCTATTCAGACAAATGGGTGGACAGAATAAGAGTCATCCAGTTCAATGGCTCATGGCTAAAAAACACACCAGAGTTTCAAGGACAAATTAAGAAAAATGACAGTGGCCCACAGATTACTTCTGTCTCACAAAGTATTTTTATTACTTGCTGAGAATCTTTGTTGTGGGTTGTCTGGTCCAGGTGATGCTTAATGTAGGAAGTCCAGAGATAGACATTAAATGAGGAACATCTTGACCCACCGCTTTTCATTTTATCACTACTATAATGTCCCTGTAAAATAGGTTGGGCTAAAACAGAAATTGGCAATCCCAAAGTTACCTAGCATGATTTCTTAACTAAAGGTAAATTTGGACCTGGAATCCCCAGTTCTAATCCATCTTAATCTGTATATCACAATGGCTTTCTCTTGCATAGCATCCCAACTCTTTAAAAAGTTATCCACAATGATCAACCAACCATAATTCAAAGATTCCTTTGAGGCTTATCCATCTTATTTAAAATATATACTGTCCAGGGGATTGTAATTGGAAAAAATACTTGAAAGGAGAAGGAAAAAGCAATTTAAAAAAACCCCAGAACCTGAGGATAATATATTACAGCTATCCAATTAAGACCATCATGCCTCTAGTGGACCTATACCACTGGTGGCTAACCTTTTTGGGCTCCTGTGCCAAAAATTGTGTGCACGTTTGCACACTCGCACTCTCATGCCAGCACCCAGAAGGCAATAAGTGCCTTTTTCGGCCTCCCAAAGTTTTGAGGAAGGCTTCTGCAGGCTTCTGCAGGTTTTGCAGGCTGAAAACTATTTTCAGAATTTTCGGAAAAGCAGGAAGTGATGAAATGGGGCTAGTTTTCAGCCTCCAAAGCCTGCAGAAGCCTTCCTCAAGCCTTTGGGAGGCCAAAGAAGGCCTCAAACCAGCTGAAAATCAGCTGTGAGGTGCATGCATGCACAGTGAGGTAAGTTTGCCTGCAGCTCGCATGCCAGCACAAAGGGCTCTGCATGCCACCTGTGGCACGCGTGCCATAGGTTCGCCATCACGGACCTATACTTTAATTGCACCTTTGTTAGCACTTCTGAAGTGAAGTAAAACCCAAGTGCTTTTTATGCAATGCTTCTTTAAAAGGAGTATGTTTATTATCAGATGTTTTTGTTGCTAGTTCTTTCCTACAACATCAAGTATGGTGAAAGTTTTGCAAGTGTGAGGCATGACAGATTTTCCTGACCCTGCTACATTTCTTGCTAGAACTAGGCAGTAAAAATAGTTTTAAAAAATAGATTTTCACACTTCCTCATAATTTTTGCATATGCTTATCACTGAGCCCATTCCATCCCACTTCAACATGAATAATGCTATTTAAACCTGCATGTTGACTTCTAGTTAAAAAGGATTTTAAAAATTATTTCTAAATAATTTTTGCACACAGGAATGCACATCTCTAAACAAAATTTCTCTCTGAATGTGCCTTCCAAAAATATATATTGATCTTAAATGGAGCACAGAAAACTATGGAAAATGCAAAACCTAGATGGATAAAAGCTGAGTTCTGCCTTGCATATGCATCTGGGAGATGTGAATCGTATCAGTTTGCTGTGGAATTTGCCAAGATCAAATCCTACAAATTTCTCTGCGTATTACAATTATAAGTCCCATATATCATAGCCTTTGATCTGCAATTACTTTGCTGTGCAGAGACAGTGCTGGACACAACTTGTTAGAGACAAGGATATAATACTGGTAGTTGACAAGCCATCTGCCACCACTTCTCATCTCAGGCCTGCATTTCACTTAATCTATGAAGAGGAGAATTTTCAGCATTTGCATCCAGATGTCTAACCAATAAGTCTGGTCTGTGCCCTTTGTGAACTGACTGTCATTTTCAGAAGGGGAGGCAGGCGAGCTATTGTCCGTGCTGACGTTTCAGCTATGGGAAAGGTAATTTACCAGCCCTGAAATGTCACTTATGTGATCTGCATCATGAAGAGTGTGAAGGCATCAGGACATAGATGGTACATAACTGGCTGTGCATACTTCCATGCACAGTCTGAGAATCCACAGTAGATAGAGCTGTCCTAAATGAATATCTGAATATTTATCTGATGGTGCACCAGCAAAATGAAATCATTGGGGATGGAAGGTGAGGAAGGCTAGTGAGAGGTAAATGAATACAACAGAGCTGCTTCCCGCCTTAGATACCCCTGCCTGGATAGTAGACCCTGTTTTCCCAAAACTTTTTCTCTCCCATACTATTGGAGAGCAACCATCCCATTGGGAGGAGGGATCAAACAGGGAATTAGCATGGAATCATTATGTAAACACAAGAAGACAAAGCCTGATGCCCCCTTGAATGCCTTTGAGCCTTATCTAGTCTTTTCCAGGAGAATCAGCCAGTCTGGGAAGATTCCTGCAAAATAGGCATAAAATAATAAAGTAGCTAAATTGAACTCTATACACGTGGGTCTGGTTATTCATGCCTGAAGCATAGCAAAATTGCTAAAATAAAAAATGGAGTTGCTCCATTGATAAGTTTTTGTTTAATTCTTTGCAGCATCTGCATTTTATAAAATTACAATCTGCGTATGGAGTTTTTTGGGGGAGGCAGAGCTTGCCTGGATGGGCTGCTGCTGAATAAGGTATTTCATAAAATCCACATCCCTTCCATCTAACGAAAATGAACAATCCTTCTGATCTTGGTTGATCTCGGCAAAACGTTAATTGAGAAAAGATTACTGCTCCTGCAGAGAAGACAATGCACTGGCATTCCAAAGGAATTGATACTGCATTTGTAATCGAGACTCAAAGGATACTGAAGGATTAGGAGCAAAATCAAGAGGGGGAAAAAGTATTATTATCTGTAGGGAGCCTACTAAAATTGGAGAGCTATAGAATCCCATCATTTGTCATATTAAACTGAGAAGCAGAAGACAAAAGGAAAGAGGCTATAATCAGAGTACTTGAAAGGGAAATTTTAATGAACACTAAAACTGGGCAGTGGACAAGTGTTCATATATTTGCTTTACAGGCCTTCTGAAGCCTTTCCATTCAATTAAAAATACGGAGAAAGTAGGGACAGCTGTCTGTTCCTGTCTCCTTAAAGCAGTGGCACCTTTTCCTGGATTTATGGTGCTTCTTTTGGTAGTTGCCACGTGATCCTAGGAAAAGACATGGCTGCTTTCAAGGATTGTGGATTGTGGATTGTGCATGCCTTAAAGCAGGGGTGTCACACTCAAGGCCCATGGGCCAGATCCAGCCTGTGATGTGGTCGGATCTGACCCATGGGGCCGTCCTGAAAAATGTAAGGGGCTAACTCATGTCGCTTCAGCCTGGTTTACCTGCGTCAGTTCAACCCATTCTACCCAATGCAAAGAGGAAACATTGGGCCAGTGTGGCTTCAGCCCAGTCTACCCAGTGCAAAGAAGAAACATGCCAGTACTTTGGGGAGTGGCATCAAGCCAGACACACTCACCTATTCAGCCACACCCAGTGAGTGGAGTTAAGCTGGCCATGCCCACTCAGTTGGCCACACCCACCCAGTCAACCACGCCCCCGCCCCCCATGGTCAACCACAGCCCTGATGCAGCCCTCAATGAACTTGAGTTTGACACCCCTGCCTTAAAGCACTTGATGAATTGGAAGTGCCGCACAAAAACTCTTTAAAAATCCAGGAATTTCCAGAAAAACAAACAACTTTCTTAGCTGGAAAGGAATAATTCACATGCATTAAAAAAAATACTGAGATGGGGAAGGAAGAACACGAGTTAAGAATGGCATTGTTGGTTAAGTAATTGGGTAACCCTTGAAGGTATTCTAGTTCAACACCCTGTTCAAGTAGGAGAATCTATATCCTTCTGGACAAATGGCTGTCCAATCTCTTCTTTAAAACCTCCAGTGGTGGGAGCACCCCAACTTCTAGAAGCAAGCCATTCAACTGGTTAATTGCTCTCACTGTCAGGAAATTTCTCCTTAGTTCTAGGTTCAATCTGTCTTTAATGATCTTCACCGGTTACTTCTTGTCCTGAACTCTGGTGCTTTGAAGAATAGGTTGACCCACATCTCTCTGTGACAGTCCCTCGAATATTGAAAAACTGCTCTCATGTCCCCCTCAGTCCTTCTCTTTGTTAGATAAAACATTCCCAGTTCTCACAACCCTTTGATAATGAAGTATTTGAACCCATCATCTGGGCGGAGATTCATGAAGGGAGTAACCAACACAACACTCCTTAGGGAGAAGGGTGGCATAAAAGTCTAAATAAATAAATAATAAAATAATAATAATAATAATAATAATAATAATAATAACAACAACAACATGTAAATCAGCATTTAAAGGTATGGTGTGATTCAGTGGTGGGATTCAATTTTTTTTTACTACTGGTTCTGTGGACATGGCTTGGTGGGTGTGGCTTGGTGTATGTGGCAGGGGAAGGTTACTGCAAAATCCCCATTCCCTCCCCATCCCACTAACCTGCTTTCCAGCTCCTTTCTCCTGTGTAGGGCAACCAAAGAAGACCCAGCTGGGACTCAGGAGACAGAGAATAGATGGGGGTGGGGCTAATCAGAGGTGGTATTTGCCGGTTCTCCGAATTACTCAAAACTTCCGCTACCGGTTCTCCAGAACTGGTCAGAACCTGCTGAATACCACCTCTGATGTGATTCCAGAATGTTGGAAAAACCAGAAAGTTTAAAAAGACCATGTCTGTGAGTGTTAGCTCTCTAGCAAATTCACAGATGGGAAATATTAAGAAAACATGTTGGAAGGAATGAAGTCTTTTGAAGTCTACAGAATTCTACTTTAGCTTACATGTTACAGGAGGCAGAGGGTGGGGGGACTAGAAAGAAACTTTGTTATCCTTTTATGCCTTCTCAACTTCTCCCAGGACTATCCTTCCCCAGGGTAGAACAGAAGAGTGTATTTCATTTTTTTAAAAAGTACAGAAGTACAGAATTCAGACTTGGGAGTTTAAATTTATTTTTGCTTCTTTCCTAATAGGTGCATCTTCTATGCAACAATTGGGGAACTAGAGTTTGATTTGGTAGATACTCAGGGCAGCTGGACTGAGAAAGAAGAGTGTCTGGAGATTTGCTTTAGAGATTTGGAATTTAGGCCACTACTCCAATGCTTGAAAACAAATACAGGCAGTACTCAACTTACAACCATTTGTTGAGTGATGGTTTGAATTTACAATAAGTGTCAGGGTTCTGAGTGACACACCCATACCAGCAGTGGGATCCTACTTGTTCCACTATCAGTTTGGTGGATCGCGTGTGCATTCCACGCGGGCAGCTTTCCCCACACCAGCTGAGGCCTGCAGCACCAATCAGCTGAGAGGATAAAAAGAGAGAAGCGCAGGGCAGATGGGAGGCCCGATCCCCCACTTTTTTCTTCTTTCTCCTCTCAGCTGCTTGTAGGAGACTTTTTTTTACTACCAGTTCACTTGAACCGGTCCGAACCGGTACCATACCACCACTGACCCACACCAATCAAAACTCCAAGGGAGTTGGAGTCCTCAAAGAATAGTTTTACTGGACATGCTATATTGGCACAACCTGGTGAAAACCGACTCTAAAAGATCCTGTGGTTTTCACCTAATTAAAAGTAAAAATTATTTTGCTTTCTCCAAACAATTGATCATATGGTCTAATCAGGATACAATCCAGTTGCTAGATCACTCCAGTCCCCTCCTTCTAGACACCTGGTGGGAATGTCCTTGGTTCCCAAGAGAAAGTATTTTATTTTGGCTACAGCACCCCAGCTATCTTTACTCCCCCTCCCCTACTCACAGCTTCAGTTGTGGCAGCACTGAAGCTCCAAAATGGCCACAGCTGGGTCAGCTTCAGGGCTGACAATAACACTGAAAAAAGTAACTTATGAATGCCCCTTGCAATTCTGACCATTGCAGCATCCCTACAGTCACATGATCAAATTTGGCAAGTATCTGGCAGGTATTTACAATGGTTGTAGCATCCTAGGGTCATGTGATTGTCATTTGTGATTTTCCCTGCCAGCTTCTGAAAAGTAGTCAATGAGGGAAGCTGGATTTGCTAATGACTGTGTGATTCACTTAATAGCTACACTGTAAATTTGGCACAACTCATTTAACAACCACCTTGCTTAGCCATGGAAATTCTGGTTGGAATTGTGGTCATAAACCGAGGACTACCTGTAGTAGATTTTTTTTTCCTTGCTGGTGATACAGTTTTAAGAGGTCTGCTCCTCTCTAAGGTTGAGCTCTGAATCCTCCTTGGAGATCACAATGACTAAACTGGAATTTAGGACCACAAAGAGCAACTTCTTCAGATGAGAGTAAGAAGCAAGTGTCTCCAGAGTTTTGGAGCTCCGGATCGGCAATGGGAATTTTAAAGACTGCAAGACCCAACTGAGATTTTTTTAAAAAAAGGTTTTTCTGTGTGTTTTTTCCTGGGTGACCTGGAAAGTCTTTAGATAGGTAACGGTAAAGGTTTCCCCGTCCAGTCAATTCCAACTCTAGGGAGCAGTGCTCAACTCCGTTTCTTAGCGGAGAGAGCCAGCGTTGTCCAAAGACATTTCCATGGCCAAAGGGTCAGCATGATTATACAACAAGGTGCACAGAAAGTTGTTTCCTTCTTACCAAAGTGGTACCTATTAATTTATTTACATTTGCATGCTTTCAAACTGCTAGGTGGGCTGGAGCAAGGAATGGGCGCTCACCCTGTCGCAGAGCACTCGAGTCTCAAACCTGGACTGTCAGCTTTCCAATAGACAAGCTCACCCTCTTTAATCACTGAGCCATCATTCCTCCTAGTCTTTGGATACACAGAAGCAATTGAAATGGTCTTTTTAGTAAAGGCACCTATCTCAACATGTGTTATGAGTATCAAACTGGTTCAAGGTTTTAGCTTTTAGTATGGGGTGCAGAGTTAAGATTAACTCTTACTATGATATCCAAAGTCATATTGGCTGTGACTTTTGGGAGTTGAAATCCCAACAGTGCTGGCTGGAGGAAGCCAGATCTTTCAAAGTTGTTTCAGAACAGTTTAACAGCTTGGTGCAATTTTTATATAATTGTTGGCTTCTTCTAGGCCAGTGGAGTTTGAAATCTCACCCTATCTTCTTTTCTGAGCTTCCTTAGAATCCAAGTACCAATGAGCAAAATGCCAAGGTACAGCTCATGATTCAGAGGACGGTATAAAAACTCAAGTGCTGACGTATCTGCTCAGGGAGGAAGGGAAACTCAAAATGTATTTTTTTTTCAGAGGCCCTCTTGCAGAAGAATTCTGCAAAAATGGCATGGCAACCTACAAACTGAGCACCTTCCACAGCCATAGGAAGGTTGTGCTTATGGGGTGAAGGTAGGGAGAGTTTTGGTTGCAGAATTAAGATAAGGTTATTAACTGGAAGTTTTTTCAAAGTGACAAATCATGTATCGTGACATCACCACACACACTCTGCCCCATGTCACCTCACTTATGACATCACCATGATGTCACATCATGGTGATGTCACTGAGCCATGGAGGTGCAGTGGTTAGAATGCAGTACTGCAGGCTACTTCTGCTGACTTCCAGCTGCCTGCAATTTGGCAGTTCGAGTCTCAACGGCTCAAGGTTGACTCAGCCTTCCATCCTTCCTAGGTGGGTCAAATGAGGACCCAGATTGTTGGGGACAATAGGCTGACTCTGTAAAACTACTTAGAGAGCGCTGTAAAGCACTGTGAAGTGGTATACAAGTCTAAGTGCTATTGCTATTGCTATCACCATGCAAGAACAACAGAAATACTATTTGCAGCCCATTGTTCTCATCCAGGCTGAACAGAATCATGAAACAGATTTCCTGTCCCCAAAAAAAATCCTTTTTAATTTGGTTAATGTGAATTCCGGACATTTACACCAAGAAAAGTTCCAGCAAGCTTTAATTTCACAAACAGACCTTATCAGTCCTTGGACAGTTGCCGAGAGCTCCAGTTGCAACGCTGTAAAAGGAAATACTTGGCAAGGAGCCTAGTGAGGCACGAACTCAGATAAGCAAATCTTCACAATAGTAAGCGAACTAATTGTCTCCTGCAAACACCCCTCCCCTTTTTGCTCCTATTTATTCCCCAGGGAGGGGCCATTCAGCATCCACTTGTGCCTTTTCTTCCAAGTTGACACCTGTTCCTTAATTGTTCCCTTCTCCTGACAGCTCTGTGCATGCACACATCAGGAACAGGCTCCAGGTGTTCTTCTTCCCCACTTATCTCCAACTCCGAAGGATAAATGTTGGATGGCCCTGGCCCCTTCTCTGCCTCTGATGCAGAGCAGCCACCAGAGCCTTCCCCAGACTCCAGGACTGGCCCATGTTCCTCCCCATCCTCCTCACTGTCCGAGTCTGTCACCATCTCCACTGGCAGCTAGCGGGCTGCAACACTCATTCTCCCCCACATGTCCATTATAGGTAGTCCTTGACTTATGACCACAACTGAGCCCAAAATGTCTATTGCTAAGTGAGACAGTTGTTAGGTGAGTTTTGTCCCAGTTTACGACCCTTCTTGTCACAGGTATTAAGTGAAGGGCTGCAGTTGTTAAATCAACAACACAGTTGTTAGATGAATCTGGCTTCTACGTTGACTTTGCTTGACAGAAGGTCTCAAAAGGTGATCTCATGATCCTGGAACACTGCAACCCTCATAAATATTATGTCAAACATCTGAATTTTGATCCCATGACATTGGGATATTGCAATGGTTGTTAAGTGTGAAAAACAGCCAAAAGTCACTTTTTCAACGCCATTGTAACTTCAAACTGTCACTAAACTAATTGTTGTAAATCAAGGACTACTTGTGGTTTCATAGCTTCCTTAATTTGTTACCAGTCCTGTTTTTACTGCTTTTTCTCTCTAGTTTGTACTGCAGGCACATTGTTAATTCTATTTTTTAAAAAAATAAAATAAACAGTTATCCAAGTTCAAAGAATATGCTGCATTGGATTTTGTGAAATTATGAATGCCTTTCTTTCTCCAATAATTTTTACTGTGATCAACAGCAAATATCCATTTCTTTATTGGTAATTAAAACAGCATAGCAATGCGGGAAGAAAATTTTCATGCTGAAACATGCTGATAACATCATGTTTAAGTCATCTACATAATTAAAAAGCAATTGGTCTTAACCATTACTCATTACAGTGCAGCTTTTTGTCATTCTGTTTGATGCTAAAGGATGTTCAGCATCTTGTAATTGATGGAGAAGCCTAATCTGTAGTGCTTACAACATAATCAGGAAGGCAAAGCAACAGGTTTTGATCTGATTTTTAATGTGCTTTTTTAAAAAAAGTCTTTGAAAAAGGTCTAATTTAAGAAAATATCAGCCATTCTGAAATTGTAAAAGTTAAACTTTGAAATCTAGAGTTGGGGCTGGAGGGAAATATATCTGATGCCCAATGCAAGCTAATGCCTATCATGGTAAGCTAAATGGAAAGAAACTTTTGTTACCCCATTGTTCAGTCTGAGATTGGTGCCCATAGTTGATAGCAATAGCCCTTAGACTTATATACCGCTTCATGGTGTTTTTTATCCTTCTCTAAGCAGTGTAACAGAGTCAGCATATTGCCCCCAACAAACTGGGTCCTCATTTTTCCGACCTCGGAAGGATGGAAAGCTGAGCCAACGTTGAGCCGGTCAGAATCGAACTGCTGGCAGTCAGCAGAATCAACCTGCAATACTGCATTCTAGTCACTGAACTACCACCACGGCTCTTATCTTGGGTGATTTCTAAGTTAATCAAGGTCAGACCTGGTTGGACCTCAAATAAGAGATATAGTTGTCCTTAAGACATTTGAAAAAAAATTATTGCTCCATTCACTTATTTTGGCATTTCTACAAATATTTTATGAAATAAATATTTATTTATTTATTTTGTGTATGGCAATGTTACATTAGCCAGGAAACTATAGAATTAATACAAAGCAGTTGTTTGATTGCAAATGATTGCTAGTCCATTCAGTTTAGGCTTGTGTATTATCCAGGGTGCATTATAGGGGTGAACTAGCTCTACACTCAGATGGCTTTATGCCATTCTGCTGTGTTATCTGGGGCTTTCTGCATTACCTACATTCAGGCATCACATTTGGGTAGGTTCGGCACTGGTTGAACTTATCCCAGCGCTCAAAGTGCCATTATTTTTCCAGCCAAAGTGGTACCTATTTATCTACTTGCATATAGAGTGTTTTTGAACTGCTAGGTTGGCAGAAGCTGAGACAAGTGATGCGTGCTCACTTGGTCACACGGTGGTGGGACTCAAACTGCCAGAGTGCAGGTCTTCTCCAGCATCATTGAGCCACTGAGTCTCTGTAGCTCTCATGAAATAAAGACAAATCACATGGTGGTGGTCAAAATTTCCTGAAAACAGTTATTATTAGTTATTAATATAATGTCCACTCTGAAGCTGACCTGACTGAAGCCATTTTTGACTGCTTCAGTTGATGTTGCCACACTGGAGCTGAGGGATAGGGAGGGGGGAATTGAGATGGAGGGGAATATGTAAGCCAAAACAATATTTCTCTCTTGGGAACCAAGGTCATCCTCACACCTGGTCAGAAGAAGGCAGAGTGATGTCACCCATCTGCCAGCCCGTTCTGTGATTGGACCATGTGACTGATTGTTTTGAGAAAGTAGGAAAACTTTTACTTTTAATTAGGTGAAAACCGCGGGAGACCTTAGGGTTGATTTTCACCAGATAAGTGCCAATATGATAATTCCAAATAAAAGTATCCTTTGAGGCATCTACCTGCCTCGGAGTCTTGCTTGCTATGGATTTATTACTTGGAACCCTGACATATAACTGCATTTTGTCTTATTTGGAAAAAATGAATCTTATTGCCGTTAGTCAAAATTTAATAGCCATTCTATCATAATACGGGATGTCTTGAGCAACTGACTTTCAGAAATTTCTCCAAAGGAATTAATCTGTTCTCTTCTAGCAAAGATGTCAACATAGTTTCAAGGGCAGCTCTAAAAAGGCATATTTCAGTAGTCTAGCCTTGGGATTACTGAGATACTCCTTCCGGTGCTTTCATTCTTTTGCATGCCCTATATTCCAAATTAAGTAGATGTTAAGCAACTTGGCAATTCAACAGTGACAAGGCATGACCCTGGTGGATAAGTATTAACCCCCTATCCCCCAGCCCCATTTGCAAATCACAGATTCAGATCCTTAGCAAACATTGTGAGCATTTGATGGCAATTGGCAAAACTGGGGCAGGCAACCCATTGATGAGATATTTCATAATTAATTCACATATCGTTAGCTTTGAAAAGAAGCCCACATGAGAACTTTGAAAAAGGCTTTTATCTTCATTTTCAAAATGCTTGTCTAATACATTAATAATCATGGTTAGAAATGAAGCCTAATTCCACACCCTCTTTACTTTATAAGTAATTCAAGCAATATCTTAAGAGAGAAAAGATAGGAATCACTTATCAGAGGTAGGAGAAAAACTACTTGACCTGGAACCAAAATGAGGCAAAGACCGAGGTGCTAAATAAGCTCCACTTGGGGATAATTCAGTTACTGAAGTGGGTCAGGCAATTGTTTGGGTTGGATACACTTTAGGGGACCAGCTGTGGATTTGAATGTGTTTTGTTTGTTTAATCTACTATTACTTCTATATTGTTAAGCAGCAATCTAGGGAATGCACAATATTTTTTAAAAATAAATTGGCCATGAATCTTTAAATCATTGTGAGGGGCAAAACCTTTAAAGAGAAAACACTATCAACAATAAAAGCGATTTATTAAGTTTCATGCCAGGTTAAGTCACTGTCACATACTTTTCTGAAAACATAGCAGGAAATTTTACTACAATGTAGGAGTGACTGCAGAGAGTTTAAAAAATAACCTTGATAGAATTATGCAGGAGCTGTTAGCTATGCAAAAGGGCTGAAACGTTAACTCCGGAATGATCAGATAACATTCAGAAGAGATTCAGGTAGTTGTTGTTAGTTGCAAAGTTGTGTCTGACCCATCATGATCCCATGGACAACGTTCCTCCAGCCTTCCTGTCTCTACCATCCTCCAGAGTCCATTCAAGCTCACACCTACTACTTCAGTGACTCCATCCAGCCACCTCATTCTCTGTCGTCCCTTTCTTCTATTGCCCTCAATCTTTCCAAGCATTAGGCTCTTCTCCAATGAGTCCTTCCTTCTCATTAGGTGGCCAAAGTATTTGAGTTTCATCTTCAGGATCTGACCTTCTAAAGAGCAGTCAGGGTTGATCTCCTCTAGGACTAACCGGTTTGATTGCCTTGCAGTCCAAGGGACTCGCAGGAGTCTTCTCCAGGACCAGAGTTCAAAGGCCTCAATTCTTTGGTGCTCAGTCTTTCTTATGGTCCAACTTTCACAACCATACATTGCAACTGGGAAAACCATAGCCTTGACTATACGCACTTTTGTTGGCAGGGTGAAGTCTCTGCTTTTTAGTATGCTGTCTAGATTTGCTATAGCTTTCCTCCCCAGGAGCAAGCATCCAATTCACTCAAGTATAAGGAGGGAGTAGATTGTGCCAAATCCTATTATTATAGCCAATCTCAATAAAAGTAGTTTTAGCCTTCATATGGAGTTGATTTCATGGTCTGGTCTGCCTAGTAGGGCTGATATTGATTCAGAAAAAACACATATTTTTTTCTGTTTGAAACATGTAAGATTTCCCTAAAGCCTTTGCACTCTTTCTTGTAGATCTTTATAACTGGGTTGATTTATCCCAAGATAAATAATCCCTTAGATAATAATCTTTTAAGCCAATTGGATCAGTGTTCTGAAAGGAGGCCAGAAAACAATTACTAATCAAGACTATTCTTTCAAACCCAATGAAATGCATTGCACCAACTGAAACTCTGAGGCAGTCTTGAAGTGTCTCAAGTCAATTCAATTGTTTGAATTTGTCCCTATGACAAAAAGCTCCTAAATGGTTCTTCTCCCTGTCTAGATTAGCCTCCAATCCCCTAATCATCTTTATTGCTCTTCTCTGAACTCTTTCTAGAGTCTTAACATCTTTTACATCATGATATTAAAACCTTCAAAACATGTAATGCTTTGCAGTTACCCCTAAAACTTTACACTTCAAAGAAGTGTGAGACATATCTTTCAAAAGGCATGGCACAATTGCTTAGAGGAATCATCAAGTGTTCCTAATTAAAAAAAATGTGTGCTAATACACTATAAGAATTTCCAGGAAGTCTCAAAATTATTCCGATCCATGTATGGGTAGAGACGAATGAAAGGAAACATCTCACTGAATTTTCTGTGAACATCTCACAGTGGCTGTGGGAAATACCCTCAATAATTTATGGTGTCTTCAGTATCACTCTGTGTTTTCTTCAGCAGTTACTGAGTATGCATGCACATCCAGATGAGTTGCTTTGAGGAACATTTTTCAAAATGCTATTTTTCTAGGGATAGGGGTGAATAAAATTAAAATCTCCAAAACTGTTTCAGAAAACTTTTTCATAGCAATTTCAGTGTGGGTCTAGTAATGCTCTCCATCTTGGAGAACAATACTACTTGCTGTGATGATCCAGGGTGGGATACAAAATAAACACAGTCACAGAAAACAGGTGAAGCCCATTTTATTCCTTCATTTTGCTTCCAAGCTCCAAATATCCTTGACTGGAAACAAAAAAACTCCCCCACAAGCAGTTACAAGAAGGAGGAAATGCTGTTTAAATTATAAAGAGTAAAAAACAACACAAACCAGGCAAGGTAAGGCTGGAAGATGTCCACAGATATCAGAACACACACTGGGAAGGACACCAAACTCAGAGAGGAGCAATAGACGAGAGATATTTCCACGCTTTGTTTCCAGTTGTCATAGCTGCAGCCCATGAAGAGGATCAAGGCCCTCTCCTCCCAAGTAGACCACGTCTCTACCTTATCCTCTCTTCCCTGCATGCCCTATGATGGAGAGGGGATGGGCCTGGGTCCTCCTCTGACTGCCCAGCCAGCCTCTGCCCTTCCCCAGCCTCCTCCACAACCTCCGGAGCCACACTTCCACTCCCTGTCGGCTGTTTCTCTTCTCCCTCAGAGTCAGTCTCCACCAGGGGAATGACACTTGCTGTAAAAAAGCTTGAATCACAGAAATGGATTTGCAGACTCAGAATTTATTGTACTGTGTATTTATAGGTAGTCCTCGATTAACAATAGTTCTTTTAGTGACCACTTGAAGTTACAACAATGCTTTAAAATGTCTTACGATTGTTTTTCACAAAAATTTCAAATTCACATTTCAAAATTTATGACCGTTGTACCATCCCTGTGGTCATGTGTTCAAAATTCAGATGCTTGGCAACTGACTCATACTTATGATGGTTGCAATGTCTTGGGGTCATGTGATCACCTTTTGCGACCTTCTGAGAAGCAAAGTCAATGGGGAAGCCAGATTCATTTAACAACCGTGTCACTGACTTAAAAACCACAGTGTTTCATTTAACAACTGTGGCAAGAAAGGTTGTAAAAATGGGGCAAAACTCAACAACTATTTCACTTAGCAACAGAAATTTTGGGCTCAATTGCGGTCATAAGTTGAAGACTACCTGTATATGAAAGGGATATTTCACACATATTTTGTACAGTAGCAGATTTTCAGTCAATCTGAAAAGGTCAAATAGTTTGTTGTTGTTAGTTGTGAAGTCATGTCTGACCCATCACGACCCCATGGACAATGTTCCTCCAGGCCAAGGGTCTTCAAACTTGGCAAGTTTAAGACTTGTGGACTTTAACTCCCAGAATTCCTGAGCTAACATTATTGGAGGAGGAATTCTGGGAGTTGAAGTCCACAAGTCTTAAAGCTGTCAAGTTTGAAGATCCCTGCCCCAGGCCTTCCTGTCCTCTACCATCCCCTGTAGTCCATTTAAGCTCATGCCGACTGCTTCAGTGACTCCATCCAGCCACCTCATTCTCTGTCGTCTCCTTCTTCTATTCTAAACTATTCTGACTATTATCAAATAGTGTAGGGATTTACAAATAAGAGCCATTCAATATGAATCCCTAAAGGCTTTTAGGCTTGCGACTGATGGTAGTTAAGAGCTGCTATTGCAGTTCCTCAGGTCTTCTTCACTGGCTGGAGTCTCAGAGGAAGTAATGAACTTTAAGTCATTCCTAGCATGTCTGAAAAAGAGCAAAATGTATTAATATGCCTAAAATGATGAGAATGACTGAGCTTGGATCTAAACAATGTTGAGAGGGTTCCATAAACCCTGTTGAGAGGCATCCTCAAGTTGAATGGGTGATCGCTGTGGCAATTAGACTGTTGGACTGTTGACCAATCCATTCATGGTTGGTATAGAGAAGAAGACCAAAATACTTTTGAAAGTTCTGATTGAAAATTGATTCTTTCTCATCTCATCTCTCTTCTAGGCCTAGAAGTTCACCCTAGAACCTGAACATACTCCATCTGTAAGAGTCTTCATGTACAACAATGGTCTTTAATCTTCTGGAGAGAAGATGGATTATCGAAGAGAGAGGTTGACATTCAGATTCAGAGTTTCCAAACAGACTGTCTGGTTTTCAGCCAGAGGTCTTCTTTTACTTTAGGCACTGGGAAGTATTGTGATGGAGTATTCCATAGAAATGACCTATTACAAAGCCACATTTCTGCTCCTGATCAGTTCTGTGAACTAAATCAGATGTTATAGCAATATTATACTTGACCTTAGGAGATAACTTAGCTTGTATAATTTCCTTTAGAAGGTCATAAGGAGCCTCTGGGAATTCAGCTCCAAGAGGGACCTCACAAAATACCTTGCATTCTCTTGATACAAAATCCATTTGAAATTAGTCAGGCATCACGTGGTGCTCAGGATAGATCGCTATATTATCACACTAAAGTACTGTAAGTTGAGTTAGGCCATTGCATTTGACTTCTACTAGAAGAGAATATTTAATCGAACTAACACAAAAAGAAGCCAGCGGGCATCTATCTAGCCACAAGAATGATTGTTCCATTTTCAGAGTCTTTACTTCTTTCTCAATACTTAGTAAAACAGGGCTGGTTATGTGTTGTATTTCTGGATTAAACTCCATCGTTCCAAATATGCTATCTGTGTAGACATCATATTAGATAGTAATTCTTCGTTCCAGATCTCTAACTTTACCCAGGAGTACAGTAGGACCTATAATATAGTGCACTGTATAAGGCTGCCCTTGAGAACAATCTGGGAATGCAGTTGGTTCAGAGGGAGTGTGTGATACCCTTTGTAGAGTATAGTAGAGAAATAGTAGAGAATTCTGTCTATGGGGATTCTCAATCATCCAGATCATGGTTGTCCCAAAGGTGCTAGTTGCCTTTTGAAAACCACCTTAGGGAGTAGAGCAGGGGTGTCA
Organism: Naja naja; assembly: GCA_009733165.1. Classification (NCBI taxonomy): domain Eukaryota; kingdom Metazoa; phylum Chordata; class Lepidosauria; order Squamata; family Elapidae; genus Naja; species Naja naja. Next base: position 40,952,078 of record CM019154.1, read on the forward strand.
AACTCAATTTCATTGAGGGTTGTGTTTGACTTTGTGTGGGGGGGGGGCAGAGGGCATGGCCAGGTGGGTGAGGCCAGCTCGATGTCACTTGTGTTGGAGTTATTTGTGGTGGTCCGAGAGCTCTGCCAAGCAAAAATGGGCACCCGAGCTCCGTTTTCAGCTGCGACAGCTGCCCTCAACCTTCCCGAGCTCCGTTTTCGCTGGCAGAAACAATGTGGGCTGGTCCTTTGCTGCTTCTAGGGTGGCACAAATGGGCCAGTTTTAAGCACCCCACGGGCTGGGTCCAGCCCCGGGCCTTGAGTTGACATCCCTGGAGTAGAGAATTCTCTTCTGTTTCCATATCTGGCATGAATAGTTGTCTTTACATTTAAATGTTCTATAGATTTGTTCTCCAAATTAGGATAAAAATCTGATCCCAATTTTTTTTTTGCTTTGTCACAAGTTCACTAGGGATGATCAAAAGTACCCTCTTTGCAGTTGTCATCCTCATGAATTACCTGAAACAATTTTGTGTAAGATAGACTCAAGAGAGATATAATAGACACCAGTGGAGAGCCAGTTTGGTCTAGTGGTTAAGGCACCAGGCTAAAAAAGCAGGAGACCATGATTTCACGTTCCATCGTAGCCATGAAAGTCAGCTAGTGGCTTTGGGCCAATTACTCTATCTCAGCCCAGCCACCTCACAGGGTTGTTGTTGTGGGGAAAATAGGAGGAGGAAGATGTGTTGGATATGTTCACTGCCTTGAGTTATTTGTAAAAATTATAAAGGCAGGATGCAAATAAATAACAAAATTAGACATTTGCTGTTCTAGTACTTACCATCATCTATATCTAAACGGTGATTATATTCTATTATCTGAACTCTGATTATAGGGTCTCCTGCTTGAGGAGGGGGTTGAACTAGAAGACCCCAAGGTCCTTTCCAATTCTGATGTTCTATATTCTATGTGATCCAGTGAGATGATTTGGGACTTTGATCGCAAATGTTTTAGAGGGAAATGTGTTGCTTATGATGAGATACATTTTAGGAAGTGCTCTCATTCTTGCCTTGCTACTTAGTGGTGTCCCAGTGTCCTCTGTAAAAAGAATTGTCCTGATGGCATCATTGCCTCCTGTTGCTATATTTGTCACGTGTTAATTCTATTCTATTCTATTCTATTCTATTCTATTCTATTCTATTCTATTCTATTCCTATTCCTATTCTATTTCTACTCTATTCTATTCTATTTCTATTTCTATTTCTTTTATGTCCCCTCTCCCCAAAAAACAAAAATGCTTAGAAGGAGATTAAGCAATAATTGGGACTATTAGGAGGTAAACTTATTGTACACTTTAACCTGTAACACAAAGTTTCTCAGCCTTGGCAACTTTTAAGATGTGTGGACTTTAACACCCAGAAATCCCCAATCAACATCGCTGGCTGGAGACTTCTGGAAGTTGAAGTTCACATGTGCTAAAGTTGTTAACATTGAGAAACACTGAAATAGAAGGATGGGAAAGTCAGGATCAGACATCATGTATGTTGTGACATCATATAGAGCAGGGGTGTCAAACCTGATTTCATTGAGGGCCACATAAGGGTTGTGTTTGATCTCAGGGGACCATGGTGGGTATGACCAGCTGAATGCCACTCATGTCAGCGGCACCTGTGGTGACCCGAGTTCTGTGCCAGTGAGAACAGGCTCCCAAGCTCTGTTTTCAGCTGTGATGTCCTCCTGTAACCCTCTGCCAGTGAAAACAGAGCTCAGGAGAGCTGCCCATGGCCCTCCCTAGCTTCATTTTTGCTGGTGGAGGCACCGTGGGCTGGTCTTTGTTGTATACAGGTTGGTCCCACAGGCCAGATCTAAGCACCCTGCGGGCCGGATCTGGCCCCTGGACCTTGAGTTTGACTCCCCTGATATAGAGGAAGTTGCAGATTGCCTAACATTTGCATAATGACAATCCTATGCCTGCAATTAGCTGGTACTGGAAGCTTATGGGTTGACCAGATGACTTGACAGTGTTTCTCAACCTTGAGCAAATTTTGAGATTTTGAAGTTGAGTGAACTTCAACTCCCAGAATGCCTCAGGCAGCATGCTGGCTGGGGAATTCTGGGAGTTGAAGTCCACACAACTTAAAGTTGGCGATGTTGAGAAATAGTGGTGCAACATCATTAAAAAATCAATCACTGTAGGCTCGAATCCCACCAGGCTCAACGTTGACTCAGCCTTCCATCCTCTCTGGGTAGGTAAATTGGGGACCCAAGATTGTTGGGGGCAATTAGCTGACCTTGTAAAATGTCGCTTAGTAATAAGCAGGCATATACAATGGAATGAAGGCTATTGCTGAGCGCATTGGGTTGTGCTCCAAAAATTGTAAGCCGCCCTGAGTCTTCGGAGAAGGGCGGCATATAAATGTAATTAAAAAAAAATGCACAATGCAAATCAATCTTAGAAAGAACCTTGTGATCAAAAACGCCTTAGTAGACATTCTTCTTGAGCTCAGTGTGACTTTATGCTTCAGTCATGTGATTCAGGATTTGTCTGCCTATGTAATACCATTTGAGATGGTTTAGCCAGAATCAGTCCAAGATCAGTGGATGAAAGTCTTGAAAAATTGGCAGGATCAGATCGTTAAATCCCCTGTACTCTTGAATTTCCTTCCGAGGGTCTTTGAAGCAGAGTACAGAAAGTTTGTGATTCAAATCAGGGACATGCCTCATTAAAGTCAATGTGTATGCTGTTTGTATTAATGACACATGTGTTTGTCATTCCTAATGGAGAGCTGAAACAGGTGGATGCAATGTTATATTACTCCCTGGGAGCCCTCATAAAACCAGAATTGAACATAGCAACCAAGTCCTCCAAGACTTCACAGCCAGTGACTAGGATCTCATGTCAATGGGCACATCAAATTCCTCAGAACATCAAAATGAACAGAAATACACCTTGAAACATTTTGTGAGTTTTCTCTATGTTTACTCAGTCTTATTAACTTTTATGTAGGAATCTGCCTTTATTTCCAGCTCCCTGCAGGCTGGGGTGAGATGTTTGGAATTCTTCTCCACTCCGCAGATGCATCGTCTGCAATTGGTTTAATTATGCATCAGGCCCTCTGTTCAAGAGGATGAATGTTCATTAAGAAGCTAGGAAAGTGTCATATAGGCATGTATATCATTTGATATCTGATCACCGAGGCTTCTCACTTGATGAATTTGTCAACTGTACTACAGAACAGTTTATCTTTTCGAGGGGACAGGAAAGCTGTAGCTGTGTTGTTTGATCTGTGCTGGGTGTTTCATCGCATACTTATTTTGATTTACAGAATAATCTTATACATCTAGTGGACTCATTTGAATCTGAGAGTGTGTCTCTGAATGGAAACCAAGAAATTTCCAAAGGCCTTGATCATTTGAGTAGACACCCCTTTCTCTGAAAGTAAATGGACCCATAACAGAAGAATATGAATATATTCTATAAAAGTCAGTAACAACACCCGTAATTTTTTTCCTAAATTATATGCAAAAATTCACTTTTAAATAGGCTAATCAGAAGCAAAGATAGGCTAAGTGGGACCTATTAATAGGGCATTTCTGGTGAAAAATATGCTATGATTACTTCTACAACTGTATTTGAATCAATTGGTTTGATTGGTTTTTTTTAATGATATCAAGAAATGATAAAAATATTACAAGGAGGAAAAAAAATATTCAGAATATATTGCTCCTGGAATCAACCTCAATCTGTTCTAAATACAGGTAGTCATTGACTTACAACAGTTCATTTAGGGACCGTTCAAAGTTACAACGGCACTGAGAACAGTGACTTATGACCATTTTTCACACTTATGACCGTTGCAGCATCCCCATGGTCACATGTGTCAGCTTTGGAAGCCATATTGAAACCAGACACTTCTACACTGCCACATTCTTGAGCCCGGGAAAATGGGAGGAGGGAATTTTTTGGAGTGTATGTGATTAGACATAATAGCATTCTTCTTCTAAGTCAAGGTCATGTTATTCAGCACCTGGGTGAGGGGAAGTCTTAAGTTGGGACGGATGGTGATTGGGGCATGTGATGTGATGGTGGGTGCAGGGGGTGGATTTGTAGTTTTTACTTATTGCAAGGAAACCTGAAACTTGTTTGGTTCTGCAACCCAACAGGACAGACACAGACTTCAGAGAGTAATTAGGACTGCAGAAAAAACAATTACTACCAACCTGCCTTCAGCTGAGGACCTGTATATGGCACGAGTCAAAAAGAGGGCTGTAAAAATATTTATAGACCCCTCACATCCCAGACATAAACTGTTTTAACTCCATCCCTCAAAACGACGCTATAGAGCACTGCACACCAAACAACTAGACACAAGAACAGTTTTTCCCGAATGCTCCGCTAAACAAATAATTCCCTCAACACTGTCCAACTATTTACAAAGTCTGCATTACTATTACTGTTAATCTTCTCATCACTCCTTATCACCCACCCCTCCCACTTGTGACTGTATGACTGTAACTTTGTCACTTGTATCCTTACAATTTATATTGACTGTTTCCTAGTATGATTTGATTGCTTATTGTTCCCTATAACTATTATTAAGTGTTGTGCCTTATGATTCTTGACTTTTGACAAATGTATCATTTCTTTTATGTACACTGAGAGCATATGTACCAAAGACAAATTCCTTGTGTGTCCAATCACACTTGGCCAATAAAGTATTCTATATCTATATCTATATTAACTTTCAGATTCAGGATTCCCCAGATGTGCTAGTTTACTATCCAAATAAAACAGAACTTTTGAGAGGATGTCTATCTCGGAGTTATTGTTTGGAGTGGAGGTTTTCTGGAACGCTGACAACATGATTTACATTTGAATGCTTGACAAGTGTTTTGCATTTATGACAGTTGTGATCCCCTTCTGCGACCTTCTGACAAGCAAAGTCAATGGGGAAACTAGATTCACTGAATAACTGTATTAGTAATTTAAGAACTGCAGTGATTCATTTAACAAAGGTGGTGAGTAAAGTTGTAAAATGGGGCAAAACTCACTTAACAAGTGTCTCACTTAACACCATAAATTTTGAGCTCAATTGTGGTTTTATGTTGAGGACTACCTGTAGTCTTCCCTCTTCTGGATGGTCTTTGATATGAAGGATATATTTTTCTCCACAATATGCAGATATGTCCTCTGCAAAATCTGTAACAACTTTTGGAAAATGACCCTTACTACAAGGTATCATGTGAAATCCAACTATATAGGTGCAATGTCTTTAACATTGAAAGGGCCTTGGTGGCTCAAGCTGCTAAATGGAACTTAAGTCCCAGCTGCCTACAATTACTGTAGGCTCGAATCCCACCAGGCTCAAGGTTGACTCAGCCTTCCATCCTCTCGGGGTAGGTAAATTGAGGACCCAAGATTGTTGGGGGCAATAAGCTGACTTTGTAAAAATGCCGCTTAGTAATAAGCAGGCATATACAATGGAATGAAGGCTATTGCTGAGCACACTGGGTTGTATCCCAAAAATTGTAAGCCGCCCTGAGTCTTCGGAGAAGGGCTGCATATAAATGTAATTTAAAAAAAAACAGAAGAAACACCACATATTCACAATCCACTGTAAATGAGTCTCCATGAAACCTCCCACATCTCAAATGGTTCAAAACATATTCTATAGAAAGCTTTTCAAAGGTGCCGAGACGTGCAAATTGTTGAGAACTTTTATATCTGAAAAAAATGACTTATGTTGCATCAGACACTTCATGGACATAACATGTTTAATGATGAGATGTCATGTTGAGTAGCAACATCCAGAAGGATTGTGTCAGTGAAGATTCAGAGTCATACAGGTTGAGGTTGAGTCTGTTGTGGTTCTGCGGCAGCCGGTGCAGACAGCAGAGGTATCGGACTGTGAGGATGAAAGGGAACCAGTCAGGAAGTCTGGCAAGGACTTGGATGAGGATCCTGCATCCAATGCATCTGAGAGTGGGGTGCTGTCTTCGGAGCTTTCGGAGTCTGGCAGCAGCGAAGCAGAGGACCCCGGGGAGCCTGTTCCCAGTGCGCGTGTGCGCAGAGCTGGTAAAAGGGGAGAGCAGCTGAAGCAGAAGGAGCAACTCGGGGGTAAGGCTGGGAGGTGATTGCCCCTCCCATAAGGGATAAAAGTCAGTCCTCAATGATGAAGAGCTTTGCAGGAAGCAAAGCAGTTCGGTAATTTCCGAGTCCTACTTGAAGCACTGTACCCTGGTCGGCTTTTTCTGGGTTTTTGGGTTGGTTTATGTTAAACCTTAATTGGATGTCTGTTTCTTGGCAAGCATTCTACAGCACTGAAAAGCATGCTGTTATCTGGAGAAACTGTGTATAATTAGTTCTGGCTGGGAATTCAAGTAATTCCCAGCATCGCATTAAAATAGGTTTCACTTTTAAAATCAGTTTGTGTTTTATTAAGTTTGACGAAGCCTGAGTCAGAACAAGAGTCATGGCAACTCAACCTATTTACTAGTTTGAGGTGTTTCGCTGCTCATCCAGGCAGCTTCATCAGACAGAGCAAGTTAGTTAGACACAGACTTGGTGGAAGACATCCACTCTTCCTGCCAGGGTTTCTTCCCCAAATTTGTTAATCTCAGATTAACAAGACAATAAGTCCAGTTGTCATGACTCAACCTTCAGACAACTTTGTTAACAGAATCTTGCAAGAAAGTATAAATCTCCCACTTTCTCTTTTTATCGTCTGATATGTTAGGGTAGGTGCTTTCTAAGTTTCTTCCTTCACCCGTTATTCAGTGGTGGGCTACTTAACATTTTATCTGATCAATCCCTTGGTGGCTTCTCTTTCCAACTCCCTTCCCAAGCTTATTCTCACATTTAACAGAATAACAGAGCAGAAAGGGATCTCAGTGGTCTTCTAGTCCACTCCCTGATCAAGCAGGAAACCCTACACCATTTCAGACAAATGGTTGTCCAATCTCTTCTTAAAAACCTCCAGTGTTGGAGCACCCACAACTTCTGGAGGCAAGTTGTTCCACTGATTAATTGTTCTAACAATTGCATTAAGTTATATAACATAGCTACAGCTTTCCTGAAATGTAATTTCATTACAGCAACTGGCAATTATTTGTCCTTAAGAAGACATTAAACAACCATTTGTCTGACATGGTGTAGAGTCTCCTTCTTGAGCAAGCAGTTAGACTAGAAGACCTTTAAGGTCCCTTCCAACTCTGTTATTTTGTTGTGGCCCTGCTCTGTGGAATGATCTCTCCCCTGAGGTTCAGCTAACTTGGATCCTGTTAGCTTTCAGGAAGACTTTGAAAAGTCTTGGCTGATTCTTGACTATTAAGTTCAAAATGCCTGCTGAGTTCATCTTGGGGAGTGAAATAAACGCCAACACTTCCTAATCATATATTTTATTATTCTTGTTGATTTTTCTCTGCTCGTTTCATTATAATTTTATTTTTATCCTTCTACACCACCCTGAGTTGCCTTTTTGTGGCTTGGATGGCCATGCCAATCAATTGATAAAGCAAGCAAGAAGGCGGAAATATTCATACAAGGGCAGTGAGTATGACTGTGATTCTCCTGTCTCCACACGTGTTCCCTCAGCATCTAGAAAGACTTATATTCTGACCACGATGCCAGTGCAGAAAGACCATGAAGAAGAGACCTTAAAATAAGAAGGTTTTTCTTTTCGCCGCTGAGTTTGTGAATATAATGCCTTCTGAAATGCTGAATATGTTTGCTGAAGGGGCTGCAATAAACCCAAATGTCAAGCTCTGTAGAGCTGTGTGGAAAAGAAATGATATCTTGAAATTGGCCTGAATTAATCTACTAATCAACCTGCAAACTATCCCCCAGAAGACAGGAAGATGGCATAAAGACAGGAGTCTAGGTGCTGGAGAAGAATTCAGGTTACTGTTCCACGTGCGATACCAGCAAACCTGTGCTGAAATGACTGGAATCAATTTATAACAGAGAGTTAGTGACCTTTTAAAAAGGTTGCCAGCCCATTTATATATCTCCTGTGGTGCTCACCTCCTTTATTCATGCTTAGCATATGCTGTCACTCTTGCAACATTACCTCTCTGTTCCTTGTTAACTTTCTTTCGAGTATGTTCAGTGCATAGGCCTGTTGAACTACCTTTGAGGCACTGTCAGCTGAAAAGCAAAGGAGATAGAGAGAGAGACAGACAGACAGAGAGACAGAGAGACAGAGAGACAGAGAGACAGAGACAGAGAGACAGAGACAGAGACAGAGAGAGACAGAGAGAGACAGAGAGAGACAGAGAGAGGAGTAAATATATAGGGGAACATCATTGCTCTAATTTGAAGAATACTTGGAATGCTAGTCGAAAGTGGGGAAAATGTACATATTTAACCAAAGAAAAGATACCGTAGGAGAAGAACAGGCAGAGCTGGGGGGGTCAGAGTTAAATGTATCATCAGCTTAAAGTTGTTGCATTCCCATAAGCAGGCGCATGGTGGCTCACATGGTTAAGATGTTGGAATGGAGGTTAGCAAGTCCGTGTTCGAGACACAAGTGCTACTGTGAGGCAGGGTGAGCTCCTGTTCTTCGCTCCAGCTCCTGCCATGGAAATTAAAGGTGCTGTCAACTGGGCATTCCCTGGGCAACTGTTATGACATCAGCTAATCCTTTCAACCCAGAAATGCCTCGTTGTTCTGACACGAGTGCAATGTAGTTCCCACAAGCACTTCAAGGCCAACCTATTCTGAATTCAGTTTAACTTTCGATGATCTGATTCTTATGTATAGGCTTCAATAAATCTTCTTTGTTGCAGTCTTACAAATGGTCCTGATTCTTTGCAAGCTGACATTTATCTGGTCAGCTAAAGTTCAACACTACATTGGTGCCAGATAAGGGTCAATGGAGTTCAGGAGGGGTTGGACTCGGTCATTGTGTTGCTTGTGGGAATACAATGACCCTAAGCTAATGACACACTTAATTCTGCCCTCCTCCCAGCTCTGTCTGCTTTTCTCCTACAGATACCCAGATATTGGACACAAAATTAAATGGATTTTTACATAAAGCTGTAGCTTTCATGTACAAAACAAGCTAAGTTTCTAATCCTTAGGAATTGTGAAGGCTGATTGAAATTAGACTCTTCTGAAGAACATGTGGAGGAATGTTTAAGTGCAAAGGGATTCCCATTCAGATCACTTCTGGAATTAGGCTTGTCAATTTTCATTTGCAAAACTCCCTCCAAAGTGATAAAATAATTAGGCTTGAAAATATCTTGAGAATGTGGAAGTATCACATGAAAACAAATGGAGTGATTGTTAAGTAATGTGTTTCTCTTCATAGAAACTGGTATGCATTGTGCAAAAGCAGCAAATAGCTATAACAACAGCACTTAGATTTATATAGTGCTTTACAGCCCTCTCTAAGTGGTTTACAGAGTCAGCATATTACCTCTAACAATCTGGCTCCTCATTTTACCGACCTTGGAAGGATGGAAGGCTGAGTCAACTTTGAGCCAGTGAGAATTGAACTGCCAAACTACTGGCAGCCAGCAGTCAGCAGAAATAGCCTGCAGTACTGCATTCTAACCACTGCATCACCACATTACAGCATAATCTGCAGGTTGCAGAGGGATTATTACAGTTTTAGAAATTTGCTGGATGCACAAGGTGGGCCTGGAATGAAAGACAATGCTGAGAATTGTATAAAGCTTGTCTCAATACACAACTGAGGTTAATTTGATGCAACTAAAGAACAAGTATATGCACACTGTAGAATGGATAAAAAGAAGGGAGAGACCCTAAGTCCTAGTCCTGTCTTATGTACAAAGCCAGACCTTGAATCAATTCTTCTCTCTTCCTAGGTGAAGAGAAGGCAAAGGCAAAATTTTGCCACTGTAGAAACTTCTTGAGGTAGTCTCTAAGAGTCAAGTGAAGTTTTGTATGCACACAAGCATACAAGACATTATAACAGTATCAATAGCACTAGCAGTTCGACATATATACCACTTCATAGTGCTTTACAGCCCTCTCTAAGTGGTTTACAGAGTGAGCCTATTGCCCCCACCAACAATCTGGGTCCTCATTTTACTGACCTCGGAAGAATGGAAAGCTGAGTCAACCTTCAGCTGGTCAGGATTGAACTCCTGACAGTGGGCAGAGTTAGCCTACAATACTGCATTCTAACCACTGTACCGCCACAGCTCAAGCTGCCTACTCTACAATATCTACTTCAGGGAAAAAAATTTACTATTACTAGATTTTTATCCCACCTTTATACATCATAGTACTAGTGAAAATATGGTAAAGAACATCCACAGTGAACTGGGAGCCAAAGGGTCTTTTCTATGATCAAAGACTAAAGCCATGAATAATGGATCTCCCACCTTGGCAAGTGGGTGGCCAAGATGATCTTTGATGTCGCTTCAAAATCAACACTCTTAAGTTTTAGTGCTTTTACATTTAGAAAAAAAAAGATGAACTAATGATATACTTCCCTGCTACCTGGAAATTAGGCTCCACTGCACATAATTGCCATCATTCCTGATTAAATAGGCATGGAGTGCCAATGAATGGGAAACAAAGAAAAAGGCTCATCAAATTATAACTATAAAGCCACCCCCTGCAATAATTAAAATAAATATTTTAATTCCTACTAAAATCACCAGATTCCACACAAGCTTAGCTTTTTTGCACAGGGCGAGGGTAAGAATACCAAATATCAAGGGCTTTCAAGTAACTTCAAGGAATTAAAAAAGGAACCTGTGAAAATCCACTTTTTCTTCAAGGCTTTTAACTCTCCTGTCTATATTTCCTTTGTAAATTTTTTTTTTTAATGGAATTTCTTGTGTGTATTTACTTCTGAACTAAACTAAGGCTTTGCCAAAATCTTTTCCAAAATACAGGTCATCCTTAGTTATGACTGTTCACTTAGTGACTATTCAAAGTTACGACAGCCCTTATAGGCTTACAATCAGGTTTCGAAGCTCCGAGGGCCACACACCCCTTGTCACATGACTGCATTTTGGCTTTTCATCAACTGGCTTGCATTTACAGCCAATTCCAGTGTCTCGTGGTCACATGACTGTGTTTTATGATCAGCGGTGGGATTCAATTTTTTTTACCACCGGTTCTGTGGGCGTGGCTTGGTGGGCATGGCACGGGAAGGATACTGTAAAATCTCCATTCCCTCCCCACCCCACTAACCTGCTTTCCAGCTCTGTTCTCCTGTGCAGGGCAACAAAAGAAGACCCAGCCAATCAGCTGGGACTCAGGAGGCAGAGAATAGATGGGGGCGGGACCAGTCAGAGGTGGTATTTGCCGGTTCTCCGAACTATTCAAAATGTCCGTTACCAGTTCTCCAGAACTGGTCAGAACCTGATGAATACCACCTCTGTTTATGATGCTTTGCTTACAACTGGCATTCACTTCCAGTTGTAGGAGATGACTAAGTTGGCGGAGGGGTCAAGCATTATCAGTTTGGAGTTCTTTTGTGTCCACAAAATATTTAAATCCAGCCCTTCTTGAATTCCATTGACTCTTATCTACCTTGACCATTTTTTTAAAATTCATATTTATATACCGCCCTTCTCCGTAGACTCAGGGTGGCTTACAATTTTTGGGATACAACCCAATGTGCTCAGCAATAGCCTTCGTTCCATTGTATATGCCTGCTTATTACTAAGTGGCATTTTTACAAAGTCAGCTTATTGTCCCCAACAATCTTGGGTCCTCAGTTTACCTACCCCGAGAGGATGGAAGGCTGAGTCAACCTTGAGCCTGGTGGGATTCGAGCCTGCACTAATTGCAGGCAGCTGGAATTAAGTGCTAGGCATTTAGCAGCCTGCACCACCAAAGCCCATTTACCCTGACCATTAGTAGTTCCTAGCCTTGTTTAGAGATAGAATAAACCGTACCCCTTTGAATAATCCTGGTTTCTGATTTCTTGCACCTGACACGGTTTTTCAGCAAAACTGGCCAATATCAAACCATTGGTTACTTAATGATTGTGGTGATTGCTTAATGGGTACAAAAAAGGGCATAAAATCAGTCATGTGGGAGACCTGCTTTATGACCATCTCAACTTATAACCTGGACGGACAGAGTTCATTACCGTCAGAAACCTGCATTGCGCATGGGATTGAGAGGAAGAAAAAAAAGATTTTTCTCTGCCTTTCGTAATCCTGCAACTTAGACTCACTCAGTGAAAGGGACCTAAAGAAGTTACATGATGGGTAAGAGATTGTTCTCACTCATGGAAGGGCAGAGACAGAGATCAACAGATTTTCCCATTTCTAGTCTAGAATGGTCACAGACAGAAATAGATGTTTCATCTTGGAAAGGAAATTTTCATAGCCTAACTAGTGACTCCCTTTGTACTCATTATTGCAAAACAGAAGTATTTTCTGATGTCGGGGGAGAAAGGAGTTGAAAGCTAAGTGTTTGCATATGATGGCAATTAAAATCTAAAAAGATGCTTTTCCCAGCTGTTGCTTTTGAACTTGTCCCATGTCAGTGGCAAGGAGCCAGCATTCAATTAAGATTTTGCATTTTCAGAAACAGCATGTGATGGGTTGCATTATGTCACTAATTCCCTTTAAATTAATATTTAAAGGAAAAAATGTATTGAAGCAATAACAGGTGTGATGCAACATGAATGGTTAAACTTGTCTGTCACAGAAAATAGGGTTATCTTTTTTGTTTGGAACTCAAAAGTAAAATAAAACAACCAAAGAACAAAATCAAAAACCAAAGTACCATGAGTTCTAGTTCTGACTTAGACCCAAAACCAGGTTGGTGACTTTGGGACATTCTTCCTCTCTTTCAGCCTTAGGAAGAAGAAGGAAAGAATAAACCACTTCCCAAAATCTTGCCAAGAAAACTGCTTCATCTTCTCCAGAGAGTTGCCCAGAATCAAGACTAACTCAAAAGGCATGGACATATATTATTTAAAATTTATATATATAATTCATCAGGGCAAATAACTATATACTGATATTTAAGATCCAGAGTCAGGAATTTTTACTACTTAATGTAATTTAAGATTTAACTATCAAAGTCAAATTAAGTTCCAGGTTTTTTTTTCCTATTGCATGAATAAATTCTTCAGATCAAGTTTGGGTAAGAAAGAACACACCAATTTAAAGTGGTCATCTAACAATCGAAGTTATTGTCATGGCCCTTTGCATTCTCTGAGAAATTTCTCTTATGTTCATTGATGGTCATGCAAATTCTTCTCATGTGTTTACAGGCAGAACTCGACTAACCAACAGTTCACTTAGTGACTGTTCAAAGTTGCAACGGGACTGAAAAAAGTGACTTATGAGCATTTTTTTTCACATTTATGACTGTTGAAGCATCCCCATGGTCACATGATCAAAATTCAGACACTTGGCATCTGATTCCTATTTATGATGATTTGTGATCTTCAGACAAATCAAGTCAATGGGGAAACAGATTCACTTAACAACCATGTTACTAAACTAACAACTGCAGTGATTCAGTTAACAACTGTGGCAAGAAAGGTTGTAAAATGGGGCAAAATTCACTTAGCAACTGTCTCGCTTAGCAACAGAAATTTTGGCTCAATTTGAGGACTGCTTGTACTTTAGCCAATACGTAATAAGATCTTAATATCTCGTGTTAAGGGAATGTTTCTAGGCAAATTACATACATTTTTTTTAAACTAAGGATCCTTTTTAAATAAACAAGTTGATTAAAAAAATACTGACCTCCTATGCAGTAAAGAAATCTGAATTGTAACATCCCCACTTAATGGCTTTCTAATTTATGTTGGGATAAATCCTGTAAAAGGGAGCTTATTCACCAAGGGAAGTTTGCTGACAAACTGATGCCATTCTTCCCCTTATTTACTAAGTGCATATCCACCAAAAATTTATGATCAATGGGATATGGGTTGACTTTTATGACATCAAGAAGGCATTACCTGTAAGTCAATGAACACTTTACTTTTTTGAAGGCATTGCCTTAGGGAGGATAAATAGAATTTTAGTACTACATTCAGACTAGATTACTCCCCCTTTTTTTAATGACCCTGTAATCCCTAAATCCAGGGCAGAGTTGGGGAGAGCATTTACTGGCCAGGTGCCCTCCCTGACACCATGCAGGGTTCACAGCAGATTTTTTTTCTTTGTACTCTAAGAGAGAAACTTCTGCTGCTGCTACCTAGGATTGAACCTAGGATCTGAGCCTTCTGAGTGGGAAGCAAGTGCCTTCACCACTAGGCTACCACACAGCTCATGTTCAGACTAGATAGAGAAGTTGAAAAAAACAGAGTAGAAGAGAAAAATAGGAAAACACATCAATATTGTTGGGCAGAAAATTACACGGATGAACAGATCCATGACATGCCCAAGAGTGAAGCATGATTCACAAATATTTGACTAATGCCTTCCTTCCTTCCTTCCTTCCTTCCTTCCTTCCTTCCTTCCTTCCTTCCTTCCTTCCTTCCTTCCTTCCTTCCTTCCCTTCCCTTCCTTCCTTCCTTTCCTTTTTTATTTATTTCATTTTATAGCCTGCCTTTATTAGTTTATATGAATAACTCTATGCCATGAGCATATCCTCCTATTTTCCATGCAGTAGCAACCCTGTGAGGTGGGTTCAGCTCTCTCTCTGCCCCACCTCTCTCTCTCACACACACAGATGCACTAAATTAATACACTAGGTGCTTTGCAGCCACTGTGGTTTTTCCATTGATCTTGGTCAGCTTGTTTACACTGTTTTGGCAACTTGCTGATGTACCTTTCCCTGGGGATACAGCAGGGGTTAATTGCTGTTAAACTCTCAGTGCCAAGAAATGGTTCACACTCCCTGCTACATTAAAGATGACACTAATAAGGAAAGAGTGCCCGGGATTGTTCCGTGTTGGAAAATTGGAGCTGTGGCGACAGAAAGTTGGAGCCGAGTTGATGTAATAGGAAGGCCATAATGTAATTAGAACTGCTGAATGTGTGTCATACCGAGTTAAAACGATACATTAATGAATCAAAATAGGTGATAGAGTATTGCTCTTTCAGCAGATAGAGGTGTTTTCAAGGTTAGATTGCCTTTAATTTAATAATCAGCAAAATGGATATTCCTCAAATTATATATAAAAAAAATCAACTTGAAGGCTTTTGAGGACATTTCCTTCCCGGTACCAAATCAAGGAGTCAGGCAAGAGATGGGTGCTGCAGGGGCAGAAAAAGGACAGAAGATTGTTAGATATATCTCTATTGAACTCAATGCAGGTTTATTTTATTGCATAAATAAGTTTTATTGCATGGACATAAAGTGGCTTCTTCCATAACATGCTATTTTATTTAGCTGTTTCCTAGCTAGCCCCCCACTCCCATTACTACTCTGCCCTCAATTTGCTAAGAGAACAATCATACGTCATTAAAATATATTAGCAGAATAGCCCAGAGGAATAGAAAATGCAAATATAAATATAGCACGATAGAAGACTGGGATGCAGCTAATAAAAATAAACAGGCATGCGTCCACATCTAAAAATGCAAAAAGGGATTTGCACCATTTGCTGACCGGAGTGAATTCTATATAAGTTGGCAATGCAGAGAAGGCTGGATTCCCACGTTAAATGTTAACGGGTTTTTTTAATCCCACCGATGGGAATGTTAAAAGTTTTTCTTTCTCCACTGATGGGAATAAACTGGAGAAATATGAAACTCTCCTCAAGTCTTTCCATAGCTCCTTCTTGGCACTTTCACTGTTCTTCTCTGATCCTGTTGTGTAGAGAAGAGCAACAAAGACGATAAGAGATCTGGAGGCTGAACCAGTGGTGGTATTCTACTGGTTCGGCAGAGAGAACTGGTTCGGACCGAACCAGTTCTCCCCACCGCTCTGCTGTTGGGCCCACCCACCCGCCTGGGCTCCCATACTCACATTTATCCTCTGAATTGAAGCGCAGCTGCTTTGCGCGGCACAGAAGGGTGCCATGTGGCAGCTGCTGAAGCGATCGGGATCGTGCAGCAGGAGGTGAGTTAGAATGCCTCTGCGCCTGCACAAAGTGCGCTTTTGGTGCACACACGCATGCAAAGTGTGTGCACGCATGCAAAGCGTGCCCACCAAGCCACGCCCCCCAAACCGGTGGTATAAATATTTGAATCCCACCACTGGGCTAAATCATATGATGGACACTTGAGGGAACTAGACATGTCTAGCCTATTAAAGAGAAGGATTAGGGGACACATAATAACTGTCTTTCAGTACTTAAGGGACTGTCACTAAGAAGAGGGAAGTGACCAGTGGTGGGATTCAACTACTGGTTCTGTGGGCATGGCTTGGTGGGAGTGGCATGGCATGGTGGGCATGGCATGAGTTGGTGGGCATGGCTTGGTGGGACTGGCACGGGAAGGATACTGCAAAATCCCCATTCCCTCCCCACCCCACTAACCTGCTTTCCAGCTCCGTTCTCCTGTGCAGGGCAACAAAAGAAGACCCAGCCTATCAGCTGGGACTCAGGAGGCAGAGAATAGATGGGGACGGGGCCAGTCAGAGGTGGTATTTGCAAGTTCTCCGAACTACTCAAAATTTCCGCTACTGGTTCTCCAGAACTGGTCAGAACCTGCTGAACGCCACCTCTGGAAGTGACTTATCGTCCAAGGCACCAGAAGGCAGAAGAAGAAGTAATGGGTGGAAGATCATTAAAGAGAGATCCAACCTACAAGTAAGGAGACATTTCCTGACAGTGAGAACAATTAATGGAATAGCTTGCTTCCTGGAGATGTGGATGCTCCGTTACTGGAGGTTTTCGAAAATAAACAGGACAACCAATTGACTCAAATGGTATAAGGTCCCCTGCCTTGAGCAGGGAGTTGGAGTAGAAGACCTCCAAGGTCCCTATGATTTTATGTTCCAATGCAAGCTGAAAGAGGCCTTGCAATTTTCTTTTCATTCCAGTTTCCAAGGGAATTTAACCTCATCAGGAATAAAAAGAGGATTGTGCAATGAGGTGGACAGACCCCAAGATAAAAAGTGGGGTGCAACAAATGATAGTTGGATGGAAAGTGAATATAAAGTTTGTTAAAATAGTAATAGTATGAAATTTGCTCCATGGATCTAATGAATGTTACCCTCGTTTCAATCAAGGAAATATTTAAAATTCTATCCCACATATTCCGCCTTGAGCCCTGGAACATCCCTACAGTAAAGTTCATATGAAATGTCTACAGAGATTCTCAGTCATCCAGGCCATGGTTGTCCCAAAGGTGCTTTTTTCAAGAGGCAACTTGACTTTCTGGTTTTTCTTTGAAAACGTTTCACTGAAGAAGCTTCTTGGATGAGAAGCGAAATGTCTTCAAAGAAAAATCAGAAAGTCCAGTTCATATGAAAGGACTTTTTCCATCAGTGCCTCATATGATGCATATATATACACCATCAGTTTGGTCTAGTGCAGTGGTGGCTAACCTTTCTGAGCTCCTGTGCCAAAAATTGTGCGCATGCTTGCACGCTCCACTCACATGCCAGCACCCAGAAGGCGATGTGTGCCCCCCATGCCCCCTACACATGCACGCATAATACCCACCCATCCACCCACCCACCACCACCCCCTTACCTGCATTGCACCTCAAAGCTGATTTTCGGCCAGTTTGAGGCCTTTTTTGGCCTCCCAAGGGCTTGAGGAAGGCTTCTGCAGGCTTCTGCAAGCTTTGCAGACCGAAAACTAGCTCCGTTTTGTCACTTCCTATTTTTCCGAAAATACCGGAAGTAATGAAACAAGGTTAGTTTTCCTCAAGCCTTTGGGAGGCTGAAAAAGGCCTCAAACCGGCTGAAAATCAGCTGTGAAGCATGCACATGGGCACTGAGTTAAGTTTGCCTGCAGCTCACGTGCCGGCACAAATGGCTCTACATGCCACCTGTGGCACGCATGCCATAGGTTCACCATCACGGATCTAGTGGCTAAGACACTGGCCTAGAAACTGGGAGAGTGTGAGTTCTAGTCCTGTTTTAAGCATGAGACCCAGCTGAGTGATCCTCTGCCATTCACTTTCTCTTAGTCCCACTCACTTTATAGTGTTATTATTGTGGGAAAAATAACAGGAGGAAGGAGTATTAGGTATGTTTGTCGCCTTAAGTTATTTTTGAAAATAATAAAGGATAAAAATATTAATTAATGAATAGATAAAAATACACATACATGTATACATATATAACCATACTATGCATAGAGATATAAATATTGATAACTAAAATAAATGTTAGCATCTACCAGCAAACATGATGCAAAATCCAACTTCTATTCATCAAATGAACGATGAAAATTACAAACCAGGAAGGGTACATTCTTTTCCAGCTTGTCTCCAGCTATACCTATTGCCACACAGAATTCATTCTGTTAAACTTCACAACCTCTGAAGACCTTGCAGTGAATAAGCTAAACGTGGGATCTCCAAACTTGGCAACTTTGAGGCTGGCTGAGGAATCCTGGGGTTGAAGTCCACAAGTCTTAAAGTTGCCAAGTTTGGAGCTCTGACTGCTAAAGCTTCATTGTCCCTATTTCCAGGTTGTTACTTGGTCATGCAAGTTGCAGACAATGCTAGCAACTCTTTTCTACATGCTGTTATCCTTCTTAAAAATGTCTCCATCTTTTCCATATAGTAGTCCTGTAACTCCAGAGGTGGTATATTCAGCAGGTTCTGACCAGTTCTGGAGAACCGGTAGCGAAAATTTTGAGTAGTTCGGAGAACCAGCAAATACCACCTCTGACCGGAGCTTTTACAGTATCCTTCCCCTGCTACGCCCACCAAGCCACACCCACATTAAAAAAAGATTGAATCCCACCACTGGGCAACTCCCTGTGTTGTAAATTGGTGCTTGAAATGAAGACAGCATATACCCACTTCTTTAACCTTAACCTATCCACTATTGATAAGGTGACCAGACGTCCCGCTTTTGGCGGGACAGTCCCGAAGTTTTCACAATTTGTCCAGCGTCCGAGGTTTTTAAAAAGTCCCGATTTTTCAGAAAGAATGCACGAAAGTTCCAACTTCAGGGTGGGGCTTGTCATTGCAGGCTCTGGGCTGACCCTGCCTGAGAGCAGCTGCACGTTGCGCGTGTTAGTGTCAGGGAGGGATGCATGTCATTGTCTTCTCTGACCCAGGGTGGGCTTCCTTCCGCAAAAGCTCCGCGCTCTCCAGAGGGGCGAGGGGAGGAGGGTGTTTGCTGTAGTGAAGGCGGTGGCGGAAGAAGCCTGGTGAACACTCCTCTGCCCCTTGCTCGGCGGGCTTTGGTCCTGCCTTTCCGGCTCCAGCAAAATGGTGCTGCCCGCCTTGCTGGGCTGGCAAGAAAATGGCCTCAGCCCAAGTGAATTGTGCTTTGCTCGAGAGAGAAAGAGAGGGAGAGAGAGAGAGCAGAGCAGGCCGCCTTGGCCTGAGCAGGCTTTGTTTCCCGCTGCTTGGGTGGCTTCACCGGGACTGACTGCTGCTCCCTCCTGAGGCTGCGGAGGTAAAACCGTGCTGGGTGGGAGTCTCCTGGGAATGAGGGGAGAGGCCGCCTCCGAATCTTTACCTAAATCTATCTGTCTCTGTGTGTGTATGTGTGTGTGTGAGAGGGAGAGAGAGAGAGAGAGAATTCATAAAATCCCTCCCCTTCAGCCATTCTTCCCCTTTTCTTCAACCTGGCATTTCTGCCACTGCATGTTTTTTTAATTTGTGCTGGAGGCTCTTTTTTTCAAGGTGGCTTGCCCGTCTTTTTTAAGGGAGGGGAAGGAGGGAGGTTCTGCCTTAAGCAAGAACTGTTTCATATAGACCGAAATTTTAATCAAGAACCCCCCGTCAATGGTGTCCCGCTTTACCAATGTTAAAATCTGGTCACCTTAACTATTGACCTCACCCCATTCCTCAGAGGTCTGTAAGGGGCGCGCATAAGTGCACCATCGTGCCTCCCATCCCTGTCTTATTGTCCCCATTTATTCATACCTGTTTCCTGTGTTCTTACTCATGTTTATACTTATACCTATTATCTTGTAAGCGATTGACAAATCAAATCAAATCAAATCAATCAATCAATCAATAAATAAGACTGTGAGTTTAAGAACCCCCTTTCCTCAACATAAGATTAGTAATACTGAATAGGTTTCTTTTCTAAAAAAATATATATTGATTTGTCTTATCGTTGAGAACCTTCCTTCTTTTCTACTTTCCTCTCTTTCCTTTCTCCCCAGAGTTCTATCGTGCCTCACTTCAGCAGGGCTTTAAAGAGAACTTTGTTCTAAAAGTTGAACTAAAAATGATTTACTGTATTAAATTCAGTTATTTAACAATAGGAGAAAGGGACCAGCTCATTCCACATGATTATAAATTCATTGTTCTGTAGTCAGAGGCACCTGCAGGGCTAGAGGCCTTCATCAAAATGATGAATACAACATCACAACAGAATACTCCTTTTACAGGCCCGTACAATATTACAATGTCTATAGAAATGACACAATACTGCGTTTGTTCTTTGCCGAATCTTGACTGATTCCTATGGCCATTTTTGTCTGTAGCCTTACACTTACACCTCACTCTGGTAGAATATCTCAGAGAATACAGGGATGAAATTAATTTCTTGATTTATCCACCACACTGCTAAAGCTTTCAGATCATCCATTCTAAAGTCCTTAGTATAGGTCTTGCCTTCAGAATTACTCCTTCAAGAAAGAACATATCTCTTAGGCAACTGAAAGAGGTGGCACTTGCATGCCATCAAGTTCTTAAAAGATGTTACCTTTAATATTGGATGTTCCAGAGGACAGATATATCATTAAACTAGCTCTATACCCGTGCTTCGCTACGAAATGATGTGATTGGGCTTAGTTTTTGGGGAGGAAATTAAGGAAAAAAATTGTGCCTCTGCTTACCAGTATCCATTGGTATGTATCTGGCTAGCATCTTGTCAGTGTATGAGAGAGTTGAGGGCTGTTTGGAAACTGAAGCAGTATTTGCTGTGTGAGCAAGGAGACAGCAAGGAGCCTGGGCGTGGCTTAGCTCAACTGTTCTGTACTAAAGCTGCTTGGTGCTGTGAAACTAAAACTGAAACTCCTCTCCTCTGCTTGTGTTTTGCATTTGGAACAGATTTCTTTTCAGGTGGGGAGGGGGAGTAGAACTCCTTAACATCAGAGCAAAATAATAATATATGAAATACTAATGCTGGTCATTTCGAAAAATCCTTTCTTAGTGAGCACCTAGAAACCAAGAGGAACATACGTACGAAATTTCAAGCTTGTAGGCTTTATGGATCTGGAGATTTTGTGATGATGCGTGAGTGGTATTTCGCTTTTAGATATAGATTCCAAAGCTGGCCCTATATTTAAGGGAAATGGAGCAACACCTTGGAGCAACTAACTCGCATAGTAGAAGACTGGAGCAATGGAATTCCCAGTTCAATGCAATTACTTCATTGGATTGGTCCCTTGATCAGGCATCCAACCAATTGTTATCTGGCTAATGGGCAGTGGTAGAGTTGGCACCAATGAAGAAAATAATGAAGCCCTTTCTTATCTCACTAGCAAGCTCAAGGTGGAGGTGACTCTACTGAAATCCTTCTCTAGTCTTCGTTCAAAGTTTCAGGATATCTTGAGCAAGTAATGAAAACACATTGGTGGGATGTGCCTTACTTACTTATAGTCTTTAGAGTTTTCAAAAATACCATGCAATTCAGTATCTTACAGAGTACCAGAGCCTGTTACCCTGAACCATTGGGGAAATGGAATTTCTTGTCCAGTTTCCATTCCATCATATGAAAGACAAACTGCTTCTGAACATTGTTCAAAACAGAAGAAAACTGCAGGGATGTTTTCAAAGATGGAATGATGAGGTGACTTGAATGAGAGAGATGACTTTGTGAGAAGGTGACAAGTAGAATAGATGGATGTCTGGTCTTGAACTGCATGCTCATCTCGTCTGTGGCTTCCTACCCTTAAATTCAACCTGATGGAAAAAAAACATAAGCTCTCACAGGGCTTTTTCAGTGGTGGTGCCACTCTCCCTACTAGGCAAATGTCCTATTCTTAAGAAACTGTGGAAGAATTTCTCCTTCTAGGATAATTTAAACAAATGCTTTACTGAGCATCTACAATTTTGATAGGAAATTTTGGAAGACTATTTGCACATAGCATCATTTCTTCAAAATAACAATAGCACTTAGACTTATATACTGCTTCATAGTGCTTTACAGCCCTCTCTAAGTGATTTACAGAGTCAGCATACTGCCCCCAACAATCTGGGTCCTCACTTTACCCACCTTGGAAGGATGGAAGGCTGAGTCAACCTTGAGCCTGGTGGGATGTGAACTGCCAAATTGCAGGTAGCCGACAGTCGGCAGAAGTAGCCTGCAGTACTGCACTCTAACCACTGCACCACCAACGGTTTATGAAGGAAAGCTGGTGGAATATCTTATGAGTTTAGTTTAGTTTAATTTACTTTATCGTCATTGCACCTCATACAATGAAATCAAACACCATCTTCAGTGCACATCATGACCATGACCATGAAAATAAACACAAACACGCGTCCTTCACCCTCCACACATTGAACCGACACCCGAAAACTGAGTGGTGGTGATATAGCAGCTATTCAAGGCAACTACCATATTTGATGCTGATAGCATCTCTACCATTACTTCTGAAATGTTATTAGTAAGTACAAGATCTCTCCCTCTCTTCCTCTCCCTCCCTCTCTCTCATTTTGAGGCTACCCAATGTTGAAACACTGGATAGCTTGCAAAATGTTATGTGTTATGTTTGCATGAAGAGTCAGACGCGAAGAGCTTCAGTGAAGAGTTTATTAAGTGACTACAGCTCGAATGAACCCAACTTGGCTGGGCTACGGCTGCTTCTTATAGCCAGCAGCCGTAGTTGCCAGCCAATCGGAGTGCAGGGTTTTCCCGCACTTTTTAAACCAATCCTATTTGACATTTTACAAGAACAATTCAAACTAAACCAATGACATTCAAACCTACATACATAACATTATGCTTTCCTCACAACACCAAACTGTCAGCCCTTTTATTATATTTGTTCTTCTACAAATCCTGTTTCGCTACTTAGTGTTTCAAAACTTCCTTATTTGTTCCATCAAAGGTAATACAACAAGAGAATACAGTGTCTGTAGGTTGATGAATGCATGGGGATGCATGTATACACTCACAAGTGTGTGCGTGTGTTCATTCACCTGGGTGGTTCTTTAATTTTATTCTGGGTATGGGATCTTGTGAATTATAGCCCTGCTTGAGGGATTTTTTGGAAATATAATGAACTGTGTCATATAATTCACTAGAAATTGCCAAGAAGTTATCACCTGTTATTGCTGATGACCAGGAAAAAGGGTGGTTGAGAAAGTTTGGGGAAAGGGGGAAAAAAGCTTAAATCAGCAAATTGAACTTAATGTACCTGTAACTTTATTCCACTTTCTCTTGGTAGGCTGTAGAAAGATTATTTTCAATGCAATTTTTCTTAGTCAAAAAGTCTTTAAAACCTTCTTCCTTTTTTTTTTGAGTTCCATAAAAAATTCCTTCTCTTTTGCACAGAAACAGAAGTTATTTCATGAAATGGAAAAGGTTGCAGTGAATTTTGGGAATTTCAGAATGAGCTGATGTCCTCCAGGAGTATTTATTGGTTTATCTATATCCTGCCTTTATTATTTTTTACAAATAAGTCAAGGTGACGAACATATCCAATACACCTTACTCCTATTTCCCCCCACAAAAACAATCTTGTTAGGCAGGTTGAGCTGAGAGAGAGAGTGGCTGGCCCAAAATCACCCATCTGGTTTTTCATGCCTAAGGCGGGACTAGAACTCATACTTTCCTGGTGATTGGCCCAAAGTCACCCAGCTGGCTTTCATGGCTAAGGCAGGACTTGAATTCACAGTCTCCTTGCTTTCTAACCTGGTGCCTTAACCTGATTCTCTCTTTGACAATTCCCAACCTACCAATTATGACCGATTTCTTAAATGAATTTTTCACCAGTGTTTACAATACGAAAGCTTTATGTTTCCATTCAACACACATACACAAATACACAAACACACACTTTAAAGATGGATTATGTCAGTCTTACCAAGTACAGGTATTCCTCGACTTACGACCACAATTGAGCCCAACATTTCTGTTGCTAAGAGAGTTAAGTGAGTTTTGCCCCATTTGGTGACCTTTCTTGCTACATTTGTTAAGCGAATCACTGCAGTTGTTAAGTTCGTAACACGGTTGTTAAGTGAATCTGGCTTCCCCATTGACTTTGCTTGTCAGAAGGTCACAAAAGGGGATCACATAACCCTGGGACACTGCAACCGACATAAATATGAGTCAGTTGCCAAGCATCTGAATTTTGATCACGTGGTCATGGGGATGCTGGAACAGTCGTAAGTGTGAAAAATGGTCGTAAGTCACTTCTTTTCAGTGCTGTTGTAACTTTGAATGGTCACTAAGTAAACTGTTGTAAGCTGAGGACTAACTGTAGATCAGACAGGAAACAAAGCCAGATGTTGTAAGCTAAGTCTATTTTATTGTAAAGCTGTATTAACCAAATCTTGCAACTTTGGGAGTACAATTCTCCTCACAGTCTGAGGAACTGGGCAGTGGTGGTATTCTACTGGTTTGGCCTGGTTCTGCAGAGCCAGTAGCAGTGATGAGCAGCGGAGACTGAGCCGGTTCTCTCTGCCGCTCTGCTGTTGGGCCCACCCACCTGCCTGGGCTCCCATACTCACCTTTAATCTCTGAATTTGAAGCGCAGGTGCTTTGCGCGGCACAGAAGGGTGCCGCGCAGCAGCTGCTGAAGCGACCGGGATTGTGCAGGCTTGCAGGAGGTCAGTTAGAACACCTCTGAGCCTGTGCAAAGCGCATATTTGACATGCGCACGCATGCAAAGTGAGTGCACATGCGCAAATTGTGCCCACCAAGCCACATCTATTGAACCGGTAGTAAAAATATTTGAATCCCACCATTGGAACCAGGGGTAATCTACCATTAAGGAATCTATTTCATCCTTTTAAAATATCCAACACTACATCCCCAAATCATGGCTTCACCTATTATAGGAGGTGGCCTGGGAATCCAAAATGGATCCCGAGTGCTGCTCTGGTCTGTTTTAAATATAAAGGTTTTTTTTTAACTCACTGATTGATTTGATTTATATAACTGCTTAGTGCCGAATGCAGAAAGAGGATTAAAAACACATAAAAAAAATAAGAGGTATGAAAATAACGAACAGCTCTATTGGGACTGCACAAAAGATTTAAAATACTGTAACATTCAAGTGGATTTGCAAATTGCCTGAGCTCAGGGCCTGCTAGATTATAAGCATTATAAAGAAATTATAAAAATTATAAGACCTAGAAAGATTGTAGTGCTGATTAATAGGCCAGCAGAAAATGGATTAATCTGAATGAAGAGCTTTTCCTGCTGAAGACCATACAATTCTCTTTGTAGAGGTGAACAGGTGAGGTAATTGGTGACCATCTTGACTAGAGTGAGGCTAGCAAAGTAAAGCAAGATGTTTACTTCACTTCACCCTTAGAAACAAGGGAGCCATGTTGCTTTGTGAAGCACCTTCAGGTAGTGGGAGCTTCTCTCAAGCCTTCATCAAACCTCTCAAAGATCTGCCCCACTGATTAATAAATATTAAACTGGGCTATTGTCGGATTTGGGTGGATATCCCTGAGGAGGTTTTGTCTTCTGACAAACCAACACCTTCGTAATTTTAAGTCCAACAGAGCTTTTATGTTACAGAAGTTATAATTTGCTAGCAGGGTTCTTGATACCTCATTGTAAACTGAGGTAAGATGTTCTTCTTCCCTCTACTCACCAGACTCTTAATTCTCTGACAATTTTTTTTAATGTACATACATGGGCTACAAAACTAAAGATTAAATGTCCAGGAACAGTTCTAAAGCTTATTTGAAGATTAAATAAAGGTCAAATAACATATATTTGGTAATTCAGTTTTGTTATGGATCCATTCTCTCATCCCTTTTTATAGCAAGAGCAGTAGATGATTTTGGCATACCATCTAGTAAAAGAATCTCGTTTACCTCTTTAAAAAGTTGAAACAATGTTGTTCTCCTGATGAAGCTAAAATTAGAGATTTACTTCTCTGTGATAGGCAATCGAAAACTGCATTATGAAGATGGGCACACAATTAGACAGATGTTTAGACTGGATTTGGCATTTTAATCCACCTATCGAGTCTTTCCCAAAGATCTAGGATAGGCTGATCTGTTAGGCCTACAGCTATGGCCTTGATTGCTCAGCCAACAGTCCTAAGTCCTATAGCTCATCTTCACCTGATATCCAGGAACTCCAAAATCTAGCATGGTTCTTGTTGTCCTGGGCAACAACTGATCAAGTATGGATTTCTGTAGAAAAGTATGGATTTCTGTAAAAAAAAAAGTCTCACCATATTGTTTATGGGAGAGACACTCTTTGTCTGGCACCCCTGATGAGACATGTCCAGCATGGTTGAACCTCTGGCATAATGTCAGGTGAAAGCAGAGATGGTATTCAGCAGGTTCTGACCTGTTCTGGAGAACTGGTAGTGGAAATTTTGAGTAGTTTGGAGAACTGGCAAATGCCATCTCTGACTGGCCTTGCCCCCATTTATTCTCTGCCTGCCGAGTCCCAGCTGATTGGCTGGGTCTTCTTTTGTTGCCCTGCACAGGAGAATGGAACCGGAAAGCAGGTTAGTGGGGTGGGGAGGGAATGGGATTTTGCAGTTACCTTGCCCCAGGAGTAGGGAGGGAATGGAAATTTTATATTATCCTTCCCCTGGAGTGTGGTGGGAATGGAGATTTTGCAGTATCCTTCCTCTGGAGTGGGGAGGGAATGGAGCCATGCCACACCCACCAAGCCATGCCACAGAACCAGTAGTAAAAATTTTTGAATCACTGGGTGAAAGCAACCAGAACCCCTCATGAAAAGACTCAAACAGAAGTTTTACTGCTAGTCAACTGTATTACAAGAATCTTACTAGCCTGACTGCATTTCCTAGGGAACACTAAAATAAGATTTCAAGGATCCTGAGAGAAGTTAAGTCTTTGCCGCCTTCTGCAGTGCAAAGATTCTAAACTGAGGCCCTCTTTAACATCTCTCTCCAGTCTAGTTGGAGATACATTCACACAAAGCTCTCATTTTTCCTCAGAACACACATCTCACCACTATGTGCTTCATTGGGGGTTGACATTAATAATATGGTTTGTCACACAGTCAACCAGATGTAGATAGGATTTGGCCTTTTATCCACCTATTGAGTCCTGCCCAAGTGATTTCCAAGAAGCAAGATCCAAACTAACCAAAGTCCCATCAGTTTTAGTGAGATTTAGCCCTGCATGTTCTCCATGAATTCTAGAAACATCTTGTTTAATAAAAATAATAAGACTAAAAATATATTGAAAAATACACTAATTTCATCACATTATGATGCGGTTCACTGAGTATTTAGATGAGTCTAAAGAGACGCATATAGCAACAGTCAGGAAATCGTTAAAAAAAGCTTTTTTCAAGAAAGAATTTCTTAAACAGGCTGCAATGTCTGCAGGATGAATTAAGGAAGGGCAGAATGATGAAAAATATGTCACTCCAATGCCAACCTCACCTCTCTTATATGTGTGTCACATACATTTCCCAAAAGAGCAGAGCTGGCAATACAACAAAGTGGAAATTGTAGCATAATGATATGACATTTCCTTGGTTATTTTTGGCAAAATGCAAAACTTCTATGGATGCTTATGCCAGCAAGGGCACTTCAAATCCAGATATCTACATAGCCTTATTTAGTGGAAATCTCCATGGTTCCTATCACACCAATGCATATTAAGAACTTAAGAAGAACCTGGTGCTCAAATTGTTTCCATCAGAAATGCCAACCAGATGCCTACAAGAGAGGGATCTTGGAATCCTAGTGGACAATCATTTAAATATGAGCCAGCGGTGTGCAGCAGTAGCCAAAAAAGCCAACACAATCTTAGGTTCCATTAACAGAAGGATGGAATCAAGATCACATGATGTATTAGTATTTATTTATTTATTTATTTATTTATTTATTTATTTATTTATTACTTGGACTTGTATGCCGCCCCATCTCCGAAGACTCGGGGCAGCTCACCACTAAAACCAACAATAAACAATAAATTACTTAAAAAATATTAAACAATCACAAGCCCAATTTCACTAAAACCCCAATATACATTATAAAATTTAACACCTCCCCCCCCCCAGGAGGTCAGCACAGCCCGGCCTGTTCGAATTACCCAGTTTTCAGGTCATGACGGAAGGTGTGAAGGTCAGGGGCCAAACGGAGCCCTGGGGTAGTTGATTCCACAGGGTGGGAACCGCCACAGAGTAGGCCCGTCGCACCACCAACTGGCATTGGCTCACCGACGGCACCCTGAGAAGCCCCTGTCTGTGAGCTTGTACAGGGAGGTTGGCACTCGATTTCGGCAGGAGACGCTCCCGTAAATATCCCGGACCCATGCTTTGTAGGACTTTGAATGTGAATACTAAAACCTTGAATCTCACCTGGAGGGCAACCGGCAACCAATGCAGGTCCTGCAGGAGGGGTGTAACATGGGAGTATCGGGAAATTCCCATCACCACCTGTGTGGCCGCATTTTGCACCAGCTGCAATCTCCGGATGGTATGCAAGGGCAGTCCTAAATAGAGAGCATTGCAGTAGTCGAGTCGGGAGGTAACAAGTGTATGAGTGACTGTGCTCAGGGCATCTCGGTCCAGAAATGGGCGTAGCTGGTGAACCAGCTGGACCTGAGCAAAGGCCCCCCTGGCCACGGATCCCACCTCTCCTCCAACCCGAGCCGTGAATCCAGGAGGACCCCCAGGTTCCGTGCCCTGTCCAGAGGGGGCAACACCTCTCCCCCTATGACCAATGGTGGAATCTCCTGACTGGACCGAGATGCCAGTATGCACAGCCACTCAGTCTTGGCCGGATTGAGTCAAAGCATGTTTCCGTCCATCCAGATCCGTACCGCATCCAAACAATGGGATACCATGGAGAGGGCATCACTGACATGGTTTGGAGTGGAGATGTACAACTGGGTATCATCAGCATGCTGATGATACCTCACCCCAAAACCATGGATGATCTCACCCAACGGTTTCATATAGATGTTGAACAAGAGGGGTGAGAGGACCGATCCCTGGGGGACCCCACAAGTGAGAGCCCTCGGAGTCGACCTCTGCCCCCCGCCAACACCGATTGCAAGAGCCCTGAGAGGTAGGAGGAGAACCACTGCAAAACAGTGGCCCCCACTCCCAACCCCCCAAGGTGCCACAACAGGATACCATGGTCGATGGTATCGAAAGCTGCTGAGGGGTCTAACAGGACCAGGACAGAGGAAAAACCCCTGTCCTGAGCCCTCCAGAGATCATCCATCAGTGCGACCAATGCCATCTCCGTGCTAAACCCGGGTCGGAAGCCCGATTGGTATGGATCTATAAATATATAAATATAAATATAATGGCTTTATAAAACCTTAGTAAGACCACACTTAGAATAGTGCATCCAGTTTTGGACACCATAATTATTAAAAAGATGTAGAGACTCTGGAAAGAGTGCAGAAAAGAACAAAGCAGATGCTTTAAGGGGCTGGAAGCTAAAACGTATGACGAACAGTTGCAGGAATTGGGTTTGTCTCGTCTAGTGAAAAGAAGGACCAGGGGTGATTCGATAGCAGCGTTCCAATATTTGAGAGGCTGCCACAAAGAAGAGGAGGGGGTCAACTATTTTCCAGAGCACCAGAAGGCAAGGCAAAAAAGAATGGATGGAAACTAATCAAGGAGAAAACCAACCTAGAACTAAGGAGAAATTTCCTAACAGTGAGAACAATTAACCAGTGGAATGACTTGCCTTCAGAAGTTGTGGGTGCTCCATCATTGGAGGCTTTTAAGAAGAGACTGGTCAGCCACTTGTCTGGAATGGTATAAGGTCTCCTACTTGTGCAGGACATTGGACTAGAAGACCTCCAAGGTCCCTTTCAACTCTATTTTTCTGTTCTGTTGTGTTCTACAAGCAACCTAGAAGGATGAGGACAATATCCTTTTTAAGAAACTTGTTTTCAGAGACAAAAGCTCCCATTGACCCTGAACACATCATGACTCTGAGCCCTCCGTGTCTTTTTGTCTCATTTTATAAAGCAAATGTAGTGCTATGCAGAAAATCCCCTTGCAATCTTTACATCAGTTCTCATTCTATTTGATGAGAAAAGAAGGTCCTTTTAACAAAGGAAAGATCCAGTGATATTCCAAGTGGTGAGATGTGGAATTCTTGTACTTATTTCATTAGCTGAAAGACAAAGGGTGGATATATTTCAATTTCAATTGAGAAGAAGGGAGAAATATGTATTATGGAAAACAACAGCCAGAACACAGCAAGAGTAAACCGACAACAGCATTCTTGGTTTCTACAAGAATAAAGTACACTAAAACAACAACAAACCACCAGAAAAAATAATGAAAGAAATTCTCAGGCACCCTGAGAATAAAACAGAAGGGAGGAAATTGTTCAAGGCTACTTGAGCATCTAGTCTTGAAATAAATGTAGATCAGGAAGTTAGAATGAAATGGATGGAGATGTCATGCATTAAAAGAATAACAAACCCTATATTTTAAAAGCACGTTCAAGGACAAGTGAAGCGCGATTTGTTCTAGAAGCAGCATCTGAAGAATAAGTGACATTTGTACACAAAATCTATATCAGTGATGTATTTAATTACAGACTTGATTGAAATTGACAGCTTTAGTAACCTATGTGTGCATTCGCTGTGATTGATGGATGCTTCAAATCTGGTTACTTTTCAACCAAATCACATATTGTACAGTAATATCCTGTCAGATTGGAAGTTTCATTTTCACACGCGGAGCGAAGCATGGAGGAATTGAAATCAGGTGGAGATGGATTATGTTTAAATATTTATGCAATGGTAACAAATGTCATAGTTATAAGGTATCCCAAATGCAGGAGAAACAATGTTCAGTGTTGAGCAGACTGTCCATGATCCATTTGAAACAGATGTTGATTTCTAAGCCAGATAAAACTTAGAACCCTTACAACTTTCCCCAGCATTCTGCTAAGCCGGGGTGTCAAACTCACATTGTCACATTGTTGTTACATGACGTATCGTGACTTTTCCCCCTTCACTAAAATGGGGTGGACATGTCCAGTGCATCTGGCCTGCAGGCCATGAGTTTGGCGCCCCGTACTAAGCTGTGTGCTTTAATTCGTGATGAAACCAGTTTGGTGTAGTAGTTAAGGCACCAGGCCAGAAGATATCGGAGATGTCCAGCCAAAGCATAGAAAAACTCAAAGAAATAGTGCAAGATCAGAAGATGTGGAAAGATCTGGCTCATCATCAAGAGTTTAGACATGACTTGAATGAATAACATCATCATCATCAGGCACCAGACACAAAAAAAGAGAAAGTATTGCATCATCAATAGTTTTGAGGGAACTTTCTTGATTGCATTCTTACAAAAGAAGGAGAAATGAGCTTGGGACTAGATGGAAGATCTAGCTACCATTCATCAAATCAAGGAGGAACACATTTAGAAAGGCCATCCTTTTCAGTAAAAGTTATTTGTTTTTCATTGCCACTTAATGAAATGGTATATTCAGACTATAGCAACAAAAGGCAAACAAAAATACTGAAAACTCAAACTCCCTAAGGAAGAGATGAACTGTATTTTTTTTCCAGATGCTAAGATGTAATTAAGATGGTTAGATCACCAAATGTCACTTCCCAAGGCTTTAATATTCAGAGATCTTTCAATATATTTTTTCTCATCCTGTTCTTTTGTTCACTTTTTAAAACCCAACAACTAAGAATAATCAATGTATAATCAGGCGGAGGAGTGTCTTGATGTGAACATTATGCATAATTTAAAATTTACCTTGAGAGCTATTGTTAAGATTTCTTTGCCGACCTTCTCTATTTTTATTTTCTCTAGCACATTTTTGGATAGATGGGAACAAGCCTATTGATGGGAATAGGATATAATGAAAGCTATTTGCAGGTCAATTAAATCCATTTATCAAAATATCAGCACAGACCTAAAATATTTATAGAAGCCCCCTTTTTTTGCAAGAGTAAGAAATCATTAATTGGTGATTAACAAAAGAATGCAATAAGGAAATCAGATCTGTATGGTGGGGTTTTTATTTTGAACTACCGTGTTTCCCCGAAAATAAGACACTGTCTTATATTTTTTTTGGCTCCCAAAAACACACTAGGTCTTATTTTCGGGGTAGGTCTTATATATATATATATATATATATATATATATATATATATATATATATATTAATGAAAAAAAACACTTACCATATTCATGTAGAACAATGTACATTTATTCATGTATGAAACCACGAACAAATCGCATACCGTGTTTCCCCAAAAATAAGACACTGTCTTATATTTTTTTTGGCTCCCAAAAACACACTAGGTCTTATTTTCGGGGTAGGTCTTATTTTCGGGGAAACACAGTAGTAAGATTAGAAAAGGAATTGGAGAAATTAGTTTTTATGTAGCTAAAAGAGCTTTTGTCTAAGGAGGACTAAACATTGGAGCAGGAATCCCAGGGAACTGGCTAGGATTATGATGTTCTGAACTGAGGACAGTGATTCTTATGGATTCCTAGTCAAGTTTTGCTCAAAAATTGAAATGCTTGATGAGTTACCTTATAATAAGTCTGTTGAGCTTCTCAGTCATCTAGGTCATGGTTGTCCCAAAGGTGCTTTTTCAGGAGGTAACTGGACTTTTCTTGTGGTTTTTTTTAAAGAGATTTCACTTCTCATCCACTTCAGCTCTGACTTGGATGGAGGGGAATGGAAGGATTTATATTCCTTCCAGCCAGCTGGCAATCTCTATAAGGATGCAAATTACCAGCTGTCTGCAAGGAATATAATTCCTTCCATTCCCCACCATCCAGTCAGAGCTGAAGAAACTTCTTGGATGAGAAGTGAAATCTCTTTTTAAAAAACCACAAGAAAAGTCCAGTTGCCTCCTGAAAAAGCACCTTTGGGACTGGAGATATTTGGTGTCTTATTCCACCCACTCTGTTGCGGGAGGGGTGTTCAGTTTCAACATAGATGTATTCTTTTACTCCTCTTTCAAACCAATGATCCTCTCTACCCAAAACATGGACTTTAGAGAGGAGAGACACTACCTCAGTTTACAACACAGTCCTTTCAGTGGTTCCAAGAAGATTCCACAACCTATTGCATCCTGATTCAGGTGACCCTGAAGGCACAGATAAACCCCCAAGTGGCCTCAAAAGCTCTCAGAGAGAGTGCTAATGACCAGATGACTGCAAAGAAATGCAACCACCACCACATGCCTTCCCGCATCCTATCAGAAGCTATCCTCCCATCCCTCCACCATCCAGTCTCCACTGTCTGTACCTATCCTTCCAAAAAAAGCCCCTCCATCAGAACTGATGAAGCTTCTTGGATGAGAAGCAGAACATTATCTTTCTTCTTTTTTCTCAAGGAAAAAAAGCAGTCCATTTGTCTTTTGAAGGAAAAAAAGCACCTCTGAGACTTACCAATAACTGTTCTTCTTGATCACAGTAACACGAAATATTATCTTTATCTAAGAATGTTTAAAAGCTGTACCTTAATTTTAGTCAGTAGCATATGCATGATCAGAACCAGTAGTGGGATTCAGCTGATTTGGACCGGTTCAATGGAACTGGTTGTTAAATTACCCACCCTCTGCTATCAAAGTGGATCTTGGGTGTTGTGCTGTGCTACAATGGAGAAACAGGCAACGGAGGGGCTGGCATGAGGGAAGGAGAAGGCCATCTTTCCTCTTTCTTCTCCCTGACCCTCCTCCTTCCCTTGTGCCAGCCACCCCATTGCCTGTTTCTCCATTGCAGCTCAGCACAGCGTCCAGGATAGTGGGGAAGGACGGTAATTTAACAACCGGTTTGCCCAGGTTCAGGTTGGCCATCACAGGAGGCTCATCCTGCATGTGTGGCAGAGCTGGAGTGTGGGAGTGGGCCATGCCTCCAACAGCCAACCTGACCCTAGGCAGACTGGTTGTTAAATTATTTGAATCCCACCACTGATCAGAACCATTTGGGCCTGTGAATCATCCATCCTGCAAGCCATACTATATACTACCACATCCTTTTCTAGAAGAAAGCCATAATTACTTTGGCGGATACCTTTCTGGTGCTACCAAAGTTATAATATTGGCTGCAGATGCTAAAAATAAATACAGGCAGTTCTTGACTTATATCCATCTGAGCCATTTTTAGTGACCATTCAACATTATGAGGGTGCTTTAAAAAAGTGATTTTCCTTTTATTTACCTTGTTTACTTATGATCCTCGCATTTAAAACCATCACAGCATTCCTGCAATTACATGATTGTGATTTAAGAGCCGTGCGGCACAATGGTCAGAGTGCGGTACTGCAGGCTACTTCTGCTGACTGTCAGCTGCCACCAGTTTGGCAGTTCAGATTTCACCAGGCTCAAGGTTGACTCAGCCTTCCATCCTTATGAGGTCAGTAAAATGAGGACCCAGATTGTTGGGAACAATAGGGTAACTCTGTAAACCATTTAGAGAGGGATATAAAGCACAATGAAGCAATATATAAGTCTAAGTGCTAGTGCTATTTGTGCACTTGATAAACATGTATTTACAT
Organism: Naja naja; assembly: GCA_009733165.1. NCBI lineage: Eukaryota > Metazoa > Chordata > Lepidosauria > Squamata > Elapidae > Naja > Naja naja. Next base: position 40,986,678 of record CM019154.1, read on the forward strand.
GTTGTGGTGTCCTGTAGTGTCACCATTTGTGATCTTCCCAATTGGCTTCTGACAAGCAAATTCAGTGGTGGAAACCAAATTCACCACAAAAAGGTCTTAAGATTGGGAGCAGTCACTTGATGACTCGTTTAATAACCGCATTCATTTATTCATAGACATTCTAACCTGAATTACAGTTGTAAATCAAGAACAACCTGTAATGTCAATGACTTCCTTTATCTAAGGTGAACATTTGCTTGCAGCTCAGCTCCACGAAAAAATCCCAGTGATTCAGCATTCTGTATATGCTTACTTTTCTCATGTATCATGAAATAGCTCAAGTCTGTTTCAGTGCAAGTAATAAATACTTAATGCCATTCATCATTAGATTAAAAGTATTCTCCATTAAGAAGCTGTTTTGGCTAAGGAACACCTTTGGTAAAACGTGGGATCTGTGACTATCAAAATCAGCTTAGACATTTCTTATGCCTGAACAACCTGAAAAAGTGTTGATCCAACTATTTGAAGGAGACTAATTTTATTTCGAAGTATAAAGTATCCCATATTACATATTAAAAGAATTCACAGTGCAGACCTTAATGATGAGGTTTAAGTGCAATTTCCATCAGAGAACTTTTAGAATTCAAAGGGTTGGGCTTGTCTGGAAAGTTCAAATATGCTTAATGGATTTGAAGTCAGGGGAGACATCTTTATACTCAGCAATTACTGAGTTTAAACACATGAAAACAACTTCCACTCCTTTGGAAGAGTTGGCAACCTTCTTTTAAGGGAGATAAGTGTTGTTTCAAGTAGTTTATATTATATATAAAAAGAAAATTAAAGACAATTGCAGAAAGCACCTCAGCGTTACTCACTTACACCCATACAGGTAGTTTCATTTTGTTTCAACTTTAATAAACATTACTTAAAACAGTGAAAATGAGAATGAAGGCAAGAAGCAATTCTTGCTTATTTGATATGATTAAAAGTGCATTAGCCATAGAGATGTATTAATTTGGAGATACAGCTGCTAATTGCTTAAATATTGAACTGAGGAATGATGCAGTCGTGCTGAGGAACCATAATTGGGAGAAAATACTATAATAAAGGACTTGAAAGGTATGTCACATTTCAAGTTAGCAGCAAAATCTTGGAATATTTCAAAAAAATATTCTGCAAGGAAGTGTCTCGAGTCTCTCTTAATGAGAATGAATCTGGTTTGAAAAGATCAAATAATATCCACATGTGTCAAATACAGACTGTAACAACAGTTACAGATAATGAATAAAATTACAGTAGATCATTTGAAGTCATGCTGGATCCAATAGGAAGCATATTACTTACAATTTGCTTGTTAAACTATAATTAGGAAATATATATATATATTTATAATAATAATGTAATGAAACATAATAAGAACATTAAGATGAGGTATTCCCATCCTTTTGTATTTTGTTTTATTAACATTTCAGCAGTAAGGAGGCATGTAAATATGTTAATACATATTTACATGCAATAATGATGAATATAAGTAATATGCACAATGGGTTTCTTCCCCACCCCCCAGATTCCTAAGGATTATAGTTTTTAATACATGCTTCCCTGATATTATTTCCCAACTGTGAGAACAATTAATCAGTGAAACAGCTTGCCTTCAGAAGTTGTGGGTGCTCCAACACTGGAGATTTTTAAGTGGTTGGACAACCGTTTGTCTGAAATGGTACAGGGTTTCCTGCTTGAGCAGGGGATTGGATTAGAAGACTTCCAAGGTTGCTTCCAACTCTGCTATTCTGTTACTAAAAGAAAAGATATGAAAGCTGATGTCCCTATTTGTTTAAACCTAGAAATGAAACAGCGATTTGGAATTAAAATTTTTGGAAATACATCTATCATAATAAAAGCAATGAAGATTCCCAACTCACACAAACACACTTTATTTTCTCTATTTGTATATGTACTGTATATGTGTACATCTGAGTACATGAGATCTAGATCTATTACCCTATCTATCTTCTATCTATCTATCTATCTATCTATCTATCTATCTATCTATCCATCCTCTATCTATCTACCTATCAACTATCTATCTATCTATCTATCTATCTATCTATCTATCTATCATCTATCATTGTCTATCAGTCTATCTATCTATCATCTATCTATCATCTATCAATCTATCTATCATCTATCTAACATTGTCTATCTATCTATCTATCTATCTATCTATCTATCTATCTATCTATCTATCATCTTTCTATCTATCTACAGTATCTATCTCCATCTATCCATCCATCCATCCATATCCATATCCATATTCATTCATTCATTCATTCATTCATTCATTCATTCATTCATTCACTCATTCATGGGCTTTATTGTTACAGACCTTGGCAACAATCAATAACTTGCATGGTTTTGAACAGGTTGAGTTAAATTTTGAGGACACTATGATGAAAGGCAGCAACTTGAGAACCACTTGTTGGGAAGATCAAAGCACTTTCCCTCCACAACTGTTCTTCTACAGCTGGAATTGACTCTCTCTGTGTAAGACACAGTCACTATGCTTTGCCCTGCAGATGGGGGCACATCAGGCTGAGCATTCAGCAAATACCATGACTTAATGAGGCATGCAAGTTGTCAAAAAAGAAGTTTTCATGAGAGGCAAAGTAGAGGCTTCACTCTGGTTATGTTCACTAAAAAGTTACATTTAAAAACGTGGGTAATAAGATCTCCTCCTCTTCCTCCTCCTCCTCTTCCTCCTCCTCCTCCTCCTCCTCCTCCTCCTCCTCCTTTTTCCCCCATGCATAATTCAGTTGCCTGAATATATATTAAAAAGTTACCACTTTAAGTTTCTCAAAATCTGGATTTGTTTCCAGCTTCCCTTCCGTGTATTTTCTGAACTTCATATTAGTGGGAATTCTTCCTTTGATTCAGGGAGCTGATAACTATCTTTCTTGGCTTTGTGTTACTAACCTCTTAGACAGTTAGTCTTTTTTAGGTTTGTGAAGCATCTCACATTAGCTGTTTCAGCTTGTGACCTTTAAGCTTACAAAGTGCTATCTCTCCCTCCCTCTCCTCTCTCTCTCTGCTGTAGCTTCTTGCACCCTTTGAGTAGTAAGTGTATACTCTTTCATAAAAAGTGAGATGAGTTAAGCCCCATCTTTTCATTGATCATTCCTTTGAGGATTTCATGGAGGAGGAGAAGAATCAGAGTTCTGAAATGGTTCTACGTGTTATATAATAATTGGTCATTCATTTTGAATTCATTCATTATTCAGAACCATTTTTGTTTTCCTCAGCAGTCAAGAAAAGTCAGGTTAAAATTATGGGGAAGTGACAGAGAATCATCACTAAATCTTTCAGATTTGGACAGTCAAGAAAACTGCACGGACATTTACAACTATTTCTTAGTCATTTTTATTCATCCTGTCCTTTACATATTTATCTCTAGCAATTTTCCCTGAAATAAATCAGTCATATACATGTGTATTCTTTTCCCCACTATAATATATTTTTGTATGGACTTTGGTCTACTTTGAGGGAGAAAATTCATTTTATTTTCATACAATTTTCCTAATGCGCTGTCATATACATTTAGGAGGTAAGACTATGGTAAATTCATTTCAGTATTCTTATGTGAATTGTTTGTGTATTAGTCATTCTCAGTCACATATAAATCAGTTTACAATGTTAAAGTGCAATGCTGAAAGCAGTTATGTGATACTTCAACAAAAGATGCATTTTATGACCCAGCTGCAATTAACCAAACACTATTAAAGAACCTTGTTAAAGAAGCTTACTTGCCTTGTTAGGGCAACAGTTTATTGTTGAAATGGTTGTAGATTCTTTACAACTACATTGTACATTTAAAAATCAATTATTAGGTGACTGAGAATAGCTTGTAAAGCAGATGCCTGTAAGATTAACCCAAAGTCACAAATATTGCATTAATTATAGAGTTATCTCTAAAGAAAGGGAATGGAGTTGCAGATAGGGTTGCAACTGTCAAAAGTGTTCCAACTTCTGATAGGTTCTTTAAGAGAACACAAATTTTGATTTGGGGGAAAAAACCCAGCAACTGGGTTAGCATGTATGAGCAGAGCTGAAGCATAATGTGATTTATTTGTTTGGATATAGCATGTATGTAAACACAACAACTCCATTTTGTTGATCAAGGTTTAAGATCATATCTTCATATACCGATATTATTTATTTATTTATTTATTTATTTATTTATTTATTTATTTATTTATTTATTTATTTATTAGACTTATATGCCGCCCTATCTCCTGAGGGACTCAGGGTGGCTTACAATTAAAACAATCCCAATACAATTACATAAATGTTAAAGGAATTAAAAACCAAGGTCTCATATGCCAATTAGAATATTTTAAAATATATTTAAAACCCTCCCCCACTCCCCATCAGTCCGGGTAGGCTAGTTGGAATAGCCAAGTTTTTAGGTCATGGCGGAAGGAGCGGAGGTTTTATCATTTAGAGAGAAAGAGAGGTTATTTACAAAGGTACCAGTGTAAGTTTTAACAGTCTTATAAATTGGAGATAATTTTCCCCAGCTCTCTGAAGTCAGGAAATTCTGACTTTTGAAAGGGATATTAGAAGATCTGAAAAGGTTGTTTAATGTGATATCAAAATCTGCCTTGCATTTATATTTTGGGGGGAAAACGTTATTCTGAATAGGTGTTTGTTTTATCACCTTATTTGTCAGATACTCAAAAAAATTCTTTTCTAGTTCTCTCCCATCATGAGATATTTGAACTGACCTCACATTCTTTCTACTGAGAGATAAGTACAATTTAAACATGATGAAAGTGTCAGAATTCTGCCCCGTTCCATTCACAATAAGGCGACACGGTGGCTCAGTGGCTAAGTTGTTAAACTTGTTGGCTGGAAAATCAACAGCCCAGGTTCGAGACCCAAGTGCTGCACTATGGGTGAGCTCCTGTATTTGCCCCCAGCTCCTGCCAATCCAGCAATTCAAAAGCACATAAAATGCAAGTAGATAAACTGGTACCATTTCGGTGGGAAGGTAACACCACTTTGTGACATCATGGTGGCCACATGACCATGGAAATGTCTTCGGACAACTCAATGGTCTCAAAATGAAGATGAACACCACCCCCTTAGTCAGCAATGTCTAGTAGAGTAAAACCCACAGGGATTTTATCTTAACCTTTCCTTGCCATTCATAATGAAAAGATAACAAGTTTAGGAACACACACACACACACACAGATACAGGTAGTCCTTGAATTACAACCATAGCAGAGCCTGAAATTTCCATTGTAAGTCATGAAAGTTTTAGCTCAAGGCAACTATGAGACCAAACCTGATTTTAGAACTTTTTAGTGGCAATCATTAAGTGAATGATCATTAAATGAATGTGGTAGTTGTTAAGTAACTCAGTGCATTCGTTTGGGTGCTTTTTGACAGAAACATTACATGATGATGATGATGATGATGATGATGATGATGATGATGATGATTTCCTCCCCCCCACAATATTCCTTTTCCTCCTATGTCCAGTATCCATTTCTCCCTTCTCCTTGTCTGCTCCAGAATTGGGCTCAAACCTTTCCACCGTTTAATGCTTGCTTAAGATTCTATGTACAGTGAGGGTTTTTTTTTTTTGCATATAGGTAGTCCTGACTTACAACCACAGTTGAACTGAAAATTCCCATTGCTAAGCAAGACAGTTATTAAGTGAGCTTTGCCTCATTTTACGACATTTCTTGCTACAGTTATTAAGTGAATCACGCAGTTGTTAATTAAAAAAAACAGTTGTTATGCGAATCTGGCTTCCCCACTGACTTTGCTCACCAGAAGTTCGCAAAAGGTGATCACATGACCTCAGGACACTGCAACCGTCATAAATGCATTCCAGTTGCCAAAAGCTGATTTTTTATCACGTGACCATCGGGATGCTACAAAGGTCGTAAATGTGAAAAGCAGTCCTAAGCAACTTTTTTCAGTGCCGTTATAACTTCAAGCAGTCATTAAAAAAATGATTGTAAGTTGAGTGCTACCTACATTTAATTATCTATTTCTCTATTTTAAGAATGAAGTGTTTTTCTGGTTTACTCTTTTTTTTATTTGATTTGTCAATTATTTACAAGATAATAGGTATAAGTATAAACATGCCCAGTATTTCGTAGTCAAACCACAGACAACTACAATGATCTAATACATATCAATTTTACAGAAGACAATGTTGAAAAAGCACTACGCAATCTAAAACCATCTCTATCTACTGGACCAGATGGAATATGTGCCTACTTCTTAAAAAAGCTATCCGCTGCCATAGCCGAACCTCTAAGCATAATCTTTGAAAAATCTTTCAGGACCAGCTCCTTGCCAAACCTATGGTCACAAGCCACGGTCATCCCCATCTTCAAAAAGGGAGACCCCAGTCTAGTTGAAAATTACAGACCAATCTATTTATACTGCATCACCTGTAAAGTCATGGAATCAATTATTAACCAATCCATTATCCTCCACTTAGAGACAAACAACCTACTCTCTAATAAACAATTTGGTTTCAGAAAAACACTATCCTGTAATCTGCAACTCTTACACTGCAAAAACATATGGACTACACAACTCGATCAGGACAAATAAATAGACGCAATTTACATAGACTTCTGTAAAGCCTTTGATTCAGTGGTACATGACAAACTACTACTAAAACTAAAATCTTATGGTATCTCTGGACACCTGCATAACTGGATAGAAGCATTCCAGTAAACAGACAACAAATGGTCAAAACTGGGAGCATCCTATCAAATTCTGTACCTGTCAACAGTGGTGTCCTCCAAGGCAGCGTTCTAGGACCAACTCTCTTCATATTCTACATAAATGACCTCTGTGATCATATTAAGAGCAACTGCACTTTTTTCTCTGATGATGTAAAGCTGTTCAACACCACCAATAACTCTACCCTTCAAAAAGACCTCGACTATGTATCAGAATGGTCAAACAAATGGCAACTTCAAATCTCAACAAATAAATGCTCTGTCTTACATAATGGCAAAAAAAATCAGAAAATAAAATGCAAGCTGAATAGTCAAGACCTTGTTGATGATCCAAACTCCGTCAAGGACATTGGAATACTCATCTCTAATGATCTAAGTGCTAGAGCTCACTGTAACTACATAGCCAAAAAGGCATTAAGAGTTGTTAACATAATCCTTTGAGGGAGCGTCTCCTGCCAATAACGAGTACCAACCACCCTGTTCGAGCACACAGACAGGGGCTTCTCCGGGTGCCATCGGCAAGTCAATGCCGGCTGGCGGCACCTCGGGGACAGGCCTATTCTGTGGCGGTTCCCGCCCTATGGAATCAACTACCCCTGGGGCTCCGCCTGGCCCCTGACTTTCGCACCTTCCGCCATGACCTGAAAACCTGGCTATTCGAACAGGCCGGGCCGGGCTGATCTCCGGGGGGGGAGGGTTAAATTTTAAATGGTATACTGGGGTTTTAACTTAAATTAGACTTGTGACTATTTAATATTGTTTTAAATTAATTTATTGTTATATTGTTATGTTTGGTTTTAATTGTGAGCCGCCCCGAGTCTTCGGAGATGGGGTGGCATACAAGTCTAAATAAATAATAAATAAATAAATAAATAAATAAATAAATAAATAAAATCCTGCGTAGCTTTTTCTCCAGTAATATCACACTACTAACTAGAGCATACAAAACATTTGCTAGACCAATACTTGAATACATCTCATCAGTCTGGAACCCGCATTACATATCTGATATTAATACATTTGAGAAAGTCCAGAAATATTTCACAAGAAGAGTTCTCCACTCCTCTACTCATTGCAGAATACCTCATGCCACCAGACTTGACATTTTAGACCTAGACAACCTAGAACTATGCCGCCTTCGTATAGAACATAAAATTATATATTGCAATGTCCTACCTGTCAATGAATACTTCAGCTTCAACCATAACAATACAAGAGCACACAATAGATACAAACTCAAGGTTAACCGCACCAATCTTGATTGCAGGAAATACGACTTCAGCAACAGAGTGGTCAATGTCTGGAATATTCTACCTGACTCTGTGGTTTCTTCCCCAAACCCCCAAAACTTTAACCTTAGACTGTCTACTATTGTCCTCACCCCATTCCTACGAGGTCTGTAGGGGGCGTCTATAAGCGCACCAACGTGCCCACCGTCCCTGTCCTATTGTTTCTTTTTTATTTTTCTTATAGGTATCCATTTCATGTATTCATAACTATGTATATACTTATACCTGTTATCTTATAATTGCTTGACAAAATTAATTAATTAATTAAATAAATAAATAAATAAATAAACACGAGTAAGAATACAGGAAATAGGTATGAATAAATGGGGACAATAGGACAGGGTTGGGAGGCACGATTTTTTTTTAATTACATTTATATGCCGCCTTCTCCGAAGACTCAGGGTGGCTTACAATTTTTGGGATACAACCCAGTGTGCTCAGCAATAGCCTTCATTCCATTGTATATGCTTGCTTATTACTAAGCGGCATTTTTACAAAGTCAGCTAATTGCCCCCAACAATCTTGGGTCCTCAGTTTACCTACCCCAAGAGGATGAAAGGCTGAGTCAATCTTGAGCCTGGTGGGATTCGAGCCTACAGCAGTTGTAGGCAGCTGGAACTTAAGTGCAGGCAATTAACAGCCTGAGCCACCAAGCCCCCAAGGCCCACGATGGTGCACTTATGCATGCCCCTTACAGACCTCTTAGGAATGGGGTGAGGTCAATAGTGGATAGTTTGAGGTTAAAGGAGTGGGTATTAGAGGATGTAACAACAGAGTCAGGTAGTGCATTCCAGGCATTGACCACTCTGTTGCTCGAAGTTGTACTTTCTGCAATCAAGTTTGGAGCGGTTAACATTCAGTTTTGTATTTGTTATGTGCTCTTGTATTGTTGTGGTTGAAACTGAAGTAGTCATTGACTGGTAGGACATTGTAGCAGATAATTTTGTGTACTGTGCTTAAGTCCAACTGTAGGCGGCATAGTTCAAGATTGTCCAAGCCCAAAATTTCAAGCCTGGTGAACAGAGAAGTGTAGCACTCTTCTCGTGAAATACTTCTGGACTCGCTCAATTGTATTAATGTCCAATATACAGTGTGGATTCCAGACAGATGAGCTGTATTCGAGTATTGGTATAGCAAAGGTTTTGTATGCCCTAGTTAGCAATTCAATATTTTTACTTCTTTTAAATACAGAAAGCAATGCCTGAACTCCAGCTGAGTTGAAATGACAGTCAAGTTCTGCTGATACAACAGGGCACCATGTTATTGAACTCAGCTCTTCGTAAGATGCTGCCAGATACCTCAAGTGTGAAAAGCCGTATATCAAAACCAATCTCATTCAACTATATATGGTACCTGGGTTGTGTGAATACATATTCAACAAACCGGGAGGGGGAAATAAAACTAATATCCACGGCTTTACTACAACTATATTTTGTGCTCAGCAGTTTTTGATAAGACATTCATTCCTTCCCCTTTCCTCCAAGTCATAAGTTTGTGATGAAAAGTGGCAAATGACCATTTTGGAGCAACCACACTGAGGCAAACCACTATTCATTTCCCTGTTGAATTTTGAAGGAAGAGCCAGCATAAATAACTCGATCTACATTTTATGTTTGTATTGTGCGTGCCAGAGTTTCAGAGTAATATTTTCCTTAAAGACTCTTCCTGAGTGAAGACACTGTAGGAATTAAGGAAGGAACTGGTGCAATAAAATCAGTGTCATTTCTCAAGGGTTCGATTTTATTTTTCTGCTAGCTGTTGCATCTTGTCCCAAATAATTTCTACAGTGAAGCTGTCTTAACATTCACAAATGAATATACTCAGAATGTATCATACAGACTTTTTGCCATTCACTTATGTACATTTCTGCTGCAGAAAATCCACAGCAGCATTCACCATTATCTTTGCATGTTTGCTGTTAGGTACTTATCAGAGAAAGAACACAATGCATCTCAATGATCTGATATTAAATTTGCTCTTTTTTTTCCCAGTTGGGGGCAATCCAAGAAAATGGATTTCCCCAATTACTAAGCAACTTTGTGTCTCAGGTAGGACTAGAACTCAGGATCTCAAAATTTCTAGCCTAGTGTCTTAAAAGACTGCAATAGCATGGCTCTAATATTAATCTTGTCAACTACTTTCCAAAAAACTTCTGAATTCAACTCTGCACTATCAGCTGAAACCCCACTCAAGATTGTCTCCAAAATATTTAACATTCAACTAGATTTTTCACTTCTCATTTTTCCTTTGATAATAAGTTTCTCTAAGTTTTTTTATTTTCAACTAACCAAATGGTGTCATCTGTCTATCAGAGATAGCTCCTGTTTCAGTTCCCAATTTTAATTTTGGCTTTCATCACTTCCAGCCCTACAATCTTCAAAAATACATTTATTGTGTAAATTAAGCAAATGTGGGAATGGTATGCATATACATCATTTCTACTCTGAACCATTCTTTTCCTACAAATTCAGTTCTTTTACCACATCAAAGACACAGCTGCAGACAAGATAGCTGAGGTATATTCCTCTTTATATTCAGTTATATTATTCATTTTATTTTATTGTTCCTTGCCCAGTCAGCTAGATGTTTCAGATTGGATTTGATATTTTTATCCACCTATTTTATTTATATCATTCATTTTTATTAATATTATATATTTTACTTATATTAATTTATTGATTTATGCATTAATTTGTTTAGATAATATTATTTATTTTATATTTACTTAAAATATTTGTATATCTATTTGCAGCATGGACCATAACTCTGGATAGCTAACAAAACAATAAAAATATTGTTATTGTTATTAAAGCAAATAAACAAAAAGCAACTATGTTCATTTATTTTATTTATATTATATATTTTATATTATTTGATTTGATTTAAATGTTGTTTATATTATTTTATATTTATTTAAAATATTTGTATAGCCCCTCAGATTATGAATCATAATCCGGGATGGCTCACAAAACAGTAAAAACAATTGAAGCAAATAACCAAAACAGACAACCACAATTGAAAATTCCTGGTGCCTTGAGAAAAGTTTCCTCACACTTCTGTTTTCCACCTAGCTGGGCTTCAGTCCCCTTCCATTCCAATGCTTGCCTAAGGAGACACTTTTTCAAGGCCTTCCAGAAGACAAGTGTCATGACCCTGGTGGAGACTGACTGTGAGGCAGAGGAGGAACAGCCAACAGGGAGTGGAAGTGTGGCTCCGGAGGTTGTGGAGGAGGCTGGGGAAGGGCTGAGGCCGGCTGGACAGTCAGAGGAGGACCCAGGCCCATCCCCTCTCCATCCTAGGGCACGCAGGGAGGAGAGGATAAGGGAGAGACATGGTCTACTCGAGAGGAGAGGGCCTTGATCCTCTTCATGGGCTGCAGCTGTGACAACTGGATAAGAGGACGGACATGCGTACGAGCGAGTGCTGGAAACAAAGCATGGAAATATCACTAGTTTATGGTTCCTCTCTGAGTTTGCCGTCCTTCCCAGTGTGTATTCTGTTATCTGTGGACGTCCTCCAACCCTTACCTTGCCTGGTTTGTGTTGCTTTTTTACTCTTTATAATTTAAACAGCATTTTCCTCCTTCTGGTAACTGCTTGTGGGGGAGTTTTTTTTGTCTCCACTCAAGAATATTTGGAGCTTGGAAGCAAAGTGAAGGAATAAAAGGGGCTTTACCTGTTTTTTGTTACTGTATTTATTTTGTATGCCACCCTAGGTCATCATAACAAGTGTTCTGACCAAGGCTTCCTGAGACTGTCATTAAGCACACGCTTAGTTAAAACAACTCTTGTTTTATTTCAACTCTGGGAATTATTTTTGTTCCCAGCCAGTAATGAGTCCCAAATTGTCCCTTCAAGATAAGCACCCGCCTTTCTTTCCTTTGAATTGCTGCCAACAACTAGAGTGCCAAATGAACTTTAAAAAAACCAACCAAAGTACAAAGTCCACTCAGAGCTTCAAGTATTAATCCGCACAGAACGAACGACTTTGCTTCCTACAAAGGTTTGCCTGCCCTTTATACCTTATGGGAGGGGCAATCACCTCCAAGCCTTACTTCCGAGTCGGCTCTTTTGTCTCAGCTGCTCTTGCCTTCTAGCAGCTCTGCGCACATGCGCACTGAGAACAGGCTCCCCTTGTTCCTCAGCCTTGCTGCTGCCAGACTCTGGAGGCTCCAGAGTCAGCACCCCACACCCAGATGGTCCTGGCCCCATCTCTGCATTGGATGCAGGACCCTCGTCTGAGTCCTCTCCAGACTCCCTGACTGGTCCCCGTTCCCCCCCACTGTCCGATTCCATTGCCATCTGCACAGGCTGCTGGCGAACCACAGCAACAAGGATGGTAGGAAACATCTTGGTAACTAGGGAAGGTGTTCCACAGAGCAGGGGCAGCTGTGGTAAAAGTTTGTTTCTTCCTTATATTCTCTTGCTCTGCCCATTATTCATTGTGTCAGAAGAATAATTGGGGTTGCAACTCAAGCCAGGGTTGCACAAGAATAGATAAAAATGAGATCCAGACAGCTGTGAGGAAAGAATTATTTATTCTTAAAAGCAAAACAGTTTCCTTTTAGAGGCTGATTCTAGAGTGATTTTTGAGGGGTGTGTGTGTGTGTTGTGTGTAGATTCATTTATTCTTGTAAACATGCAACTCTTCTGGGAGACCTAATTTAATTAACTCTGTTTGTATTTGCAGACCTTATCCTTTGATATGTGGATTAGGCCTGGGTTACTTATTTGTGGGTTTGAGGAAGTTTAAGAAAGGGATTTTCTTATCTGCTGTTTTTATTTGATTAATTTAGTTTCAGCTAGACCATCAACTACCTAGTGAACACACTGATTGTCAGACCATTGGGATTCTTATTGTTAATATTTTAAGGGAAGGGAAGATGGAAACAGTATAAGGAGTAATATATATTTGGATACACAGTAAAACTTCTTACAATTGTAAATGCACCAGAATAGAAACCAGGAAACTGTGAGTTCTAATCCTGCCATAGGCATGAAACCAACTGGGTGACTTTGGGCCAATCACCAGGAGACGGTGAATTCTAGTCCTGTCTTAGGCATGAAAGCCAGCTGGGTGATTTTGCGCCAGTCCCTCTCTTTCATCCCAGCTCACCTCACAAGAGGAGGAAGGAGTATTAGGTATGTTTGCTACCTTGAAAAATAATAAAGGCGGGATAAAATAAATCTAAAAAGAAAACAAATATTACTTACCTGAACTTGTGTCTGCCTGCCTTTTCAGAGACAAGTTTGTTCATTTAGCATATCATTTTCTTTGTAAGATCTTAAGTAAAACTCCGTTGGATTGATAAATCAGCCTAACAGCCCAGTAATACAAACACATACTTGTATCTCTGTTCTTTGAAATAGGTACATATATATTGATCTGTTTTTAGTTTTGGTGTCACAAATCCATGCAGACTGTTAGGCAAGCATATGATTTTATCATGTTAGACCTTTTGCTAAAACAGGGGGAATGTTGAAGACCTGTAAATCATTACAAATTTCCCTTTTATTTTCAGTTGAATTAAGTTACATTTCTGAGATTGTAAGAGAAGACTGCTCACTGTATTTTGGAGAAAGCTCGTCTTTGCTGTTCATGATAGTGTAAAGAAGCAGGGGAAAATGTATTGGCTATTCCATCCATGACAAGACTGGTTTTGAAACAAAAGACAAGTTGGTAGAGAGCCAGGGCATCTCTCTGTTAGTTGAGGAAGAAGCAAACAGGTAAGCACAGATGGTCGAACAGCTGCCTTCACATTTAGAAAAATATCTTCTTTAATCTCTCCAGCTTTCCTCATTTTTTTTTTACTTAATTCGCTTTTTCAACAGAAAGTTCTAAAAAAAAAAAAACCACTTGGAACCTGATTTAATACTCATTTCTGCCCCATATAAATTCATCTCAGGTTCCATTTTTATCGTTTTGAGCTTCTGCTGAAAGTCTCTTTATATGAAAACAAAAATCTAGAGGAAATAGTTTGAAAATATAATGTCCTTTATTCTTTTTTTAAAAATACACTCTTGATTGTGGTTATTGTTTGCAGTAGAATTGAGAGGCACAATTTAAATCATTTTTTGAGGACCACTTTTACATGGATAAACTTAATTTGAGAGACATTCAGTTTTAATTTGTGTTCTTCGCCCATTGTCATAACATAACTTTAATACACTTGCTATGCTAGGATAAATTTGTTATGTATGTAGGTTTAAATGTTATTGGTTTATTTGAATTGGTCTTGTAAAATGTCAAATGGTATTGGTTTAAATAGTGCGGGAAGAAACCCTGCACTCCCATTGGCTAGCAGCTACGGCTGCCGGCTATAAGAAGCAGCCGTAGCCTTACCCGGACGGGTCCATTCGAGCTGTTGTCATTAATAAAGTCTTTTGCTGGAACTCCTCGCGTCTGACTCTTCATGCAAACTTAACACTGGCGCGAGGTGGGATTTCCCTGAAGAGAAGACGACGCGACGAACAAGCAACTGAGCGAGATGGCTGCGCTGAACACCCCCCAGCACCGTTCGATCCGGCGACGGAAGACTGGGAATCGTATGCAGACCGGTTCCACATGTTCCTGGAAGGGAACGATCTCGCCGGCATCCCGAGAGACGGAAGAGGGCGGTCTTTCTCACACACTGCGGTCCGGCAGTCTTCAAAATGGCGAAGGCGTTGGCGGGAGCAGCAGAATTGAAGGTAATAGAATGGCCCGAATTAGAAAGACTTTTAAGAGCCCATTACGCCCCACAAGTATCGTGCCTCATTAAGAGACACGAATTTTACCGTCGGGATCAAGGGGATAGCGAGAGTGTTAATGACTTCGTGGCAAGTTTAAGGGACATTGGGGGTGCTTGTGACTTTACCAACGTAGAAGAGGCCATGCGTGATCGGTTTGTTTTGGGCCTTAAAGATAAGATCTTACAAAGCAAACTGTTAATGAAACCAAAAATCACGCTTAAAGAGGCTATTGAAGAGGCTGTTTCAGCAGAAGCCACCAAGTCCTCAGCTGCGGCCATGAAAAAGATTAACAAGGCCTCGAGCCAGGCCTCAAGCCATTCTGATGGGGAAAAATCCTCAACAACTCATTGCAAACAAATAGACTCTGATTCGGATAGCAGTGAGGAAGAGGAGAGGGATTTTAAGCTCAGAATGGAGAAGAAAAGAAAAGACTCTGAAAAAACAGGCAAGGATTCGTTTGCAGAGGATGTGGGGGGGGCCACCCCGCACTGAATGCAAGTTTTTTGACTCCATTTGCCTACGTTGTGAGAAACGGGGTCATATAGCCAGAGTCTGCAAATCATCCAGAACTCCACCATTCAGGAAGAAACTTCCTGAGGAAGATTTTAAGCCCAACAATTTAAGTGGAAAAATGGGGCGAAATTCAAAAGCAAATGGCAAGAGTGAAACTCACCAAACAATATCCATTGGTCATTCTTCACATTTAAATAGCAGAAAAGTACATGTGAAGGTGTTTATTGAAGGGAGACCGTGCCACATGGAAGTGGACTCAGGCTCTTATTTATCTATGGTGTCATGGGACACTATACACAGACTCTTTCAAGAATTCAAAAAAACATTTCCAGAAGCAAGCACTGACCCTCAAAGACTACCAAGGGAACAAGATTCCAGTAGTTGGAGCGAGGGAATTCAACGTGCAGTTTAAAGGCCACACCAAACGTTTGCCACTGACCATCGTGGACAAGGATCGCCCAAGTTTGCTGGGACTTGAGTGGTTCAAGCCACTTGGCATCGAGGTGACTGGCATCCATCACGTGAGCAGTTCTGACTGGGAAGAGTCCTTGAAGTCTGAGTTTCCAGAGGTCTTCAGCGAAGGACTGGGCAAGTATATGGGGACCCCTATTGCTTTCAGTTTAGACCCCAAGGTGCCCCCAATTCGTTTAAAGCCCAGGAGGGTTCCATTTGCTTTAAAGGAAAAAATTGATGCACAATTAGATAAGCTCATCGCCCAAGGGGTTTGGAACCTACTGACCACTCCAGATGGGAAACACCCATAGTCACACCAGTCAAGGCTGATGGGTCAGTGAGAATCTGTGGTGACTACAAGGGGACACTTAACCATGCGCTGCAGCAGAGCGCATACCCTGTACCTGTTGTGCATCATCTGCTCCATTCCCTTGGCAGGGGTACAGTATTTGCTAAACTGGACTTAGCTCAGGCATATCAACAATTAACAGTTGATGATGCCACTGCAGAGGCACAAACAATTGTGACTCATAGAGGTGCTTCAAATGTAAAAGACTACAATTTGGAGTAAGCGTGGCACCTGGCATTTTTCAAAGTCTTATGGAAAGAATGTTGCAAGGACTGCCAGGGTAGTGCCTTATTTTGATGATGTGTTAATCTCTGCTGAGAATGACACTCAGCTTCAAGAGAGACTCAGAGAAGTCCTTACCAGATTCAGAAAAGCAGGTTTGAAAGTCAAGGAAGATAAATGCACTCTCAAAACAGACAGAGTTGAATTCCTGGGGTACATGATTGATAAACAGGGCATCCACCCCACTGATGCCAAGGTTAAAGCGATCAAGGAAGCCCTAAACCTCGTTGCAAGTCAGATCTGCAAGCCTTCCTTGGCCTTATTAACTTTTATCATGTTTCTACCTCACAAAGCATCTATTGCTGAACCCTTACATCGTTTACTTGATAAGAAGCTGCTTGGATCTGGGCGGAAGGAACAGTCAGCATTTAACAGTATTAAGAGACTAATCACGTCTGATGCTGTGTTGATTCAATTCTCTGAGAATTTACCTGTTGTTCTGACTTGTGATGCATCCCTTTTGGAGTGGGAGGGGTTTTGAGCCACAGGCTTCCCAATGGCCGGGAAGCCCCAATTGCATTCTACTCTCGCACGCTGTCCAAAGCAGAGAGGAACTACAGCCAATTGGACAAGGAGGCTTTAGCAGTTGTTGCAGCTGTTAAGAAATTTCATGAATATCTGTATGGCAGGTCATTCACCATTGTTACAGATCACAAACCTTTGCTTGGCATCGTGGCAGGAGACAAACCTACACCTATTATCCTGTCACCAAGAATGCTGAGGTGGACTGAATTTCTTGCAGCCTACTCCTACAAACTGATTCACAGGCCTGGCAAGGACATTGGACATGCTGATGCACTGAGTCGTTGCCCACTACCTTGCCACAAGGAGGACTGTGAACTTGAGACTCACACCTTTTTCCTGGAGACCGTTGCTAAGCTTCCAGTCCATGCTGCTGAGATTGCCAGAGAATCTGCCAAAGATGCTGTGTTGGCACCTATTATGGGCTGGATTAAAAAGGTTGGCCTCTTCAAGATCTACCTCACTTTGCCCAACCTTTCAAATCCAGGCAAACTGAATTATCTGTATTAAGAGGATGTATTTGTGGGGTAACAGGGTGGTTATTCCTGCAAAACTGCAAAGGGAGGTTTTGGAAATGTTACATGAGGGTCATCCTGGGATTGTAAGGATGAAAGGTTTGGCCAGGAGTTATGTATGGTGGCCAGGTATTGACAAAATGGTTGAAAACTGGGTTGCCTCTTGTCCCAATTGCCAGGTAGTCAGGCCTGCCCCACCTCACGCCCCCACACAGGAATGGGAATGTCCTAGGGGCCCATGGTCTAGAATCCACATTGATTTTGCAGGCCCTACAAGAGGGCACACGTTTCTAGTAATTGTAGATGCATACTCCAAATGGCTAGAGGTTATTCTCATGACTTCTACTACTACTGAGGCTGTTATCAAGCAGCTCAAAAAGCTCTTTGTAACCCATGGGTTACCAGATGTCCTTGTCTCTGACAATGGCCCTCAATTCACGTCTAACATTTTTGAATCCTTTCTAGCTCAACAGGGCATCAGACATGCCCTTACAGCCCTGGCACCCTTCGCCAACGGCCGGGCTGAACGTATGGTACGCTTTACCAAAGAAAAGCTTCAGCAGCTGGGTCCTGGGGACATCACTGAGAAGCTTGAAAAGCTTCTTAGTGTTCAGCACATCACTCCTAGCCCATCAACTAACTTGTCCCCAGCAGAGTTGTTAATGGGCAGGAAACTTAGGTCTTCCTTGACCGACTTCATCCCACTTATGCACCCAATACACCACTGGATTCCACTTCCAAAGTTCGTTCTTTTAGTGTGGGAGATTCTGTCTATGCTAGGAACCTTACAGGTGAACCTTTGTGGATTCCTGCTGAAATAACTCACATCACTGGCCCTCTTTCTTACAGGGTTCAAACAGAGGATGGCCTCCTCTGGAGCAGGCACATTGACCAACTTAGATCCCGGTTCACTCAGGAACATCGCCCTGTCTCTCTCTAGGTCCCTCACCTGATGTCTCTTCTAGGGGGAAGGGGAGGAACAGGAGGAATATCAGCAAACAGGAATCAACCCTTTGTGTAACGAGCCATTGCGACAGGAACCATCCCGAACCCTGTCACAATGCCAAGATCCATCCTTAGAAGTAGAGTCATTACGACAGGAACCATCCCGAACCCTGTCACAATGCCTAGATCCATCCTTAGAAGTGGAAGATTGTACATCACTACCAGACTTGGGTGTTGACATTGGAATGGAGATGGGTTGGGAGGAGAGACCAGATTCTAACAGTCTAACAGGGTCTTCTTTCACAGGAAGTCCTAACAGGGAAATGTCAGCAGACACATTTCCCTCTCACTGGGTGAGAACAATAAAGATTCTGAACCACGAAGGTCTCAACGTACGTAAGAGCCCCACCTATTTAAAGGAATACATTAGATAGGTTGGGGTTTGGTATGGACTGAACCTAGTGGGGAGGGGTGTTATGTATGTAGGTTTAAATGTTATTGGTTTATTTGAATTGGTCTTGTAAAATGTCAAATGGTATTGGTTTAAATAGTGCGGGAAGAAACCCTGCACTCCCATTGGCTAGCAGCTACGGCTGCCGGCTATAAGAAGCAGCCGTAGCCTTACCCGGACGGGTCCATTCGAGCTGTTGTCATTAATAAAGTCTTTTGCTGGAATTCCTCGCGTCTGACTCTTCATGCAAACTTAACAAAATTTGTTGGCCCACCTCTGGTTTTCCTTTCCTTTCCTCTCCTCTCCTCTCTTTTCCTTTCCCCCTTTCTTCTCCCCTTGCCTGCTTTCTCTTCTCTCCATTTTATAGTCGTTTCTTTTGGCATCTCATAAAGGTCTGTCTACTACTCACATGTGTCTTGTCACCTCCCAACTCACCTATGTGATTCACTTTTCAAAGCTTTTTTTTAAAATGTCATTTTCCTTCACTTATGCTCCATGCCATGATCTCCTCTGTGCAGTGGTGGGATTCAAAAAATTTTACTACCGGTTCCGTGGGTGTGGCTTGGTGCACATGGCAGGGGAAGGATACTGTAAAATCTCCAGTCAGAGGTGGTATTTTCCGGTTCTCCGAACTACTCCAATTTTCCATTACCGGTTCTCCAGAACTGGTCAGAACCTGCTGAATAGCACCTCTGCCTCTATGTACCATCCTAGGTCTTTCGGCACCTCCTTGAATTTTGTTATTCTTTGGTGGAATTTGGATTGCACATGTTCCGAGTCTCTTACCAGCATGGGACGAAGATCCCAAAGAGATAGGAGCAAACTCTCACAGACGGCCTTTTGACATCCCATAATGCTCTCTCCATCCCATCTCCTTTTCTTCCTGTGTTGTTTTAATTTTTTGGTGACTTAATTTCAGGGCCTCCATTTCCCCAAGAGTTCACATGCTAATTCTGAAGTCCATTGAAACCATCAGAGCTATTTGAATCATTTGCTAGAAGTCTTCTATATGGATGGTACATATACACAATGAATACACAACACAGGAGTTATGTATATAATAAAAGGATAGGCAGAAATAGGTCTGAGTTTAGAAAACATTAAAGGGGTGTGTGGTTTTTCAGAAGGCCTATGCATTTGTTTCTTATCTGTTATCATGAAAAGCCCACAGCTAGGATAACATACAATAACATACCCTACATAGATTTTCTACCAATTTGTGCTAAGAGGTTTGCCGTTTTCTATATATTAATATAGCCCCCTTATAACTGGCCACTGTTGAAGAATTTGATTAATCTTAAGTGGCCTAGATATTGTGTCTGAACAGCCACAGGTTATATGATTTTGGGGGGTTAAAAAAATTAAATTCTATCCAGGAGTCCTGAGCATATGCTCCAAAGCAAAAGAAAGTTTAGTATCAAACAGGAGAGGTAGTTGGGAAAGAAGTGCAGGACTTAGGCTGGATGTGACTCTAATTGTAATATACTTTAAATTAGAGATGGACAATTTGGTGACCTTCTGATGTTTTCTCCTAGAAGTCTTTACTCATTGACCATGCTAGCCATCATAGCTTTTTTTACATATACCCAAGACAGTGGGCTCCAAACTGCAAGAGAACCAGCACAACCACATAATTCCCTAGGCAGCATACACATAAGCACTCAGAGGAAAGTACTACTCCACTCTTTCCCACTTCTACTACACCTCCTCCTACTGCTCCTTCAATGACTATGTTTATGAATCCTACTCTTGGAGAACAGCACCTCTTTCTGGTACTGCCATACTCTGCCAGAGAGAAGTTCCTTGAGGATTGGCTCCAGTTGAGTTCGAAAGCTTGGAAGATAAAACTTCTGGTCCCAGTGAATGACCCAGATTGGATCCTGAAGTTACTCTTTCTGTTAAGTTCGCATGAAGAGTCAGACGCGAAGAGCTTCAGTGAAGAGTTTATTAAGTGACTACAGCTTGAATGGACCCGACTTGGCTGGGCTACGGCTGCTTCTTATAGCCAGCAGCCATAGTTGCCAGCCAATCAGAGTGCAGGGTTTTTCCCGCACTATTTAAACCAATCCCATTTGACATTTTACAAGAACAATTCAAAATAAACCAATAACATTCAAACCTACATACATAACACTTTCAATCTGTTTTAGCGTATTTCAGGAAAATACCCTCCTTCCCTGTCTTTCACACATACTAACACCATTACATCGAACTGCCTCTCTGCTAAGCTTTTTATAGTTTACGGGTGCTATACTGGCTAGGGAGAGGCCTTAAATGGACAGGGCAACAGCAACACAAGAGCTGGCCATTTTGTAGGTAGCCTGTCTTCTCTCACTAACCCACAGCAATTCTGGCCTCTTCTAATAGGAACTGGAATGCAAAATGTGTATAGAGTCTTAATTCCTTCTATCATCCTTAAAATAATCAATAGAGAATATATTTATTATTAAATAACAAATACATAATAAAATAACCAGGAAATAATACATTTGGGCATTTGGGCATTATTGTATTTGGGAACAGATACCATAGCAGTTGACTCTGGAGCACTGATGTACTTTCAATTTTCTGCCAGTCCTTCTAACTCAAAACTCAGATGGCTGAGAATGACAGTCAGGCCAAGAGAGGGGATTATCCCCTCCCCATTCACTTCTTCATTTTGCCTATGTGTATTTTTTTTTAAAAAAAGCTAAAATAATATAATATAAAATAAAATAGCATTCTTGACAAGAGGCCAATCTCTAATGCAGTATGCATATAGAATATGAATGCAGGTGAAATTTAGAGAGAATAAAGAAGTTTAAAGAGACTGTGAAAGAAAATGAATATTTGCATTAGCCACCACTGGTCTTACTCAACACAATTTTCTGGATTTGCATGACTGAACACAATTTTCTGGATTTATGACTGAATCATAAACCAAGCATATGGGTTGAATCTGCAGAACATAGTAGGGCGAAAAAGTCTTGGTTAGTTGGTGGTGCAGTGCATATGACTGTCTCTCCTAAGTTATGATGGATGGCTCTTTGGATTTGAAATGAAAAGGTAGGTTGGAGGGGGCACCCACCCCACTCATTGTGCTGCTTGGCACCTTTCCCTGGAGTTATACAATGGCTGCACAATCCTAGGAAAACAGACATTTCAGTGAAGGAACTTGCAACAGGCGGTGACAAAGCTTTCTGTCACTGCCTCCTTAATGCATCCTGGAACTCAAACATATTTAACAGAATAATAGGAGGGTAGAGTTGGAATGGACCTTAAAGATCTTCTAGTTCAACTCCTGCTCAAGCAGGAAACCTCGTACCATTTCCAGCAAATGGTTGTCCAATCTCTTTTTACAAACCTCCAATAATGTTGGAGCACCCACAATTCTTGAGGCAAGTCATTCCACTGATTAATTCTTCTAATTGTCAGGAAAATTCTCCTTAGTTCTAGGTTGGTTCTCTCCTTGATTAGTTTCCATCCATTGCTTCTTGTCCTGCCTTCAAGTGGTTTGGAAAATAGGTTGATTTGACTCCCCCTTCTTTGTGGCAGCCCCTTAGATATCAGAGCATATTTTCCTGGGTCTGTGCAGGCACCATTAGAACAGTGTTTCTGAAACTCAAAAATTTTAAGATAGAATAAGTGTGGGAATCGAGTCCCAGAATTCCCGAGCCATGGATTGGAGAATAAGAAAGGAGGTGTTGACTAAAAAGGGCACCCAGGATGTTTCCAAAGAATCTTTCCTGCCTTGGACCTGAATAGCTGCACATGATCTCTAGTCCTAAATCAAAGTTAGGAGCCAACATGGCCGAAAAAGGGATTTCCTGATCTTGACTGAAACATTTAATGTGATAGGGTAAAAGAGTGATTAGAAAAAGACATGGCTGGATGATAAGATAGCCACTGGTAATGATGCTAGAGACTAGGGCTAGAAACAGAAGTGGCTTGCTCTTGTCTTCTTTTGAGATGTTGATATAACTTTCCATTCTTGCTAATGCCTCAGGATATCCTAGAGGTCTCCTATCTGCCATAAGTGCTATCCAGTTCCAAGATTGACTGGGAAACTGTTGTGGAACATTGAAAAATGTTTTCATCCAAAGTTCATTCCCTGAAGAGTTATGAGTACCTGATATAGGTTAACCCATTTGAGGTACCTTGGTTAAAAAATTATTGCTCTACAATTCACTGTTTTACTGAGGGAAAGGTCATGACATGTGTGTGCGTGTGTATTTGTGTGTTTGTGTGTGTACAGGAACATACACGGAAGTGATACAGGACAATATTGGAAAAAAAGGCATTTGGCTTGTTTCTCACAGAACAGCTGTAACAACAGCCTAAAGTAATACTATTATCCTCTAAGTATGAGGCAATATAAAATGTATTGAGCAACAAGAATCCTAAAACATAACCCATTCTTTAGCACAAGTGGGAGCTCATAGAAATCCAATCTCTTCTGGTCAAGCCAGTTTGAAGAACCACCTAATTCAAACCACCAACACACTTTCTTCCTATAAACACCAGACTAATAGATTCTTAAACTACTAAAGTGCAAGTGAAGAGCCTGAAAAAAATGAGTTCTTTTAACAAAAAATGCACTGAAAATAACCAAGGTGACTTATGAAAACATCAACATTTACAGAGATCTGTATGAAGAATTACTGATGCTCATTTGTAGAACACGCGGTTCGCGTACAATAAGTTATGACCATGACCTAAGATTGTGCCCCTGCAGATAAGGGTCAATTGAAACCATAGCTCATGTCCTGTATACCGAACCCTCTATAAGAGGGTTATAACCCCTTGCTAGATAAAATACCTGGAAAATTCATAATATTTTTATGTATAGTTAGTGTAATCAGTTCTGTACAATTTCATTTCCTTGAATGTAGCCAACTGATCAGAATGCTCCTAACTCTATTGTCAAATTCTGTTATTCTGTTTTGTCTTTTGATTTTGATTTTATTTTCATACGTTTTATTTTGAACTCTGACCACTGATCATAATACATTCTATATAATTATTTATCTAATTCAGTATTTCTCAACATTGGCAACTTGATTATATGTTGACTTCAATTCCCCGAATGCCCAGAAGTTAATTCTGTGAGTTGGTGCACATGTCTTTCCATGGTTGAAAACACTAAAATAGAGCATATGTTCAATCATCAGTATCTCCAGTAAGGTGGAAATATTCCTACATGCTTCCTGAATTCTCCTTTCCAAACTGAGTGGATAAAAATTGGGGCAACAACTACTTTTTCACAGTTTTTGTTTTCTGTGAAAGAGGTTTAGGTTTCCTTATTTTGAAGATGCTTGGGAATTTCTTCCAAATTTATGTTGCAATGTTTTTGAGTTTACTTGACCATTGGAGAACATGGAAATGGCTGCTGTTCTCATTTTAGAAACACCACTTTCCATTAAGTCTGAAATTTCCCTGGCTGCACCAATTATCCAATTTCACAAAGCCTCTAAGCAGGAGTATTGTGAAGTCTGCCTGGGAGACCAAAAGCCAAGGAGACTGAGATCATCTAGAGATGATTATATAATCATTGGCATTGGTTACTGGTTGCCCTCCGGGTGAGATTCAAGGTGCTGGTGTTGACCTATAAAGCCCTACATGGCTTAGGACTGGGATACTTGAGGGAGACCCTGCTGCCAATAACAGCTTCCCAACATCCCGTGCGCTCTCACAGACAGGGCCTCCTTGGGGTGCTGTTGGCCAGACAATGTCGACTGGCAACCCCAGGGTAGGGGCTTCTCTGTGGGAGCACCCACCCTATGGAACCAGTTGCCCCTGGAACTTCGGGTGGCTCCTCACCTCCGGTCCTTCCAGCGGGGCCTGAAAACATGGTTGTTCCAACTCACCGACCTGGACTGAGGAGGGAGATGGGGTTTTAATTGAATAATGCTATTTTAAGTCAGATTATTGGGTTTTATGTTTAATCTTTTTTAATTGTATAGTATTTATATTTATATTGTTTTTATGATTGTACGCTGCCCCGAGTCCTTCGGGAGATGGGGCATCATAGAAATCCAATAAATAATAATAATAATAATAATAATAATAATAATAATAATAATAATGCAAATAATTATAGTTATGTATATCTATTAGCTTATAATAAAATCTGAGCATGACACTCCACCTATAAGAATTTGTCCTTCTCCACTGAAAGGCATTCTCTTTCATCAGTCTTTGTATGAATTCAAAGAAACAAAGGCAGGAAATCTGCATTTCTCTAAACTTTAAAAAAATCTATTGCCACTCACATACCTCAGGGTTTAATAGCTTAAAACTATAGGACAGGAATTTTGGACCAGGTCTATGGAAATTGCTCTCTTGAGGAAAACCTTTATCACTGAATTGTCTCTTCAGATATCGCTAAGAACTCTGTTGGAGTTCTCCTGTTAATGCGCTTATTACATGTGTCATTAGAGGATTTTTGCCACAGTGGCTTTAACGCCACAGACATTTTAAGTAGGTTATTCCATCACTTTGCCATTTTGATTATGACAATATTCTGACACCATCCTGAAATGGATTTTTGGAAAGAAAGGCTAACTGTCCAAAGAGGTCCATGCTTATCCTAATTAAAATAGTCTTAGGTGGTACAACCTTCATAATTCCAACAATGACTATGAAGGATGAGCATGTTGAAAGCCCTCTCTGCTCATTAGCACAGTTTCTGTCAGACACCACTTACCTGCTCTTTCCTTAATGAATGTTAAACCATCTCTTTAGAAGATTGTGATGCTTCTTTGAAAGGAGACAACCATCTCATTTCTTCCCAAGTTAGTTGCAAGTAAAATCAGAGACAGAGACCTCTTTGACATTTCCCAACCTCTGTACTTATTTATCTCTTTGAAACTCTGTGCTCCAGAGATATCACTGTCTTAATTAAGAAGAAGGATGTGACCATGGTAAATTGACTGATTTCATTGATTAAGGACTAGCTGTACAAGAAACATTGATTTTAACAGTGGGTCTACATAAATGTAATTGTTCGAACATGGAGCTGCATAATTATGGTGATGTATGAGAATAGTTGATTTGTCCTTTTCAACCTTCGCTAACATCCTTGTGCATGGTAATGTGTTCATTCAATTAGCAAAAAAAATCTTAATTTTACAAAATGCCTTTTGTGAAGGCACATGATAATCATTGCAGTCTAATTTAATCTAACATCAACTGGCATCTTACATCTCTTTATTTTTCCCTTCTGTGCTGTGACTGTTCTCAATTTCTTTTGGCAATGCAAGACAGAGACATCACAAAAGTCCTTCCCCAATCTAGGAGCCAGGGGCAACAGTGTGCACTCACCAAGCACTTTGCTTATGTGCATGTGTTTGTGTGTATACACACATTATGTTTTAATATACACAGAGATGAATTATGACATAATATATATAAATACATTTGTTTTAAATTATGGTGTGTGTATGTGTATTTCTGATATTAAAACAAAATTAATAGGAAGCTGGCATTTTTTTTTATTCAAAGCACAAGCAGCAAAGAGAATCTGAATTTACCAAGTTGCTTCCAGGCCCCACATATGTTGTAGAGGTTTTCTTAGAATCTAAAACGGTGGGTCTGGACCAGTGGTGGGATTCAAAAATTTTTACTACCGGATCTGTGGGCATGACTTGGTGGATGTGGCAGGGGAAAGATACTGCAAAATCCCATTCCCTCCCTACCCCACTAACCTGGTTTCTAGTTCTGTTCTCCTATGCAGGGCAACAAAAGAAGACCCAGCCGATCAACTGAGCCTCGGGAGGCAGGGAATAGATGAGGGCTGGGCCAGTCAGAGGTGGTATTTGCTAGTTCTCTGAACTACTCAAAATTTTGGCTACCTGTTCTCCAGAACTGGTCAGAACCTGCTGAATACCACCTCTGGTCTGGACACTGCAAACCAGTTCTGTGTTTATGATCTGGTAATAGCCTGTTTTTTAAGCCCCCCCATCATGACCACCATTTTGTGAACATGCTTGTAACATCTAAAATATTCAGTTATGCCCATTAACTTTTTAAAAACTTGAAGACTTTTAACACAAAGTAGATATTTATCTGGGAAAGTTAATTTGTAAGTTGTTCATTCTTACGGTTTTTTTAAAAAAGTATATTAATTATAGCCACCATTATCATAAGATAATCAGGCCAACATGCGACCATTATCATAGGAACCATGCTGGTGCAGTTGTCAGAATGCAGTATCACAGGCTAACTCTTCCCACAGCTAGGAGTTTGATCCTGATTAGCTCAAGGTTGACTCAGCCTTCAATCCTTCTGAAGTTGGTAAAATGAGGACTCAGATAGTTGGGGGCAATAGGCTGACATTTATAAACTGCTCAGAGAGTGCTGTAAAGCACTAAGGAGCCGTATATAAGTCTAAGTGCTATTGGTATTGCTATCATTATTGTCATTATTTATACATTAACTTCTAAAAAAGTATTATTAATAATGATGATGTCAATATAATCAAATGATGAAAACAATATACTCAAATCTTAATATTATCATCTATTACAGGGGTGTCAAAGTCGCGGCCCGCGGGCCAGATGCGTCACATGCTGGCCTCACCCCCACCTGGTTTAGCAAAGGAGAAAAAAGTCCGATATGACACGTGACACTGCCGTGACGACATGAATTTGACACTCATGATTATGACAGCTTAGAAACACTGAATCAAATTAAATGACCCTTTTAAAGGCATGATCCAGGCAAAGTTAAATTTTAATAGTATCATGGATAATTAAACACATGTTTAAATCATACATTGAAAGAGAATGGACTTGAAAGTGCTTCACTTTGGTTGAATTTTGCATTATGTGTTAGGTTACTTTATGTTGTTCCACCCCAACCTTTCAGAATCAAGATGTGATCTCCTTTTTAAAGTATATCAAGGCCAGTGGATTGGAAATGTTGATCTTATCTATGCTCAGAAGAAAACCAACAGATGAACATAAAACTAGTAGTGTGGGATTTCCATTACTTGGTCGCTCCTGAAATTGACAGAAAATTCAGATGTCCACAGAAGAGCAACAAACATGGAAGTAGCCAACATGACCAAAATCTGATGCTTCTATGTATTCTTCTTGCAATGGCTTCAATGCATAAGGCTGGCCTATTGAATAGGCAAAGCTGAAGAAAGAATTTCCTTCCATTTTTAAAAGTATCCTTGAATTGAGTTTCAATGCTAATTGACTACATGGAGATCTTCATATTGTCTTCTTGGCAAGAACAGAGAAATGATGTGCTATTATTTTCTTTCAAGATTCTTTTCTTTTTTTACTTTGCAGTCTAGCCCACCATCTTGGCAATTTTCATCTAAATAGTAAGGACATTTCACCATACTTAGCATTCTTTGAGCTTTGTCACCTCTGCAACAATGCTCCTTGTTGGTTTTAAAAATAAAGCAGATATTTGTGGATAAATGGATAGTCTGGTCATTTAGTTCATACATTATAATGGAAATCAAAGTAAGAGTGTAATTGCCCAATTGGGAAAGGGAGAATAAATGTATCTTAGCAGCTTTCAGGGAAGTATTTTCTCCCATTTAATGCTATTTATTACTCATCATTTCAGAGCAATGGATGAAAGAGGAAAAATTTGCTCATCTTTTCCTTTTTTAGTGCATATTTATTAGTATTTCTACCACAGACAAATTTTCAAGATAAGAAAAAGAAGACAAGTTGGCAGTGAGTAGAAGAAAGGTTAGTACTTTGGAATGTTTGAATATTACTTTATAGAAAACATAGTTGAAACTTGGAACCAACTTTCAGCAGTAGTAGTGGGCCAATCATCAGTAACTGAGTTTAAACATACTTTTAAACTGAGTTTAAACATGCTTGGGATAAACACATGTCCATCATTCAACAAAAGTTAACAAATAAAATAAAAAATTAAAATTAAAAATAATAGATAAATAATTAAATTAAAAAGAAAACAAATTAAAAAATTCGAAGAGCAAACTTGATGGACCATTGTATCTTTTTCTGCCATCAGTTTACTAAGTTCTATATAGATGCACTATTTTTAACGTGTTTAAGGCTTTAAGCTGTGTAACTGACTCAGAAAAAATATCATATACCTTCCTTTTTTCCCCCATAACTCTTTTTAGGGGGGAAATTTTAGAAAAAAAATTAGATGTGTCTGCAGAGGCAATGTTCAAAAAAAGTCAAGAAAGTTATTAGGACTTCATGATTGAAGCCCCATAAGTTTTGTCAGGGAATCACACAGCAGGTATTCAAATGAAGTCAGAAATGCTGACATGAACTTATAGTTTTATATAAATAAATACATTTTACAGCTGTGTTTACAGAAAACAAGATAGCCAGGCAAACAGGAGCATTATGAGATAAATCACAGGTCACACAGGAGAAAAAAGGCAGGAAAAAAGGGAAACGCCCCCTCCACACACAGAACAACCAATCACAGAGCAGATTGCCTCATGCTGGAGCCAGTATTCTCCAACTAATCAACCTCAGCTGTGTGTTCTGGCTCACTGCACAACCCCACTGCTCCGACTAATAGTTTTAAATATCTTAAGGTTTTTTTTATATCTGTTGCTACCTAAAGGACCCTCACTTTTCCCCCAAGGATTTTGAGCCCACACAAAGTTCTATGTGAATCAACTACTGTATTAATAATATTTTCTAGAAGCGACTTTACAATCTTCTAACTACACATTCTTATATTGGAAATATTCTGAACTGAATCTGGAGTCTCAACCATGCAAAACATGTACACAAAGCTTTATAATCACATCAAGCATAACTGCTGTTGGTGTGTGCACACACATGCACACTATTTTCAAAACAGGTCACTTACACAGACTTCTGCAAACCTCTGCATGGGTAGCTCTAAAATCAATTTTTTCTCCCAGTTTGTACCGATTTATCATAATAGAGAAAGGAATCCATTTTAAACTAATCCTCCATTTAAACTACATTCTGAACTTGCTCCTCTCCCAAGGGCTAGATAATGATTGCAAAAGGTTTTTGGATGGATTTAGACTTTCCTTTACTTTTATCCATCAGGGATAAACACAGTGAACTGTCCACTGAATATATGGCATTTGTGGGGGTGGTGGTGGTGGAAATAGATGTGTTTGGAATGTTGCTAACCAGCTTGATTGAAAGGGTGCCCTTGTTAGACAGTTCAAGGAATGTTCTTCCAGACATGGTGTCATATTTTTACTTTTGTTTACAAAATTAAGATTAGAGTTATTCTCCCTGATCTTTTTTTCTCTGCATAGTACCCCTCTGCATTTTTATAGACCTATATCCTACTGGATAACTCTAAAGTCAGAATCTAGAACAGCTGTGGGCAAACTACGGCCCGGGGGCCGGATCCGGACTGTTCGGCTGTTCTATCCGGCCCGTGGAGCCGAAAGAGCAGAGGGTTCTCTTGCTCTCCCAGAAGGCTACGTGAAGTAATCTAACTTTGAATTTATATTAGTTCACACAAACACTCCATCCATGCTTTTGTTCCAGCCCTCCGGTGCAGTTTAAGAACCCATTGTGGCCCTCGAGTCAAAAAGTTTGCCCACCCCGATCTAGAAGATGGTGGAAATTCTACTTCTGAAGAGAAATATTTCTGAAATAATTTCTGAAAGAGAAATTCAAGGCTAAGTCATATTTCCTCAGAACATGTTTTTCTTGAGATTTTTCTTTTTCCCAGATCTTTCAGAAAGAAGAACCCTTTAAAAGGTTTCTTCAAAGTTTATTTACCATTATGAGAGTCAACTGATGTAATTGGGGTCAAGTGTTAGGCTAGTACTAGGAAGACCCATATTAAATTCATAATCAGCCATAGAACTTCACTTGAGAAGCTGGATGATAGTCATTACTTAATCCAACCTTCCTCGTGGTTTTAATTTCTCAATCTAGCCTATAGTCTTAACACCCTAAGAACTATGCAGGTCCAACACTGTATTTTTTGGAACTCTGCTTTCCAAGATAATAGTTGAAGAGCCTTGGTGGTGCAGGCTGTTAAATGTCTAGCATTTAGATTCACTTAGTTCCAGCTGCCTGCAATTAGTGTAGGCTCGAATCCCACCAGGCTCAAGGTTGACTCAGCCTTCCATCCTCTCGGGTAGGTAAATTGAGGACCCAAGATTGTTGGGGGCAATAAGCTGACTTTGTAAAAATGCCGCTTAGTAATAAGCAGGCATATACAATGGAATGAAGGCTATTGCTAAGCGCATTGGGTTGTATCCCAAAAATTGTAAGCTGCCCTGAGTCTTGGAGAAGGGCGGCATATAAATGTAATTTTAAAAAAAAGAATGTTTTGCCTTTTCTGGAGAAGCTTTCATCAAGTCTCCCAGACTCAAATTCTTAGGGGGATAGGTTGATTTCAAATTTTCAAGTAACTTTGCAGTGGGGCCAAGAGATGAAGAAACTGTATTGCTTAGGCTATGGCATGCCCATGACTGAATAGGACAACAAGAGAGATGTATATCTAGACCTAGATAAATCCAGCAGACAAAACTTAAAATCCAATAGAGAAATTCCAAGTTGAGAAACAGGCTTCCTTGTGAGTCAAAGTTGTTCAGATATTGAGAAATATAATAAGTTATCTGAACTTTGGGCTCTGAATTATCTATTTATAGCAAATATTTTGTTCGTTCCTTACTCATTTCTAATTTAGATCTCCCTATGCAAAAGGATAAGTGAGTTAAGTTTACGGTCTTCCATTCACCACTGCCTATAGTGGTGGTTATAAGTGCTCCAGATTGCCCACAAATCAGATGTGATTAATATAGGCAGAAGATGGTATGAAGATAAAGCACAGAAGAATTCATCCGCTTACATGTGCAGAACGCTGATTATAAATTGGATGAATTTCTATCACCATGGCAGGATAACCCTGAACTGCATTGTATCTAATCAGAAATGTTATGCTCAAAATCCTAAGAGAATGAATATAGATTTAAAATAAGTTGGCCTTCAATGAAATTGGAGGTCAGGAAAGGTATCATGTGCCCTATACATATGAAAATGTGCAGAACAATGAAATAATAGAACTGGCAAGGGCCAATATATTCTTCATAAATTACTTTTAAAAAATCTGATTGGGTTTAATTTTGAGTTTTACTTATTTTTATGGATTGTTTTTAATTGCATGTGCTGCATTTGTTTATTTACTTATTTAGACTCTATTTTGTTATAATGGATTGTGAGCCAATCCTTGAAAAGTTATGCCACAGGGAAAGGCATAATGTGTTTGCATAAATAAACAATATTCAGCACAAATAAAATTCCATTATGTGCTAAGCAGAGCTGAATCCTAATGCCCCTAAAATTAAGCAAAATTAATTTGTTTTTCTTTATTGAACAGATCATCAGTACTATTTTTCTTAGTATGGTCCTCCTAACCTCAAAGCTACCTTTAGAGCTATGGGCAATGTTCTTTGAAGATTATTCTCTATCAGAGATGTAAAATTTGTACACCCATGTAGGAATAACCTTTCTGTATGGCCATAAATATATCCCCAAAGGTATAAGTGGATCAGAGTACAAGCTTAAAAGATCCATATACCCAGCAGCATCTTTTGGATATGAATATTAAAAAGCAGTGGTAGTGATAGTGGCTTCAGTCAAAGTCTTGCTCTTTTTTTATGTGTGTTCCACACAAATATACAGATAATAATAATAACAGATGATCAGAGTTGGAAGGTACCTTGTAGGTCGTCTAGTCCAACCCCCCCACCCAAGCAGGAGACCCTACACCATTTCTGACAGATGGGAGTCCAATCTCTTCTTGAAGGTCTCAAGCCAAGTTGAACAACTTTCGTCCGGTCTCCAACCTTCGTTTTTTAGCGAAGGTTGTTGAGAGTGTGGTGGCCCAGCAATTGCCACTTTTCCTGGATGAAGCGGACTACCTGGATCCGTACCAATCGGGCTTCCGACCCGGGTACAGCACGGAGACAGCATTGGTCGCGCTGATGGATGATCTCTAGGGCTCGGGACAGGGGTTTTCCTCTGTCCTGGTCCTGTTAGATCTCTCAGCGGCTTTTGATACCATCGACCATGGTATCCTGTTGCGCGTCTCGGGGGTTGGGAGTGGGAGGCACTGTTTTACGGTGGTTCTCCTCCTACCTCTCGGGACGTTCGCAAACAGTGTTGGCAGGGGGAGGAGGTCACCCGAGGTCTCTCACTTGTGGGGTACCTCAGGGGTCAGTCCTCTCGCCTCTCTTGTTCAACATTTATATGAAGCCGCTGGGTGAGATCATCCGTGGCTTCAGGGTGAGTTATCATCAGTACGCTGATGATACGCAGTTATACATCTCCACCCGGGCCACATCAGTGATGCTCTCTCCGTGATGTCCCGTTGTTTGGAAGCGGTGCGAATCTGGATGGACAGGAACATGCTTCGTCTCAATCCAGCCAAGACAGAGTGGCTGTGCATACCGACATCCGGTCCAGTTTGGAGATTCCATCTTTGGTCATGGGGGAGGAGGTGTTACCCCGTGGACAGGGCATGGAACCTGGGGTTCTCCTGGATTCACGGCTCAAGTTGGAGGAGCAGGTGGGAGCCGTGGCCAGGGGCCTTTGCCCAGGTCGGCTGGTTCGCCAGTTGCACCCATACCTGGACCGAATGCCCTGTGCACGATCACTCAGGCTCGTTGTCTCCCGGTTGGACTACTGTAACGCTCTCTATCTAGGACTGCCCTTGTGCACCACTCGGGCTTCAGCTGGTGCAGAATGCGGCTGCGCTGGTTGTGATGGGAGCCTCCCGATACTCCCATGTTACACCCCTCCTCGCGGCTTGCATTGGCTTCCGGTTGCCCTCTGGGTGAGGTTCAAGGTTTTGGTTTTAACATTCAAAGTCCTACATGGCATGGGTCCAGGATATTTATGAGAACGACTTCTCCCAGCCTCAAATACCAGCCGCCGGTGCAGTGCAGGCGGGTCTCCTCGGGCTGCCCTCTGCGACTCAATGTCGCTTAGCGGGGACCCGGGAGGGCCTATTCTGTGGCGGCCCCACTCTATGGAATCTTCTTCGCTGGAGCTCCGGCTGGCTCCCGATCTCCGCACCTTCCGATGAGCTAAAAACCTGGCTGTTTTTACAATCTGGGCAGTGTTGACCCTTGGGGTTCTTTACGTAATTTTGGGGTTTTAATAATAATACTAATATTAATTCGGCTTTAATTTAATATATTTTTAAGTAACTTATTGTTGTATCCTATTTTAGTTGTGAGCACTGAGTCCCTGGGAGAGGGGGCGGCATATAAGTCGAATTAATAAATAAATAAATAAATAAATAAGTGATGGCACTCCCACAACTTCCGATGGCAAGCTGTCTGTCCCATTGGTTGATTTTCTCACTGTCAGAAAGTTTCTTTCCTTAATTCCAGATTAAATCTCTCCCCTTGTTCAGTTTCCATCCATTATTCCTTGTTTGGCCTTTGGGTGCTTTAGAAAATAGCTTAACCCCTTCCTCTCTGTGGCAGCCCCTCAAATATTGGAAGACTGCTATCATGATTCCCTTGGTCCTTCTCTTCACTAGACTAGCCAAGCCCAGTTCCTGCAACTGTTCTTCATATGTTTTAGTCTCCAGTCCCCTAATTATCCTGGTTGCTCTTCTCTGTACTTTGTATGGTTGAGATTCTCTCATGCAGTTGTGTCCCCCCATCTTGTCTTAGCCTTCCCCCCATCCTCCGCACACCTCTGAACCTTCTCTCTAGCTTCTACCCTAGGAATCCAAACAGGGCTGAAGGATTTAGATGAGCCATTTTATGCAATTTAAACTCATCTGATATGAATGTTGATGCATAGAAACAGAATTAGGATATCCTGAATTTGTTATCCCTCTTGGCTTTAGAACTTGCTTGTCTTGTCTCTATTACAGGTAGTCCTATAATGGAGACAAGACAATTGTCTCGACTTACGACTACAATTGAGCCCAAAATTTCTGTTCCTAAGCAAGGCAGGTATTAAGTGAATGTTGTCCCATTTTATGATCTTTCTTGCCACACTTGTTCAGTGAATCACTGAAGTTGTTAAGTTAATAACATGGTTGTTAAGTGGATCTGGCTTCCCCATTGACTTTGCTTATCAGAGGGGATCACATGACACCAGGATACTGCAATTGTCATAAATATGAACCAGTTGCCAAGCACCTGAATTTTGATAATGAGACCACAAGGATGCTGCAACAATCTTAAGTATGAAAAATGGTCATAAGTCACTTTTTTCAGTACTGTTGTAACTTCTAACAGTCACTAAACCAGAGGTGTCAAACTCAAGGTCCAGGGGTTGTGTTAAGTTTGCATGGAGAGACAAGACGCAGAGTGCTTCAGCTCTTTTTTATTGTGACTTTCAGCTCAGAACGGACCCGAATGGCTCAGCCACAGCAGCTATTTATAGCCGGCTGCTGCGGCTGCCAGCCAATCAGAGTGCAGGGTTTTCCCACACTTTTACAAGCAATGATTTCAAACACTTTACAACAACAACCAATCATTTCAAACTCTGCATACATAACACCCCTCCCACTAGGTTTGGTCCATACTCAAACCCCATCTATCTAATATACTCTTGTAAATAGGTGGGGCTCTACGGTGCGTTGAGACCTGCGTGGTTCAGGTGTTTTGGTAATCTCACCTTGTGAGGAAAGAAATGTATCTGCCAACATTCCCTTATTAGATTTCTTGTACTAGTAGAACCTGTTTGGTTACTACAACCTGGTCTCTCCTCCCAATCTATTTCCAACCCAGTGTTATCCTCTAAGTCTGGTAATGATATGCAATCCTCCATTTGTAAAAATAGTTGTTGGGACTGTGACAGGGTTTGGGATGGTTCCTGTCATGTTAGCTTGTTACACATGGGGTTGATTCTTACTTGCTCATTACCTCCATTACCTCCCCCTCCCCTAGAAAAGGCCGTGGGGATGAAGTCCAGAGAGGAGCAAGGGCGATGCTCCAGAGGCAGTCTGGACCGTAACTGGTCTATGTGCCTACTCCACAAGGCACCATCCTCAGTTTGAACCCTGTAAGACCTGGGGCCTGTAACCTGGGTTATCTCTGCAGGAATCCACAATGGTTCACCTACAAGGTTTTTAGCACAAACAAAATCACCCACGGAGAATTGGCGAGTTTTGCTAGTAGAATCTAATGGTGCATTGGGTGCGTAAGTGGGGTGAAGGCGGTCCAGGGTGGACCTGAGTTTTCTACCAATCAAAAGCTCAGCTGGAGTTAAATTAGTGGATGGGTTAGGATTGATGTGTTGGATACTGAGTAGTTTTTCAACTTTCTCAGTGATGTCTCCCGGACCCAATTGTTGGAGTTTCTCTTTAGTAAAGCACCATGCGTTCAGCCGGCCATTAGTGAAGGATGCCCAGGGGCTGTAAGGGTGTGTCTGATACCCTGTTGTGCTAGATATGATTCAAAAAGGTTGGCAGTAAATTGAGGACCATTGTCAGAAACAATCACATCAGGTAACCCATGAGTTACAAAAAGATTCTTAAGCTGTTTGATAACAGCGTCTGCTGTGGTGGAGGCCATAGGAATAACCTCCAACCATCTGGAGTATGCATCTACCACAATAAGGAAAGTGTGCTCTCTGGTAGGGCCAGCAAAATCAATATGAATCCTGAACCATGGACCCCTAGGACTTTCCCATTCCTGTATGGAGGCGAGAGGGGGTGCAGGCCTGACTTTTTGACAGTTTGGATACAACCCAGTTTTCTACCATTTTGTCTGTACCTGGCCACCATACATAACTCCTGGCCAATCCCTTCATTCTGACAATACCCGGGTGACCCTCATGTAACATTTCCAAGACCTCTTTCTGAAGTTTTGCAGGAATAACCATTCTGTTACCCCACAGAATACATCCCCTTAAGACAGATAATTCAGTTTGTCTAGATGTGAAAGGTTGGGAAACCTTAGGCAGATCTTGAAGTGGCCAACCTTTTTTAACCCAGCCTACAACAGGAGCCAATAAAGTGTCTTTGGCAGTTTCTCTAGCAATTTCAGCAGCATGGACTGGAAGCTTGGCAACAGTTTCTAGAAAAAAGGTGTAAGTTTCAGGAGCAGGGTCCTCAGTGCGTAAAGGAAGTGGGCAGTGACTCAAAGCATCTGCGTGCCCCATGTCTTTTCCAGGTCTATGGATAAGTTTATATGAATAAGCAGCAAGGAATTCAGTCCATCTCAGCATTCTGGGTGACAGGATGACTGGCGTTGGTCTATCTCCTGCCACAATTCCCAAAAGTGGTTTGTGATCTGTGACAATGGTGAATCTTCTTCCATAGATGTATTAGTGGAACTTCTTGACTGCTGCAACAATTGCCAAAGCTTCTTTGTCCAGTTGATGTAGTTCCTCTCTGCTTTAGTTAAAGTGCGAGAGTAAAAGCAATGCAATGGGAGCTTCCCTCCCACTGGGAAGCCTGTGGAAGTGATTAGTCTCTTGATATTGTTAAATGCAGTTTCTTCTTTTCTGCCCCAAACCCATGCAGATTTTTTATCCAGTAATCTATGTAAGGGTTCTGCAGTGGTTGCTTTCTGAGGTAGAAACATATGGTAGAAATTAACAAGTCCCAGGAATGCTTGCAAGTCAGTTTTGCATTTTGGTCTGGGGGCTTCTTTGATTGCCTGGACTTTGGCTTCTGTGGGGTGGATGCCCTGTTTATCAATCATATATCCCAAGAATTCTACTTTGTCAGTTCTTAGTGTACACTTTTCTTTTTTTACTTTTAACCCTGCTTTTTGAACCTGGTCAGGACTTCTCTGAGTTTCTCATGTAATTGAGTGTCATTTTCAGCAGAGATTAAACGTCATCAAAATAAGGCACCACCCAGGTAACCCTTGTAGCATCCTCTCCATAAGGCTTTGAAATATGCCTGGTGCCACACCTCCAGTTGTAACCTCTTGCATTTGAATGCACCCGATGGGTTACAATGGTTTGAGCTTCTGCAGTTAAATCGTCTACTGTTAACTGCTGGTATGCTTGGCCAGGTCCAGTTTGAAGACTGTGCCCCCGCCCAGAGAATGTAATAAATGATGAACCACTGGAACCAGATATGCGCTCTGTTGTAGCGCATGGTTCAATGTCCCCTTGTAATCCCGCAGATTCTCACAGAACCGTCAGCCTTGACTGGCGTGACTATGGGTGTCTCCCACCTGGAGTGGTCTGTGGGCTCTACCCCTTGGGGCTATTAGTTTATCTAATTGTTCATCGATTTTTTCCTTCAAGGCAAATGGTACCCTCCTGGGTTTTAACGGATTGGTTGTACCTTGGGATCTAGGTTAAAAGTGATAGGGGTCCCCAAGTACTTGCCTAATCCGTCGCTGAAGACCTCTGGAAACTCAGACTTCAATGATTCTTCCCAATCAGTGTTGCTCACGTGATTGATGCCAGTTACTTCGATGCCCAGCGGGTTGAACCACTCCAGTCCCAGCAAACTTGGGCGATCTTTATCTACGATGGTCAGTGGTAGGCGTTTGATGTGGCCTTTGAATTTCACGTTGAATTCTCTTGTTCCAACTACTGGAATCTTGTTCCCTTGGTAGTCTTTAAGAGTTAGTGCTTGTTTTTGAAATGAGACTTTTGAATGTCTGGTATTAGTCTTTGAATAGTGTCCCATGACACCATGGATAGTATGAACCTGAGTCCACTTCCATTTGGCAAGGTCTTCCCTCAATAAGTACCTTGACATGCACTTTCCTATTATTTAATGAAGAGGAATGACCAATAGTTACTGTTTGATGAGTTTCATTTTTCATTTGCTTCTTCCTGTGCTGCCCATTTTTCTCGCTGGTGTTGTTTGGTTTGACTTCTCTGTCTTTGTTGTTTGCAACAAACTTCCTTCTTTGGTGGAGTTCTGGATGATTTGCAGACTCTTGCAATGTGCCCTCTTTTTCACATGGAGGCAAATGGCATCCAGAATTTGCATTCAGTGCGGGGATGGTTTCCTCCACAACCTATGCAATGGAAATCTCGCCTCTTTCTTCCCAGATCGTTTCATTTCCGCTCCATTCTGAGTCTGTTAATTCCTTCTTCTTCTCCACTGTATTCTGACTCAGATTCAAGTTCATCAAAATGAGTTGTGGTGGTCTTTTCACCATCAGAATGGCCCGTAGTCTTGTTCATCTTTCTCATGGCTGCTGCTA
>CM019154.1:41026567-41079067 GCA_009733165.1 Naja naja
TGTAACTTCTAACAGTCACTAAACCAGAGGTGTCAAACTCAAGGTCCAGGGGTTGTGTTAAGTTTGCATGGAGAGACAAGACGCGGAGTGCTTCAGCTCTTTTTTATTGTGACTTTCAGCTCAGAACGGACCCGAATGGCTCAGCTGTGGCAGCTATTTATAGCCAGCTGCCGCGGCTGCCAGCCAATCAGAGTACAAGGTTTTCTCACACTTTTACAATCAATGATTTCAAACACTTTACAACAACAACCAATCATTTCAAACTCTGCATGCATAACAGGTTGGATCCGGCCCATGAGGTACTTAGATCCGGCCCACATTCCTGGCCTGGAAACAGTAAAGGTCCAGGCCATGGTGCCTGTGCCAGTGAAAATGAAGCTCCGGGGGGCTGCACGTGGCTCGCCGGGCTCTGTTTTCATTGGCAGAGGGCTATCAAAACAAACTAAAAACAAAACAAAAGGAGAAATTTTTCCCCTTTTGCATTTGAGCATGCAAGAAGTGACAGGAAAGGAGAAAGGGAAAGAGGAAAGACAAAGAAAAAGAAGGAAAGATGGGAAGGAAGAAGAAAAGAGAATGAAGAGGGAAGGAAAAAGGAAGGAAGGAAGATTATAATGAGAGTGAGGGAGGGTTTCAGAGAAGTCCTGCCTTAGCACTTGGCTACCACAGGTGCCCCTGACATGAGTCCTGTGTCACGCCATCCCCTGGCATGCCCACCATGGCCATGGTCCCTGGGCACACCACGTCTCCTCCCCCGGCCCTCCGAGGTCAAACACAATGCTGATGCAGCCCTCAATGAAATCAAGTTTGACACCCCTGCACTAAACTGCTATAAGTCAAGGACTACCTGTAATGTATTTCTTTGACACAAGATGCTAATCTACTCCTCAATGTTTTATTTGATCTCTGTTATTCATTTATATGCCTATCATTGATTGTATATTCTCCTGTTTAATTTTGTTGTTGCTGCTTGGAAAGTAGCTGTGTAGAATTCATTTCCATTTCATGGCCTTTGGAATACCTCTTTATTGTTACTTGAGGTTTTCCAGGTGGCTATATGGGAAGGAAGCAAAAAAACACCCAGAGAAAACCTCTGTAGCTTGTGATTTTGTCTGTGTGTACATGTGTGGAAAGTATCATTTGTTTAAAAAAATAATAATAGTAATCTTACGCAGAACAGTTTCTGAGCAGCTGATAGCTAAAAAGCCATCAAATACCACTGTTAACTATAGTAATTTACTCTATAATTTAATGTAGGCCTGACCTCTGTCACAAGTTAATACACCATGAAGAATAGTGTGCAAAAACAGCTTATTAATGAATTGGAGAAATAATGTGACATTGTTTTTGCCATGTTCTCATGAAATATCTTAATACTGGAGTTAGCAGAGCTGAGACAATTTTCACTATGTAATTACGTCTTGTCCGTATCTTACTAACTTGTGCTGTGATTAAGAGACTTTTTAATTATGCCATCCAAAGACAGTTGTTTAATTTCATAGTGGGGGGAGAAAAGATAACTCCGGACATTATCAGAGCAACATTTCATTGAGTTTTAATAATATTGGTGTGGGAGGGGGCAGCTCTCATAGTCATGATGAAAGAATCATTTAGAGTTTAAGGGTGAAATTCAGAGTTGCTTCATCTTGATCTTTCCATTGACTGGAAATCGGACTTGGATTTAAGACTAGAAATCTTAATTAGGACTAGAAAGCAATTCCCATAGATATATTACACGACTCTACATTGAATCCAGTGATTGGTCTGCCTATTTTCAGACCTCTCTACAAAAGATAAGGTGATAAAAATGTTTCATGATCTGGGGAATAATTAACCAATTTTAATAAATGCTATTTTATTTAGGGTTAAATTCAAATTCAATTAATTTTTAAGGCCTCAGTTCAAATGGTCCCATTTGTTTCTTTGTTCTGGTTCAGTCCAGACTATGGACCAACATCGCTATGGTTTAATAACTATTCCTAGCCTAAAAGGATTGCGCACCCAATTCTAATCCAATACTCTATATTGCAGTTAGCAACTCCATTCACTATAAGTCTTCTAGATAGTATTCAACAATTCTGGGACATTCAAAAGCCATTGAGTTATACTGACTCACCTGATGCATAAAGAGTCATATGTGATTGACTGATTATTGATGTTTCTATCTGCTCTACTCTAAATGGTTTTAAGCAGTGTGCCACAAGCAAACAGAAAGTGATATAGGAGGCAATCATTCTAGCCATTGTCTATCCACTGTATTAATTAATTAATTAATTAATTAATTAATTAATTAATTAACTATAAGACCAATTAATTAATTGGTCTTATATGCTGCCCTATCTCCCTAGAGGGCGGCTCACATCTTAAAAAACATACAATAACAAATTTTAAAAAGTTAAAAAATTATGAAACCAATAAGACCAAATGAAGTATTTAAAACCAAAACAAACATTTAAAACTAACCCAACCGCCCTCGCCCCCCTTTAGTCCAGGCCGGCTTGTTCAAATAACCAAGTCTTTAGGCCGTGGCAGAAGGAATGGAGGTTGGGGGCCAAACGGAGCTCCAGTGGAAGCTGGTTCCACAAGGTGGGCGCACCCACAGAGAAGGCCCTACCCCTAGGGACTGCCAGCTGACACTGTTTGGCTGATGGCACCCCAAGGAGGCCCTGCCTGTGGGATCGCACTGGGAGATGGGAATTCGATACTGGCAGGAGATGCTCCCGCAAGTACCCCGGCCCTAAGCCATGTAGGGCTTTATAGGTAAGTACCAGTACCTTGAATCTCACTGTATGATGAAGGCCTCTTCTGCATGATTCCAAACAATACAGTCTTGAGCTTTCTTTTGCCAATTGGGCCCTCAATACTTGCTGATGTTGTTGACCCTTCTTTTTTTAGGTATCTTTCATGGATGCTTTTTATTAAGTAGGATCCATTCTATGACTGCCTTTTTATTAAGAAGGATCCATTCTATGACTGCCATCAGTTCTTCTGGCTATGCGACCAGACCATTTCCATTTCAATTCATTTACTCTCTTGATGATATCATATACTTTTGTTTGTTCTCTAATCCATGTTCAGGTCTTTCTATCTTGTCTTGTGATGCCAAGCATGAATCTTTCCATGGCTTTTTGTGCCACTCGCAGCTTTTGTATTGAATGTGAGGTCCATGTTTCGCTGGTGTATGTTACAACAGGTAGAACACACTAATCGAAAATTTTTCTCTTCAAGCATAAGAGGAAGTTGTTACTGAAAATTATGCTTAGCTTGCCAAATGCCTGCCAACCACATTTAACACCCCATTCAATTTCCTTTATACAGCAGGCAATATCATGACACTAATTAGCAGAAACAGATTCTAAAAAATTCTAACCTCCCCCAAATGTTCTCTTGTGGAGCTAACTTTTAACTTTTTTATAGAAATTAATTATGGAAGAGGTAGTGCTTAAATATGAGGTCAAACTGTTCTATAAGGGATACACTACCACTGAGAAGTCCACCTTTGGGATGCCTATATATCTTTGTGATTTCTAAAGATGGAACTTGTTAGAGTTTGCAGCAGAAATTCAAGTCCAGAAAACACACAGATGACTGATTCAGCAGGATCATTAACTTCTTTATAAACATATTAATATGAGTAAAGTTTACAATACCATTTGTAGATTCTTTCAATGTAACATAAGCAAAAACACAAGTAGCAGCAACTCAGAGCAGAACTCCAGTTTCAGCAAGCAAACAAGTTAGTTTCTCTTTCGCTTTAGAGCTGAAGACAGAACAGATATAAACCATGCCCAGTTTCTCTCTTTAAGTTTCAGCCCCCAATTCAGCTCTCATTGGCTGACCGTGTTACTAAGCTCTATTTCAGTTCATGAATATACTCTGACAGAACTCCTTTGGAGACGAGATCCTTAACAGGGGCTTAGAGGGGTGTCTGTAGACTCTCAAAAATGTCCAGCAAATTTTACATTAATATTGAAATTGTCTCCTTTCTGTTAGTTTCTTTCATTTACCAGTGCTGTTTAATTTTTCATACGTCCTTTCCCCCTTAAACTATAACTTTCATTCTTGTTGTGGAGGATGGTTGCCCTCATGCTAATCAGGTATTTCTTACGTTCTTTTAATGATCCAGTCTTTCAATCCCAAAGTATCTTTCACTGAAATCAAGAAACATTTAATTTTTTTAATATAGCATTTTAGCAGAAGTCACGGATATCTTCATAAATCTGGCACAGAGAATTTGAAATGTAAATACATAAATATTGAAGATGAAAATGAAGCTAATTGGCATGTGGTTCTTGAGAATTCTCAGAAAGTAGATTTCAAAACTGAGTGGGTTTTTTTACCAAGTTTCTAGAGGTAAATTAAATTCACCTATTTGTTCTGAGAGTTTTCTTAAACCCTATTGGCCAAGTAAATACAATGACATTATCTCCATGATGGCACTACATGCACCTGTTGAATGGGACCAGTGCAGAATAGTGAAAATTCAATTCATTGAAGTGTACCTTAGTACAAATATATATTCAACGGAGGCAGGAAGATTGAAGTTTAAGGCAAGGTTTGGATCCTGATCAAGAGTCAGGATGCAGCCACCTGTTGAACTTCATTTTGTTACATCTTTTGCATTTGGCATGTGTACCCAACAGAATATCCCAGACAGTTTGGCAAGAAACTCTTGATCAGGATCCAAACCTTGCCCTAAACTTCAATCTTCCTGCCTCTGAACTTTAAAAAAAGACGTGGGATACTTGTTTAAATTATCCTTGATGCTTGTCTCCCAATCCATCTTCCTAATTGGTCTTAATGGCTGTCCATTTGCTAAGAGAGATGTGGCCCACTACTGTGTAGGGACTGTTACAAATGGAGAACATACATA
Organism: Naja naja; assembly: GCA_009733165.1. Taxonomy (NCBI): domain Eukaryota; kingdom Metazoa; phylum Chordata; class Lepidosauria; order Squamata; family Elapidae; genus Naja; species Naja naja. The sequence continues at coordinate 41,031,438 of CM019154.1, forward strand.
CATACATACATACATACATACATACATACATACACACACAGTTTGGTCTAATGGTTAAATTATCAGGCTCGAAGGCAGGAGACTATGGATTTAGTTCCTGCCTTAGCCATAAAATCCAGGTGGGTAACTCTAGGCAAGGCATTTTCTCTCAGCCCAACCCATCTCATAAGTTTGTTGTTGCAGGGAAAATAGAAAAAGGGAGGTGTGTTGAGATGTTTACTGCCTTGGCTTATTTGGAAAAATAAAGGAGGAATACATATAAATAAATAAAAAATACTGGACAATACATAATCTGGGAAAAGGGAGGATGGTTTAGATTAGACAAGAGTTCAGTGAATGCAGCAAATGAACATCCTCATAGTTGCTGAAGGCAAGCTAACACTCATCTGTTGTTCTCTTTGGTGTCCTTTTTCCTCCACTGAGTAGAGGTATTTTCTACCCATTCTTGAGTCAGCAAAAATTAATTATGGACCACCCAGTTGGTATCAAATTTTAGTGACTACATAGATTTAGGTCTCCCTTTTGAGGTGAATCCACAAATAATATTTTCTGCATGTTTAGGATTTAGGGTGTTCGACAATCACCCAAAATTCTCAGACTGAGAAATGCTAGAGGATGGAATTCACACCTCATGAGAGAAGAGGAGTTGGACTAGAAGACCTCTAAGGTCCCTTCTGACACTGTTGTTCTGCATTCTGTAAGATTGACCTTCTTCAGAATGATCTGATCCCACCTTCACCATTCAGGTCTTCTAATAATGATCCTATATCACCTAACTAACTCCATTCACTTGGGTGCTGGTCATATTCTTCTCTTTCTATGGAGATTCTCAGTCATCCAGGTCATGGTTGTCCCAAAATTGCATTTTCAAAAGGCAACTGGACTTTGTTTTTTACTAGAAGACATTTTGCTTCTCATCCAAGAAGCTTCTTCAGCTTCTTCTTTCCTAATGCAACATTATAAACTTTTCAAGAGAGTTAGGACTTCACATGATAGGTCCAAAATATAATAATGTGTGTCTCATCTTTTTCTGCCTTCAGTGAAAACTATTTTTATTTATTTTATTTTTATTTATTTATTTTGTCAATCGCTTACAAGATAATAAGTATAAGGATATAGTTGTGAATACATGAAATGAATACATATAAGAAAAATAAAAGAAACAATAGGACAGGGATGGTAGGCATGTTAGTGCATTTATGCACGCCCCTTACAGACCTCTTAGGAAAGGGGTGAGGTCAATAGTAGACAGTCTAAGGTAAAAGTTTTTGGGTTTTGGGGAAGAAACCACAGAGTCAGGTGGATATTCCAGACATTAACCACTCTGTTGCTGAAGTCGTATTTCCTGCAATCAAGTTTGGTGCGGTTTACCTTGAGTTTGTATCTATTGTGTGTTCTTGTATTGTTATGGTTGAAGCTGAAGTATTCATTGACCAGAAGGACATTGCAATGTATAATTTTATAAACTATACTTAGATCGGACCGAAGGCGGCGTAGTTCTAGGTTGTCTAGGTCTAGAATTTCAAGTCTGGTGGCATAAGGTATTCTGCAACAAGTAGAGGAGTGTAGAACTCTTTTTGTGAAATATTTCTGGACTTTCTCAACTGTGTTAATATCAGATACGTGATGTGGGTTCCAGACTGATGAGCTGTATTCGAGTATTGGTCTAGCAAATGTTTTGTATACACTAGTTAGTAGTGTGATATTACCAGAGAAAACGCTACATAGGATTAGGTTAACAACTCTTAATGCCTTTTTGGCTATGTAGTTACAGTGGGCTCTAGCACTTAGATCATTAGAGATGAATATTCCGAGGTCCTTGACAGAGTTTGGATCATCAGCAAGGTCTTGACTATTCAGCTTGTATTTTATTTTCTGATTTTTTTTTACCAATATGTAAGACAGAGCATTTATTTGTTGAGATTTGAAGTTGCCATTTGTTTTACCATTCTGATACATAGTTGAGGTCTTTTTGAAGGGTAGCAGTATTGTCTGTGGTGTTGAATAGCTTTACATCATCAGCAAGAGAACGCAGGTGCTCTTAATATGATCACACAGGTCATTTATGTAGAGTATGAAGAGAGTTGGTCCTAGAACGCTGCCTTGGATTACACCACTGTTGACAGGTACAGAATTTGATAAGACGCTCCCAATTTTGACCATTTGTTGTTTGTTTGACAGGAATGCTTCTATCCAGTTATGCAGGTGTCCAGAGATACCATAAGATTTTAGTTTTAGTAGTAGTTTGTCGTGTACCACTGAATCAAAGGCTTTACAGAAGTCTATGTAAATTGCGTCTATTGATTTGTCCTGATCCAGTTGTGTAGTCCATATGTTTTTGCAGTGTAAGAGTTGCAGATTACAGGATAGTTTTTTTCTGAAACCAAATTGTTTGTTAGAGAGTAGGTTGTTTGTCTCTAAGTGGAGGATAATGGATTGATTAATAATTGATTCCATGACTTTACAGGTGATTCAGCATAAAGAGATTGGTCTGTAATTTTCAACTAGACTGGGGTCTCCCTTTTTGAAGATGGGGATGACCATGGCTTGTGACCATAGGTTTGGCAAGGAGCTGGTCCTGAAAGATTTTTCAAAGACTATGCTTAGAGGTTCGGCTATGACAGCGGATAGCTTTTTTAAGAAGTAGGCACATATTCCATCCGGTCCAGTAGATAGAGATGGTTTTAGATTGCGTAGTGCTTTTTCAACATTGTCTTCTGTAAAATCGATATGTATTAGATCATGGTAGTTGTCTGTGGTTGGACTAGGAAATACTGGGCAAGAACCATTGCTGTTTACAAATACTGAGCCAAAGAATGTGTTAAAGAGGTTGGCTTTAATGGTGTCGTCATTGCAGTCTGTACCATTAAAAAACTATGGATTGACTTGTCCTAGGATTTACTTGTTTGTTTTCTTGGCTATTCACGGTGCCAGCAGAAAGCTATGCTGAAATAAGTAATCCCCATTTTTTTATCCTTACCTTGCCCCTATTGCTCCTGCTTTCAGTCCATTGACAATTATCTGACTTTCCTGACAAATAATTGATAAAGCCCAACAAACTTTGCATGTCTTCAAGTTGTCCTTGAATAGTGTTGGAATACAGAATACAAAGAGAGAAGGCAGGTACAATTTAAAAATTGATACTGCTACAGATCTCTTATCCTGTCTCACTTATGAACTGGAAATCAGATGACAGCAATATCATGAGAACGTGAAGAAGGGAAGTGGGAAGGGGGGCACAGGGGGAAAGAGAGGTTTTGCTGTGGCACTTCTGTCTTTTCATTAAATGCAGTTGGGGTAAAACCCTGAGACATTCTCTAATGTAGTCATCTTATTTAGCAAGATGAGTTAGACCAAGATGCAGCTCCAAGTTGAATGCAATACCCCTAAGTCATTCCAAAAAATGTTCTGGGGAGGGGTTGTAGGGGGCATTATATTAGAGAAAAGGTTAAATATAGGGCTGGGCAGCAACTTTCAACTATAATTTATGAACATGTTGGTATCACTTCTTAATGACCCAGTAGATCTTCTCCATGACAATCTGTCCCTAACCTGATGTTTCAGGTCTTCTGATGTACATCTATTCCACCCATCTATTCTACATCTATTCTAGTCACCCTCTTTTTCTCTTTTCTTCCATCTCCCATTAATATAGACCTTTCTGAAGAGCTGGGTCTTCTCCTAATGTGTAAGATAATGTGAGCCTGGTCATTTGTACCTTGAGTGAAAACATTACATTGATATGTTCAGTGATTAATTTGTTTCTTATCTTGGCTTTCTGTAGTATTCTTAAGTACTTCTTCAACACCAAAGTTCAAAGGGCCTTGGTGGCTCAGGCTGTTAAATGCCTGCATTTAAGTTCCAGCTGCCTACAATTACTGTAGGCTCGAATCCCACCAGGCTCAAGGTTGACTCAGCCTTCCATCCTCTCGGGGTAGGTAAATTGAGGACCCAAGATTGTTGGGGGCAATAAGCTGACTTTGTAAAAAATGCCACTTAGTAATAAGCAGGCATATACAATGGAATGAAGGCTATTGCTGAGCACACTGGGTTGTATCCCAAAAATTGTAAGCCGCCCTGAGTCTTCGGAGAAGGGTGGCATATAAATGTAATTTTTTAAAAAAGTGTCAATACTTTTTATATTCTGCTTCTTCAAAGTCCAACTTTTGCTTGCCTGGTGTCATTGGGAATACTACCGCCTGCGTATTTCTGATCTTTCTAGGCATAGACACAGCACAGTATTTGAATATCTTTTTCAAGAACTGTATGGTTAGTCTACCAAATGATAGTTTGTGGTGTATTTATTGGCTGTGTTTCCTTTACTGCAGAATCCAATCTGAGTCAGCCACCAGGACCAAAGGTTTATTCTTCCAAGCTTCTGGGCTCGTGCTAGAGCCTATCCTTAGGGAACTTCTCTCTCTCCAGAAGATGTACCCTGGGCTGTTCTATGCATTTACATGGTGTTTGGTTGTGTGTGGCTTTTTAATTAGGGTATTGATGGCCAGCCAGTAAATCTTTGTTTCCTTGTGGGACCCAGGAAAGGAGCATAGCATCTGCCTTTTGGAACATCATGCCACCCTAAGATGAGACATCTTGGTAGCTCCTGTAGGTACCACAAAATGTGGCTCTGTCAACAGGCTTAGGGATCTCAGGGAAATGAAGAACTGTTGAAATGACAACGTTGTCTGTAACCCAACAATGCGCTCTTTCAGTCTTTTTAATAATACTGATGATCTTATGGAAATTTTGTTAGTTTATTTGTTATTGTATTCTGTGTAGAGGCACACTTCTGAGTTGGGTGGCTCTAGAAATGTGATATGTAAATAAATAAATATCTGTTGCCTCTGGGCTGAGCTGCTGCGGTGATTTTACATCTCTCTTCTTCTAACTGGGAAGGGAAAAATGTGCTACCAGAGTGATAATGCTGCTGCAGTAGAAGTATTATTTATTGATTCATTTATTGATTTATTAAGTCTATATGCCATCCAACTCCCAGGGACTCTGGGAGGTTTACAAATTGCTAAAACCATTAAAACAAGAAAACAAAACAGAACAGAACAAAGACAGAAGATATAACAAATCCATATAAGGACAAAGAAAAGTGGGCTTCAGTTATGTTCACCAAAGGCCTGAGTGAAGAGCCAAGTTTTCAGGACCCTTAAAAATACCAATAGGGTGGAGGCTGTTTGAATCCCACAGGGAACTTCATTCCAGATGGTGGGCTATAGAGAAGGCAGGCTTCCAAAATCCAGAGAAATTGCATTGTTTAATCAAAGGAATCTGGAGTGTGCTAAGAATCAGATTAACCAGAATCAGATTGACCAAGCAGATACTATGGAAATATCTGTAGGTATGTCTATTGGGCTCTGCCTCTCTGCTTGTAGGAAATTGTCTGTGCTTATGAGGAGCCATCTCACTCCAATGGGATTGGCCCATCCCACTCATTCCAGCAAAAGAAGCTTCCAGATCCCATGTACCAAAGACTTTCAGCATACAGAGTCCAGGAAAATAGCCTTTTATGTTGTGGTCCACGCTCTCTGGAATATTCTCTTGGTGGAGGTGAAGTTGGTCCTCACACTTTTGACCTTCTGGAGGAGCCTTAAAACCTGACTTTGCCTGATTTGAGACCATTGCCCTTTCTCCTTTACTCCAATACTTATTCAGATCCAATGTCTCCTTTCAACATACCCACTTTTCCAACACACTTTTCATTTTATTGTTGGCCTATAGGGGTGTGGTCTAGCTGGTGTGATCTAGCTGATGCTACTATCTCAAAGCCTCAGATTACAGATTAACAGAGTTGGAAGGGACCCTGTAGGTCATCTAGTCCAACCCCCACCCAAGACCCTACACCATTTCTGACAGATGACAGTCCAATCTCTTCTTGAAAGCTTCCGGTGATGAAGCTCCCACAACTTCTGAAGGCAAGCTGTTCCATTTGTTGATTGCTCTCACTGTCAGAAAATTTCTCCTTATTGAATCTCTCCTTGATTGGTTTCCATCCATTATTCCTTGTCTGGACTTCAGGTGCTTTGGAAAACAGCTTGACCCTTTCCTCTCTGTGGCAGCCCCTCAAATATTGGAAGACTGCTATCATGTCTTCCCTGGTCCTTCTCTTCACTAGACTAGCCCTGCTCATTTCCTGTAACTGTTCTTTGTATGTTTTAGTCTCCAGTGCCCTAATCTCCACCCCAGTGCCTTTATATCTCCACCCCAGACCAGATCAGTGATGCTCTCTCTGTGATGTCCTGGTGCCTGGACGTGCCTGGAGATGGTACGGGTCTGATGGGGAGAAATAGGCTCCGGCTCAACCTGACCAAGACGGAGTGGCTGTTCTTACCGGCATCTCGGTTTTCAGGCGATGTTCCATCTTTGGTCATAGGGGGAGAGGTGTTGCCCCCTGTGGAGAGGGCGAGGAATCTGGGCGTCCTCCTGGATCCACAGCTCAGTTTGGAGGAGCAGGTGGGGGCTGTGGCCAGGGGGGCTTTTGCCCAGGTTCGGCTGGTTCGCCAGCTCCGCCCTTTTCTGAGCCGAGATGCCCTTTGAACGGTCACTCATGCGCTCATCACTTCTAGAATCAACTACTGTAATGCTCTCTACATGGGGCTGCCCTTGCGAACTACCCGGAGGTTACAACTGGTGTAGAATGTGGCTGTGCGGGCTGTGATGGGAGTATCCCGATACTCCCATGTTACACCCCTCCTGCGTGACCTGCATTGGTTGCCGGTTGCCTCCCGGGTTAGTTTCAAGGTGCTACTAACAACTTATAAAGCCCTAAATGGCTTGGGTCCAAGGTACTTGCGGGAACGCCTCCTGCCAGCATCATGTGCTGATCACCCTGTTCGCTCCCACAGGAGGGTCCTCTTTGGGATACCGTTGGTTAGGCACTGTCGGCTGGCGGTCCCCAGGGCTAGGGCCTTCTCCGTGGGAGCGCCCACCCTTTGGAACCAGCTCCCCATGGATCTCCGTTTGGCCCCTGATCTCCACTCCTTCCGCTGGGACCTGAAGACCTGGTTGTTTCAACAGGCCGCCCTGGAATGACCTGGGTGGGTTTTTTTTAACTGTTTTAGTTTTTAAGGTTTTAAGGTTTTATTGTTTATCTCGACTTGTTAGGTTTAATTTGTTTTTATGTAAACTTTGTGCTGTTTTAATGTTAGCCGCCCTGAGTCCTTAGGGAGAAGGGCGGCATACAAGTCGAATAAATTATTATTATCATCCTGGTTGCTCTTCTCTGTACTTTTTCTAGAGTGTCAACGTTTTTTTATAGTGTGGTGACCAAAATTGGATGCAGTACTCTAGGTGAGGTCTTACTAAGGCTTTATAGAGTGGTATTTAGTCCTAGAAGGAAAAGAAAAGAAAAATGAAGGAAGGGCTTCATTTCTCTAATAAGAAAAACAGAATCTTGAACATGGTTGGATGACAACCTGCTGATGCAATAATGGCACAGAAGTGAGAATGAATTGCTGCTGTTATTGCTGCAATGTTGATTCAGATGTCATCTCTTATTTGTCAGACTTTTAGTTTGTCAGCTTTTAGTCTTTCTTCACCAACATTGTTTCTTCTGCTTTATTTTCCAAAGGTGACCAGGAAATTTTTTTAACACTTGTCTTCTGTCTCCTGTCTGCCAAATTCCTGGCAGAGCTGCGTACTAGATTGCTAGAAAAAAATCTGCTGCTAGACACGCTTTGCACCCATAAGCTTCCTGACATGGACCAACTTAACTGATCCTGCTACCTCTAGGGGGTCCTGAGTAGTGACCAATCTCATCTGAACCATTAAGTGAACTGATCATAGCAAGATCCACATTCATATCCTCTACCTCTAGATCACCCAGCCAGCCTCTGAAATAAAAATGAAGTTCTATGTGTGTCCATCTATATGAATCGAGCTCAAAATAGGCATGGCTGCTATGGTGATTATTAAATGTGAATGATCATGGATTGCTAGTCTCTGTGCCAGACTCATGGAAATTGCATTTCCCCACATTAAAAACTGGAGGAATCAAATGCTTACCCAATGACAAGGTCCAGAAGATGAGAAAGGGAGTCTACTGGGCAGCAGGATTAATAGCATGTCATCAGGATCCTCAACCAGTCCCTATGGTGTAACCTATCCACAGGCATTCACACACTAGAAGTTCTAGATAAGGGTTGTTGGTCACAGGTAAATTGTTTCAGAAGATTGATGCTACTTCTCTCCTTGGTCTGAGATTGATGAGGACCTGGAATCTGGGACTGCAAATCTCTAAGCCAAACTAGGTGTCATAGATGATTGCAGATCATTTTGTCACTTTTATTCTGGCACCAAGGTAAGATCACCAGCCATCTGGTCTCCTACATCTCCAAATGGAACAGACCGGCTGGAAAAAAGACTAAGGTCTACTTCCAATTTTCCTTCTGCTGCAACAGTGTGCCCTACATTTTTCATTCTGCCTTCCACTTTGTCACAAATGAATTTCCCTTTTTTCCCTACCATATCTCCTCCTAACATGTCTGGGAAGGCAAGATGACTACCTCTGAATAAACATGCAGATGGTTGTATTTTCAGGATATCTCTACTGGCCTAATTTGTGACTGTTAGATAGGATTTCTTCTCCTCTAGAAATGACAAGCTTCTAGCTTTCCAAATATTTCTTACATTTTAGAGAAAATGCAGCCAGCAATGTCATCGTGACGAGGCATTTTTATAGTGCCATAAAAATTCAGAGTCACCATAAATTCTGATTGCTAAAAAGTCTGGCATTTATGGCACCTTCTACAAGGACATATTTTAAATGATATTCAAAACCAGTGTGATAAGTTTTATTTAGTTTAAAAAGTCAGATTAAAAAGCCAACCATCCTCTCCTTATACAGCAGAGGGAGGAAAAAAACAGGGATGCTTCTAGAATTAAAGAAATTGGATGAAGGCCTCCCTCCCTCCCTCCCTCCCTCCCTCTCTCTTAATCCTACGCAAATTCATTAGCCCCAAAAGTGTGAAATCTTCATGTCTTATTCAGATGAAACTATTAATTAAAACTCATAATTAGCATTTGCCAAATTATGTCTAATACAGGTTGTTAATAATAGTATCATGTATCAAGGATGCAAGCACATTATAACATTGCTTTGAAGTTTCAGTGCCCATGTAATTGATTTGCATATCGTTATTCTGATGTGAGGTCTCAGTGCTGTGGGCAACTCTCTTTTCTCTCTCTCTGGGTGTGTTTTCTTTTTAAAAAATCCCTGCATTCATAATGCATTTGCTAAAGATTTGTTCCAGTCTGGATTTTTAAAACATGGAGACGATTGTATTTCTTTTCAGCAATATGTAAAAATTCTTCCTTCCTTCCTTCCTTCCTTCCTTCCTTCCTTCCTTCCTTCCTTCCTTCCTTCCTTCCTTCCTTCCTTTATCTCATGGTGCATCATTTTTCCCTTGTTGCTTTTTAAAACATAGATAAATCTTAAGATAAATGCCAACAGTTGTCTATTCTATTACCAACTTTAGTGATGAGTACTATGCACTATGTTTGCTTAGTTTACAGTACCAATAACATCAAGATAGTCTGAGGTTAGCAGAATATAAAAATAGACCGCCACACATCTTGGAACTGAGCATGCATGCTACAAAATGCAGGAAGGAACAAATCCATCCACGGTCCAAATTGGCAATTTGAAGGATCATAGTCATTTCAAGATGCAGCTATTGCACCCCTTTTCTTTCCACTTTTTGGGAGTGCAGTTCCTGACATACCATTCATATATCAAGCATAAAACTGTAAAATAACAGTGCAAACCTGAACTAAATATGTAGCCTTAAGGACACTTAGTTGGGATTCTATGCATATTTAGTCAGTGGATTTTTAGTTGTTTGTATATTTACTATAGGTCCAGCTGTGCAGAGTTTATTTTACCTTGTGTAAGTCTGCCTAAGGTTGTAATTTAAGACTTTAATTCTATGCAAATACTAGGGGGTGACCACAGTAATCATACATGGCATTGCTTGGTATATCATATTGAATTTAATACAACTTATTTTTTTAATAAAAAAATGTGCATATCAGCCGAAAGCACAATTGGCTAAAATGACAGCTTTACTGTTCTGAGTAGATACTTTTGCTAAACAAAGTGATGTATGGGATTTTAAGAATACAGCTCAGTTTGCACATTCTTTGGCTGATACTTTTCTTAATATTAAGCAAATAACAGTACTATTATTTGTAATATGTAAAAGAAGGAACAATCACTCTCCAGCATATTCCAGCATATTTAACCAACCATGAAAGTGATAAAAAGAGAGTCACACTTTTTTCATGAGTGAGGAAGGAAGGAAGGAAGGAAGGAAGGAAGGAAGGAAGGAAGGAAGGAAGGAAGGAAGGAAGGAAGGAAGGAAATGCCATTAGATAAATCTGGGAAGGAGGGAGGGAGGGTAGGAAGGAAAGAAGAGGAAGGGAGGGGGGAGGGAGGAAATGCTGTTAGATCAATCGGGAAGGAAGGAGGGAAGGTAGATAAGAGAGGACTGAAGGAAGGAAGGAAGGAAGGAAGGAAGGAAGGAAGGAAGGAAGGAAGGAAGGAAGTCCAAATAAAAAAATACAAGTAAGAGACATATTGAAAAAGCCATGTGGGTAAGGCAAAGTGGTAATAATTCACACTGCCGCTGATCTTGAAAATGTTTCAAAAGTAACATTTTTACAAGGTTAAGATGTCTTTGAACCTCTTCTATGAAATATTACATGCAAACACCCCTTTTCTCCATCTTCCACAAATCTGCCTTGTTCTTTCTGCCTGCATTAACAATAAAGCCATTCCATTAGGGTGGCTGGAAAGGAAAATGTCTCACTTTGTTAATGTTTGCCTTTCTCTATATTCCATCTGGACTTCTTTTTTTCCTGCTAGGAATGCATCAGACTCTCTTGTTCATATCTGTAGCCTTTAATGCCAACCTTTCACCATTTTTTTTAAAAAAGGGCTTATCCACAACCTGTTCCTTGATCTGAACACTGCAGATGTTCTTTCTTTGGGGGCATGAAAATTAGTTATTCTTATCGTGGCATATGAAATTTTCAAGTTGGAGACACTTCTTGGATCAGCCCCATAGGCTTACAGGAGGGTGCTGCTGACGTGACGAGACTCTCAATCAAATGTATTTGAAAATAAAATAAGCAGTTATTGATTGTCTACTGCGGATAGCCTCAAAGCTGCTTAGAAAAGCTGGTGCCTAAAAAGAAGAGAAATCTTCAGAATCGGTTATCAGCAGCACAAAATGGAGCACTTTGTAAAGACGCTAATTTTACTGAGCATAATTAACAAATTATGCTTCCTAATTATAACTCAGTATAATGAGTTATATTCATTAGGTGTACATGGGCCCCTGCTTGTATTTGAAAAACAAGACAGTGCTGTAAGAAGGAACAGAATTCCTTTTCTGGCTAAGATAGATTTAGATGCAGATGTGGATGTGGATGTAGATATCAATAGTAGTTGTGGATGTGGGTGTTGATATAGATATACTGTAGATGTAGATGTAGATGATGCAGATGAAGATGGAGATGTGATGGATGTGGAAGTATATGTGGAAGAAGAAGATGCAGATGTGGTTGTGGATGTGGATGTACTATAGCTGTAGATGAAGATGATGTCAATGTAGATGTGGATGTGGATATATGTGATATGTGATGTAAATGTAGATGTGGATAGCCAGCCATTCTGTATCTAGTGCTAGACTGGGAGGAGGGAAGTCAAGGTTCTAGTCCATCTTCAGCCATGGGGCCAGGCCAGTCATTTTCTCTGGGGCCAGTCATTTTCTTTCAGCCCAACTTCCTTCAGAAGATAGTTGTAAGGAAAAATAAGAGGAGGTCCTGAAGGGATGTACAGGTAGTCCTCAACATACAACCATTATGGAGTGGTTTACTGATGCTACATTCCCAGGTCATGCTTCACTGATGTACCTAAGCTGCTGTTAGGAGGTCAAAAGTGTCTACTTTCTATGGCTACTTCATTCTCTCTTGTTTTACTCAACACCCAACTTCTCAACTGTCTCTTTTATAACTTTCAACCTGGGAAAGTGGAACTCCATTGTACTCCAAACAAATCACCCATTCAAGTTGTCTGAACTCCTGAGATGTTCTTTCTATTGTTCTATGAGTGGGTCAGTAGATCTATGATGTAGATGGCCCTTGGCTTTGAGGAAGCCATCAAGTCTGGATCCAAAAATGAGTGGGCAGGCTTCAGGACCTCTTTTATCCCCCAAAGTCCATTGCTTTGAAGTTTCAGGTTTGGGGAGGGCTTTCCCATGTGCTTAGACCCAATTTCTTTTGCCTATTTCAGAAGATTTTTCCTTTGTTTCCTTAACAACTTGCTTCCTTCTTATCTTCTTCCTCTGAGAGATCATTTATATAAGATTCCTGGCTGTTTGTCCATCCTGCTTACGGCAGCTTCACCCCAATCTCACACAATGATATGAAGTCCTTGCTTAATGATTGTGTGGGAATTGCTTAATGATAACCACCAGAAGTGCTGGATTTTCATGTGATGTCATGCTTTACCACCATATCACTTAGTATTGAAAATTCCAGTTCCAATTACCGCCATTAAATGAGGACTGTCTGTAATGGAGCAAATCTGCCGTTCAATGCTAAGCATATATCTATGTAGAAGTTATTATCTATTACTTTCAATTTAGAAGCTGCCTAACTCCAGTGATTCTGGGCAATGCATAAAACTAAAAAAGACATAAAAACATATGCCTATGAAGCCTTGAAGACACAGGCCATTTTGTACAGGACTACAAAGGACCACTGAAGTACTTCTTCATTCTTTAGAATCAATGAGAATGCTGGGTATAAAACCACCACAAGAAGATATCCCTACCAATGTTGCATGAAAAATGTAATTACTTATTCCAACTAGCTCCTTGGTGTAGCCTGCTGTGGAGTCTGAGATAGGTGCCAAACATTTGCATACATATAGTGCATGGAAAACTGCTCTAGTGTTTTATGGAATAGCAATCATATTTTGTTTAATGCCTTTCCGGTGTCATAAAATGGCATTAAAGGAATTTGTTAGTTGTCAACTGAACAATCCAAGCAGTGGTGTTAGCTCAACATAACACTCTTCACATTGAATGTTCAAGCACCGTAAAACTTGGATATAAATATGCCATTTCAACTGAAGATTTGAGAGATATCTTGGTCACTAGAAAACCTTAGTATATTTTATTAAATTTTGATGCTACTTGGGCTTGAAACTGATATTAAATAATAACATCTCACTTTGTCTCTCCTCACAGGAATTCAGAGAAGCAAACATAGGCCCCAATAGAAATCTAAAATCAGTTGAAATTTTGGAGAATTAGGAATAAGTCAGAGGAAGAGGTTCTTCCCATAAAATAGATACAAGCTGTGAACATTCTAAGGAGTGGCTACCCTGATTTTCTTTCTCTGTTTCTGATCCAGCTGTGGGCTTCGTTGTCTCTTATCTCACCTCCATTCTGATAGGAAGGGCCAGAATTACTGGACAACGTGCTCCTAAGGCTCATTTCCACAAGAAAATTCCACAATTCCATGCTGCCTGGGGAATTCTGGGACTCGAAATCCACACGTCTTAAAGTTGCCAAAGTGTGTGTGTGTATATCTCTCTATCTCTATCTCTATCTCATCTATCTATCTATCTATCTATCTATCTATCTATCTATCTATCTATATCATAGTTTGATTACATTTTTAAAAAGGCTGTTCATAAAGCCAGGCTTTCTGTGGCCCCTGACGATTTCTGCTATTTTTCTAGTGCTTGCATGAATTAATCCTGTTCCCAGTTTACCTCTCTCCCCCAGGCTTCATGCAAAGGCTAAAACAGCCGATTGCTATGTTCACTGTTGCTAAAAAGCCAAGTACAATTTACTCTGCCTGAACTCTGGCTATACATTTTCTCCATGCTCAAGCCAATGACTCCACACAGTTAACAATCATTCCTATGTTCCATTTTTTTTAAAACATAGCTCCTCCTGTTGTCTGACCCCCCCCCCCAGGTAGCCCTTTAGAGAGCTGAAGCATTCAGGTGATGGTTCTCTATCCATTTGTAGCACCTGAATAGCTTGTCCTGTTCTTTGGGAGATTCTTTGAAGGTGAAGTTAATACCTAGTGCTTTATTTATCCCCATATGAAGAAAATGAAGCACAGAGATGTTAAATCACGGAATAGATTTTCAAAGGCACAGATGGCACTTTAGGGCCTAAATGCCATTGATTTTCTGTCAATATTTTCAACCAATAATAGTTAAGGAATATAAACTACCACTTGTGTTTAACAGAACCCACCGCTCTTTTGGAAAGGCTCTGGCTTGGAGATGAAAGGAGAAAATAAACCCACATTTCTTTTGTCAGCTTTCTCAAATTGGACAAATCTCTACATTTAGAAATGGGGAATGAGTGGGTTCGGCTCTTTTCAAAACGACCATGGTGATAGTGCCCAACTTGATTTCTAAGCTAAATCAAATGCTCCAATGCTTTCTCCTCTCACTGGGGTAACATCTCACGTTCAAAAGAGGGCTTGCTTGCTTTAAAATGCTTCCATGCTTTAAAATGCTTTCATGTCAAAAGATAATCATAAGAAGTTGATGCGTCAATAAAAGAGAATATTTGTAGCTAAGGGTTGAAATGAGGGATCCTCGGTGGTCTCTGAGCTTGCTTGTTTTCTTGCAGATGTTTCATGATCCAAACTAGGTGACATCATCAGTGCTAGTAAGGAGTGCAATCAGTTTATATTCTGATGGCTTGCCCTTCAGTGTTGATAGGGATCTTAAAGATTCTTTGGTTGGGATGTTGAATTTATGTTTACTGACAAAGAAATAAAGGGAGACTAGTATAGATGATCCATGATTCACTTAAGAATTGTGGTGATTCACTTAACAACCATGGCAGAAAAAGGTCATAATATCAGGCATGACTTACTTAACAACCCTGTTACTTAGCAACAGAAATTATGTTCCAAATCATGGTCATAAGTCGAGGACTATCTGTACATTTTGTGAAATCAGGCTATTGATTTCAATTTGGACACATCCAGAAAAGGGGTTAATTCGATAACCAGGTTAAGAATGTTACTGCAATACAACCACTGGGCTTGAAATTAATCAAGTGCAGGAGTGAAACACAACACAAATCAAAGTTAATATTAATCAAGCATAGCATGCTGTTTAAAAACAAGTGCTTGGTATTTAGCCAAAATGGTTAACCATGTACAAACACAGCCACAAAGGCCCAGGAACAGAATGTTCAATTTAGCCCCCTCCTCTTTTTTTCATTGCATCCTATTTCAATGTATTTTTGCTTTGTTGTTCATTAAAGTCAATGGCCCAAGAAATAGGACTATGTAAGGAAATGCAAAATATGAAATCAGTCAAGGCTACAGAATGAAAGTTATCCTGGAGGCTACAACTAGCTCAGCTCGTGCTCTTAAAAGTAGACCTAGCTACTGAATTTCCTAGGCAGGTTTAAAGGAGACCCTCTTTATCTTCTAAAATTTGATCCGGTCTATGGCTACCATGTCTAGGTTCCACAACTCTCAAGGACCTGAACAGCAGTACCAGTAAGCCAGTTCTTCTATATCTATGGTACAAGCCAGGGGTGGGATTCTACCAGTTTGCACCTATTTGCTAGAACCAGTTGTTAACATTCTAAGCAGTTCAGAGAACCGGTTGTTAGAAGAAATTACTGGCCTAATCCTGTAAGGAAGTCAGGAAGGAAACATTCTGGTGCTGCTTACAGAAACTGCCTCTCCGTTAACCCTTATTACATTCTTGGCAGGACTAGACTTCCTGTCTCAGGAACTTCTCTGGAGTTATTTTTCCCTCCTTTGCTCCTTTGGTACAGTGACCATTCAAAGTTACAATGGCACTGAAAAAAGTGACTTATGACAATTTTTCACACTTACGACTGTTGCAATATCCCCACAGTCTTGAGAGGCCAGGCGAGGAGATGCGTGCCTCGATGTGAGTGATATTGAGTTGGCCACGCCCAGTCAATAACATGACCACCAAGCCATGTCCACCCAGTCACATGACCACCAAGCCACGCCCACCAACTAAGCCATGCCCACAGAACTGGTTGTTAAAAAAATTGAATCCCACCCCTGGTACAAGCTCATTGAATATTACTTGATGGGAACTAAAATTCTATGTCTCATTGATACCATCTGGTGGTTTTTAGCATATTTGTATCCCAGGTCTGACAGACCCAACCCTCTGGTGCTTCTGTTCACATGAATTCAGTGCTGATCAGGTAAGCCTAGAACAGAATTCTAGGCAGATGGAGCAATGAACACAGGCTCTTCCCAGACTGAGGTTCCATGTTCCTGCCAGGCCTAACTTCTGTGTTATAGAATCCACACAGGTGTAAACTCATAAAACATTTTGTATAGATGTTTTATAGTTGACAACAGAAAGAAGGGGGGGTTGAGTTTCAAAGAGCAGGCAACAGGGTAAAATCGAAAGTACATTCCATTCATATTTTCTTCAAAGACTGATTAGATGGCTGAAGCTTCTGCTGTGAAAAAAATCTAATTGGAGAGCGTGATTGATGACTCTTGGCTATGGATGTTTTTTCGTTGGATGATACACCCAGAGGGGTGGGGGGGGAAAGCAGGGTGATAGTGAATTACGTATCTTGGAGTTGGCTACGCCCAGATTACTGCCGGAAGTAGAATGTTATCTTCAAATAAATCCTCTTTAGTTTTGGGAGTGTAGCTCAAGGCTCATGATATAATTGGAGTAACGGCCGGAACCCTGACAACAGGATTGCCTGACCCATCTTTCTCACTTCTGTGGCTTTCCTTCACTTCTCACGTGAGGCTTCTATAGCATTGACTATAGTTTGAGCAGATGGTTGGAGTAGATCAGTGTTTCCCAACTTCTGGAACTTTATTATTATTATTATTATTATTTATTCGACTTGTATGCCGCCCTATTCCCTAAGGACTCAGGGCGGCGAACATTAAAACAGAGAAAAATTTACAATAAAACAGAATTAAACAACTAAACAAGCCAAATAAAGTTAAAATAAACCCCAACCCCCGGGTCATTCAAGGCCGGCCCGTTGAAACAACCAAGTCTTCAGGTCCCGGCAGAAGGAGCGGAGGTCAGGGGCCAAGCGGAGATCCATGGGGAGCTGATTCCAAAGGGCAGGTGCTCCCACAGAGAAGGCCCTAGCCCTGGGGACCGCCAGCCTACAATGTCTGACTGACGGCACCCCATGTGTGGACTTCATTTCCCAGAATTCCTCAACTTCTTAAAGTTGCCAAGGTTAAAGAAACCCTACCTTAGATGACTTGCTAATTGTCTTACAGTTCTGTGGTGGCTCTTCACAACTAGAACAACAAATGATAGAATTGAAAGGGACATTGGGGGTCTTCTAGTCCAACTCCCTGTTCAAGCAGGAGACCCTATACCATTTCAAACAAATGCTTGTCCAGTCCCTTTTTGAAAGCCTTCAGTGACAGAGCACCCACAATGTCTGAAAGCAAGCTATTCCATTGGTTGATTGTGCTAAATGTTAGGAATTTTCTCCATAATTCTAGGTTGCTTCTCTCCTTGATTAGTTTCCATCCGTTGTTTCTTGTCTTGCTTTTTGGTGCTGTGGAAAATAGTTTGACCCCCTCATCTTTCACCCTCCTCAAATATTGGAACACTGCTGTCATGTCACCCTTAGTCTTTCTTTTAATTAGACTAGACATACCCTGTAATTCCTGTAATGGTTCGTCACCTCTTTTATCAATTAGCCCCCTACTCATTCTTTGTTACTTTTCTCTGCACTCTTTTGCACTCAAAGACACTGTTTTCACACTCCATCCAGGGGCGTTCCCTGGTGCACAACTACATATAAAATTGCACAGGTAGATGCTGAGAATTGAACTAGGCCTTACCATATGAGAATGGATAAGGCATTTTCCACTGTTCCTGTCTCCAGGTGCTCAGTCTCCATGTCATACAAACCTCAGACTGAGGGTGAATTTTCAGCTAGGTTTGCTGTTTGTTTGTTTGTTTTCCCAGGCTAATTCTAATGATCAGGCTTCTATGGAAAAATCAATTTAAAGAATCAAGGAGATTCTCCCAGGGAAACTTTAAATGGAGTCAAAAAGTTCTTCCTTTAGGCTAAAAATGAGTTCCTTTTCCTGGGGCGTTTTTTTTTTATTACGATAAACACAGTGGACAAATGCTATGTTGGGTTCAAGCTGCTAAAAGGCTGGCAGATCTCAGGAGGTTTTAAGGAAATTGGACATCAATGGGGAAGTGATGCAGAACACTATGGCACATGGGCTGTGTAGTGACTGTGCAGTCAAAAATATGCAGTACACGCAGAAGGTTGATAGAACTCATTGCCTGAGGATTTAGCCTTTGTCATGAGCTTTCTATGAGAAAGAAAAGAACCTTTTCCTGAAATCAATTCATTGTATAGCTTTCTTATTCTCCCTACAAGTACTTTAAAGAAAGCATTTGGCTTAAAATGACCTAGTGAAGTTTCTGGCTGAGTAGAAATTTGAATCTGAATATCCCATATTTTAATCTAGGACTATCAAAACTGGAGGGGGCATGGTGGCCTAGAAGTTAAGAAGCTGGGCTTATTAACCAGAAAGTTTGTATGACAGGATGAACTCCTGTCACACAATTCCAATAAATAATAATAACTCCTGCTTTTGCCCCAACATGCAAATGCTAGTAGATAACTATGTATCACTTTAGTGGGAAGATTTTAGTTATTTATTAGACTTGTATGGGACTCAGGGCGGCTCACAGTATAAAATCACAGTACAAAAATAAGCTAATAAAAATAATTAAATTACAAGCCCAATAAACCTAAAAATCAGTAAAATTTAGTTAAAATTCCCTTAAAAACCCACCCCACCTGATTTAATAGAATAATAGAATTGCGTGTGCTTCAGCATATAGTCATACCAACCACATGACCATGGAAGCATGTTCAGACAACATGTCCCATTGGCTGTGGATTGGAGATGAGATGGACATGACTTAAAAGGGAAAACCCTTATCTTTAGAAAACTGGACTGCAAAAATCTGGAACTCCGTATATAGTTTATATGTAAAAACATTTTTGACATGCAAATATAAATAAGCTGATGAATAATAATCATGTTATATGGTGATTTCCTTGACAATGACTTCAAATGTCCTGTCCAATACGGACACTAGACTAATTGGTTTATATATATATTTTCCATGGATTACAGTCCATTTTATCTGATGATGCAGAGTGTAGTCTGTACTATACCTCAAGAAATTTTGCCATCATTCAACAATCAGCTGAATCTTTGCAGCTCAGATAGGGTATATGTTAATTCATTTCCCTATTCTGCTTGGGAATGAAGTGGAAGTAGAAATGTGAATTCATAAATAGCTATCAGCCCTTCTAGCTAAAAATGTAATTGAAAATTAGTATATTTTAGAGTTCAGATGTCAGGGTCAAGAAACTTAGAATAATTGTTGCATTCAAGCCCAAAGCCAGCTGGCAAATTCATTGGTGAATTCAAGAATGAGCCTTTTTGATTCATCCTTGCAATTCTACTCATACTTACATATTTTTTTTCCTACTCTATTCCTGTCTTTTATATCATTGTAGACAATCACACTGTAGCTTGCTGTCACTTCTGTCCCTGGTCACAGATACCCTTTACTGCAATATCCAGAGACCATGGGATAATAATTGTTATAAATCCCCAAATGTGACACAATATCATTTCATCACAAGGTCATTCCAGGGAATGCTGAAGAAGGGAAAAAGTCTTCCAGAAAGATTTGGCACTGCTGTAAATTTACTTTAAATAGTACAACCAAGATAAAAGAGACCTTAGGTCATCTTATCCACTTTTAGCTCTCCAGTAATTTCATCCTCCATTGTGTTCATCAGGTTTCGTTTGTATTTCTTTTATGCCAATACTTCCAGTTCATGAAGGAAAAGAAGACTGCTGATGAAGATATGGAGAAAGAAGGTTGGATTACAGCATATTTGCCATTGTGTGATTCTAAATGTATGCAGGACTAAAACCAAAGAGGTCACACTGTGGGTTCCAAAGAGGTCCCATTGATAATATTTGGCATCAAAATGGCTGATTTGGGTAGTGGGCTGTTTATTGAAAAAAATGCTAAAATATGAATGGGAATGGCTGTGCAAAAGCTCACAAAGTCACATTCATTTCCCTCTTGAGTGTCTACAATTCTATAAGGCTTGTCAACATCCCCACAACCTAAAAGACCATCATTATGTCATGAGTGACTTAGTCTCTAGGTCTGATCTATTCTCCCTTCTTTGCAACCTCCAAGTTTTTAAAAGTGTCAAATACTTTGACACCTAGGCTGAAAAATAGGACTACCATATGGAACATATCAGAAAGAATTGTCAAGTTATACTCAGCATGTGGGATCCCTAAGTGTTTGTGGAACACAGAATAGATCACTTGGAAGTCCAGAAGCCCAGTCTCTTGTGAAGAGCATCAGTAGCAAAATCTGCAATAGTTATCTATTGTTCTAAGTAACAATTAAGTAGCAATTTGTGTGTGTATGTGTGTGGCTGGCTGGTGGCTGGGTGGAGAGATGGAGAGAGAGAGAGAGAGAGAGAGAGAGATAGATGAATGATAGATAGACAGACAGACAGACATAATGTCATAGATTGGTGTAAGTCCTTTCCTAAGTATTTTATTTATTTATTTATTAGTGGGACTTATATGCCGCCCCATCTCTGAAGACTCGGGGCGGCTCACAATAAAACAACAACAATAAATACTTTAAAAAGAATTAAACTAACAGTCCCAAAACACAATTACAATTACAAAATACAAAACTTAAAATCAATCCAAAAATCTAAAACCACCCCTCCCAAGGGTCACAGCCCGGATTGGTCAAATAACCAGGTCTTCAGGTCATGGCGGCAGGTGCAGAGGTCAGAGGCCAGGCAGAGCCCCAAGGGAAGTTGATTCCAGAGGTCGGGGACCGCGACAGAGTAGGCACGTCATCGGGGGACCGCCAGCCAGCATTGCCTGGCCAACGGGACCCCAAGGGGTCCCTGTCTATGACTTTGCACAGGGCGGTTAGTATTCGATATTAAGGAAGTTCCAATTCCTTGATGATTAAAAAAAAACCCTAAGAACACATCAGCTATTTGTTCCTTTGGAAAATGAGTCAGTTCACCAGATATGGATATTTCTAACTGAGGAAAATGAAAGTAATTTGCCCTCCTCCCCCTCCAGTTTTGTTCTGCTCGCTTACACAGTTCAACAGGGTTTAATGTGCTCATAATAAAGATGCATGCTGTGTACTGATATCCTTACTCCACTTCCCCCCGCTGCTCTTTTCTTTTTTCCTGGCCTTGCACACACACACACACAAAAGAAGACCAAGGAGAACCACTACTACTTGCTACACAATCCTATTTTGCTTACCCAGTGATTCTAGTGATTTGTGGACAACACTCCTGTGGATGAGAGGGAACCTCCCTTTTATAGGCCAGGAGAGGGATAGGCAGGGAAAAATAGAAACAGAAGGAAAGGTTTGTAAACGTCAGGGGATTTTAGCAAGAGTAATTACCCTCCTCTTCAATATTAATCAGCAATTAGAGGCCCATCCATAAAACAGGCTGCTGATCCCGCAGCTGAAACAATGACAGTCCTATGGTTTGGCTCTTAAGAGTTTAACTATTGTCTAAGTGGCAAAGTACTGGGACTCCTGTGATTAGCAAATGTCGAGCTTGCTAGATAGTTCAGACAGGAAGGTGAATTGATTCTACTTTATTGTAAGGTTGCATTAACAGAATCTTGCAGGTCTCAGAGTACAGTTCATACCCCCATCACCTTTATAGCTCAAGAAACTAAGGAGGATCTCTTCTGAGACATTTGCCACATCCCATTCCTTCTCTGGGCTATGCTGCCTCTTATCTCACTATTGTTCCAGCTGTGACTCTTCCCCCTATCTCCCAAGGTTATTCCCACATACCGTTATAACCAGAGGTGGTATTCAGCAGGTTGTGACCAGTTCTGGAGAACCGGTAGCGGAAATTTTGAGTAGTTTGGGGAACCAGCAAATACCACCTCTGACTGGCCCCACCCCCATCTATTCTCTGCCTCCTGAGTCCCAGCTGATTGGCTGGGTCTTCTTTTGTTGCCTTGCATAGGAGTTGGAAAGCAGGTTAGTGGGGTGGGCAGGGAATGGGAGATTTTACAGTAGCCTTCCCCTGCCATTCCCCCAAGCCACACCGCAACCACCAATCGATGCCCACAGAACCGGTAGTAAAATTTTTTTAATCCCACCACTGATTATAACAATGGTGTCACTATACTAATAGTATAAAGGTAAAGGTTTCCCTTGTCCGATCATGTCTGACTCTAGTGGGCAGTGCTCATTTCTGTTTCCTAGCTGAAGGAACCAGCATTGCCCAAAGACCCTTTCCATGGTCATGTGGCCAGTGTGACTATATACCAAGATGAACAGAAAGCTGTTACCTTTACACTGAAGTGGTACCTATTTATCTACTTGCATTTGCAAGCTTTTGAACTGCAGGAGTTGGGGCAAGGACAGAAACTCACTCCATCACATGGTGCTTGGGTCTCGAACCTGGGCTGTCAGTTTTAATCACTGAGCCATCACGTCCCCTTATACTAATGATATATTAATAGTATATTATATTATTATATAGTTGTCAACTCTTAAAATATTTCAATGGTCTTTTTAGAGTTGCCAACAGAAAGGGAGGGGGGAGTAGTGGGTAGCTCGCATTCCATAAATGTTTTCAAAGATAGTTTCTAGGTGACTGAAGTTTTTGCAGCGCAAAATTCTAACTGGAGAGTATGATTGATGACTCTTGGCTATGGATGTGACCCATTGGAGAATATGAATTACGATACACCTGGGGGTGGGGGAAAACCAGGGTCAAAGGTGACAATGAATGATGTGTCTCAGAGTTGGCTACACCCAGGCAGCGCCAGCATGTTTACTCCTAATAAATCTTTAAGTTTTGAAAGTTTGGTTACAGATTCATGATTTAAATGGGGGTAACTGTCAGAGCCCTGACAATTATACTAGTATAGCACTATAATATTCCTCTCCTGCATCAGAGGAACAACATTTTGTACTGCAAAAACACAAACCATAGATCCAGTCTAGCCACCCATTACTGTCACCTACAGTAAAGTCAAAAGTCTAGGAGAACATATGAAACAATTTATTGAACTCTATTAGGCTGCAAACAACATATTATAAAAATTACCAAGCAGGAAGTAGCTGTTACATTAAGCTCTTGCTGAATAGATGCAACTCAAGCACTTTTACAGATGTGTGATGTGTCACTTATGGCTGGTGATTCTTTCAACACCATTTGGGAATAGGATGCCTTAACTTCAGGACTGGAGACATGAGAAACTCCTGTAGCCTGAATAAATTTCTCCCTCTATAATTTTCTGGATTGTCATGTCACTTCACTTTACTTGGTGTTTATAAAATCCTAAGGTTCACATGCAGGCTTCTAAACCACGGATAGCAGTGCATGCATACAAATGTCTTTGGTTCAGAAGTTAGGCAAATGTTGAACCAGAAGATTATTGCTTGTTTTTTGCTTGATGTGGTTACAAATTGTTTTATGCTCCTGTTGTGGATTGCCCCTGTCAGAATCTGACTTAGAGGGGGAAGCTGAACAGCTGAGAGGCAGTAGGAGTGTGGCTCTGTTGGCTGTGGAAGAAACTGGGGAAGGGCAAAGTCCGGCTGGGCAGAGCAGGGGAGAGGTAGAGCAAGGGAGAGGGAATTCAGAGGAAGACTCAGGCCCACCCCTTCTTCATCCTAGGAAGGAACGGAGAAGGGAGCAATGTGAGTTGGGTGCCTTACCAGGGAGGAAAGGACCCTGATTCCATTCATTAGCTGCAGCTGGGAACACAGTGTTTAAAAAGGAAAGCTGCACACAGCAAGTTGTTGGGAGCAAATGTGAATTTATCTTGTATCATCATGGCTTATCTGTGTTCCTGGTGTCTTCCCAGCTGTATGAGTTTTGCTGTGCTTTCCAAGTCTGAAATTCCTTCTCCTGCCCTGTCAAGCTAATTACTTCAGCTTGGTTTGTTTGGATTTTTAGTTACAGTTTGTATGTACCTTGTTTTGTACTGAATTTTCTACAATGAAAGGTTGTTCCTGGGAGAGTTTTTCTCTAGGCAAAGGTAACCTGGACATTGGGGGCAAAGTTGGTGATAATAAAGGGACTCTTCTTGCTTATTTGGCTGTGTTGCCTTTGTGCCATGCCCCGGGTCATCACAAACAGTCACTAAATGAATGGTTGTAAGCTGAGCACTCCCTGTAGTAATGGTGACCATTACTTAAAGGATGGGTTTGATTACAGACCAAAGGGAGATTTAACATAGAAAAAACTTGCTGTTATTACTATTATAGAAAATCTTTCCAGAAGTAATTACAGGAAACCTGTTTAGAAGTTTTCCTTCTTTCCCAGATAAGGGGAACCCTTTTCTTTCAATCTACTGAAATGTTCCCCTCCTCATGAAATGGGTGGCCACGCCATCTTATTCAAAAGTTTTAAAAAAATGAATTGAGAAAGGATCATCCCTGTCTTTGCCCGGGGCAGAAGAGATATTTTTTCCCACCTAACCCTTCCGTGAACTTGGGGAAAGTGCTGTTATACATCTCTGGCCTATAAGCCAGCTGCATGATGGAGAAAATGTCTAATTAAGGCCAAAAACAATTTCCTATCTTTAGGGGGAAAGAAGGAAAGCCTACATAATAAGAAAAAATGGAGTCCATATTCCTGCCCCAGGGGGAAAGATAAAATCACTTCTATTTTAAATCTTTATATTGCCCATTACCCATTGCTATGATATCTAGGCATTCACAGAGAGAGAGAGAAAGAGAGAGAGAGAGAGAGAGAGAGAGAGAGAGAGAGAGAGAGTCAGAAAGCAATTAATAATGGATCAAAGTCAAGTACATCTGGAGTATAGTTCTGCAGGGGGTCTGTCCTGATTTCTGTGGTATTCAAGATTTTTTAGGCAGGGGAAAAACTTGAAGCATATTAAAAATTTTGGATGCTTCCAAATCGAGATGGTTGCAAGCCCTATGCAGGATTGGGCTGAATTCTTTCTTTTCTTTTTTTAAAGTCCTGTTGCTTTTGAATTTGTTAAGATGTTAGGATGAAAATGGGGACCCAGCCCAAATTCTATTCCAATCATTTTTTGTGCTTCTTCTTCTTTTCCTTGACGGGAATGAGTGGAGAATGCAGCAACATTTTTGGAATGGATCAAAGGCATTTAAATTTGCAAAGTTACAATTCTAAAACAGATTAGTGTCAGCCTTCCTAGTAGACCAGACAGGAAACACGACAAGATGAGCTAATTCTACTTTATTGTAGGGCTACATTAACAGAATATTACAAGTCTGGAAGTACAAATCTTCCACCATCTTTTTTTCCCATCTGATAAATTAGACTAGATCCATTCCGATTTTATTCCCCTGCCTGTTTTTCAGCTGTGGGCTCCTGTGCCTTTTATCTTATTTTTGCCTAAGCAGCCTCTCTTTCCCTTATATTCTTTTGTTTTCTTTTTCTCTTAAAGACCAATTCCCCACCATCCAGTCAGAGCTGAAGAAGTTTCTTGGATGATAAGCGAAATGTCTTCAAAGAAAAACCAGAAAGTCCAGTTGCCTCTTCTTGAAAAAAGCTCCTTTGGATCAACCATGACCTGGATGACTGAGAATCTCCATAGACACTTAAAGACCAACATTTTTCAAATAGTTAGAAGCTAACATTTTCATTGTTAGGCAGTACTATATCACAGTACTATTTGTCTGAACTGGTATATGATTTCCTGCTTGAGCAGGGAGTTGGACTAGAAGACCTCCAAAGTCCCTTCCAATTCTGTTACTCGGTTATTGTTACTCTGAGTTCTTTTCCACTGGCCATGCTGACTAGAAGTTGGTCTCAAACTCTGGAAGTCATCAGTTGCTCAATACTCCTTTTTGTAATGATATGCTTGATAACACAAGTACAGTATTTTTACTTCTTTTTGCAACTCCATCTCCATCTCTCTGTTCCTCTCCCACTTTTTCTTCCTTAAAACATGGTCCTAGCTTAACTTGAGCTCTTAAAACATTATGTTTCCCCAAAGCTTTGGTACTATTGCTTCAGCACTTCCAAAAGTTGGTGTTTACTGAGTTGTTGGTCTGTCCTGACCCATCGCTTACACCTTGCCTTACCTACTTTTTGGAATAAAGTCATTTAAATTATGTCTGCATATAATTTTTTCTTCTTCCAAACTCCTTGGAAGTTACTTTTTGAGGGCCAATAGACCACATTATACTTCTCCATAACTGTGTGTACCTTTCAACTCCAAAACCCACTTCTCACACTAGCTGATCTCTGAGCTTTCTTGAATGTCAAAAGGGTTTTTAACCCCCATAAACCACCTAGCTTGTATCTGAAGCACATTCAAACTCAGACAAATCTGCATTCACCCTGCCCCTCCCCCCCAAAAAAAGGTTATTTCATAGTAGAATTTCACAAACTTCAGGCTAAGCATCCTATTGGAATATTTACTGTGGCAGAAATTCTTAGTTTATTCTGTTGTTCTTCCCAAGTCAGACAACACTATGGTAAGAATTCCACAAGCCCTCAACATAACAGAGTGGGAATCTTTGCAGAACCAGAACAGATCCCTTCCTGGTTTCTACCTGGAGAAAACTGAAACTATAATCAGGAAAAACAGAAGTCAAACTATTGCAAGTTCTTTGCCCCTAGGAATCATCTCAGCATTTCTAAATACTTACAGTAGAAACCATCACCCCATTCCTAGCTTTAAAAAAACAACAACCAAATTTGTAATTTGAATTTAGACATGCATTCTTGAAAATCTGGGCTGTACAATATTCATATATCCTTGTAATTCCTCCCTCTCCCCTTCCTTTTTAGCTGCTGGCAATAATTGAGCTTTTCATGACAGCAGTGGAGAAATATTATTTCGATAAATATTAGACCCCATTTTCTCTTCTTATTAAACTTTGTTGGCAGATCAGGCTAACATGCTGTCATTGGTCTCTGTTAATTAGTGCATGTTCTGCTGAAAACCAGCAGCTCCAAATATGCCAAAGCAGAGCATGTTCTCCCTACCATGATGTCTTACGTGATAAGTGGTGCATTGCCACAAAGAGTGTGCATTGCTTACATTTTTAGAGCTATTAAGCCAGGATAATTATGGAACAATCTAGGCAATGTTCAATAGTCCATGCAGATGCCTGACAGGGCATGTTTTCTCTTAATTAGGAATTTGAATGCCTAATGCTTGCATATTAATGGAAATAATTGGATAGATGTTTTACATTTTCTTCACTTTTGCTGACAACCAAGCAAGGGATTGCATGAATCAATGCATCTTCAGAAACCAGCTTGTGTTGTTTGCACATCCTGGGCTGTCTAATGCGGTTAAGTGGGTCTTTGGGGGGAACTGATGCTCCAACCTTGCATTTTAAATTGATCTACCAATCGTTTTGTGCCTAAGAATGCATTGTTCCTTCCGGATTACATTGCTGATTTGATAAATGGCATTAATTATTTTTCAGGTGGGATAGAGTGCTCTGCTCCTAGCCAATCAGACATGCTGCTTTCTCCATGCGCCAATGTATTCCCTTTCCAACTTGGTTTCTTATTTCCCCTTCCCCAACAATGAGCTGGCATCCAACAACCGCTGAGAAAATATTGGACTATTTGGAGGATTGCATTCTTCTTAGGGCCCTTCTCCCTAAACACACACACATCGTACTATTATGTTTCAGGGGAAGCAATGTTATGTAAAGCACAGGAAAGAAGTTAAGAAAGTGGAGCATGAAAAATAAAGGCATGAGATGTGAGAAAAAGATGTGAGAAAACGAATATATCTAAATCTTGTTTACAGCACTGCTACTGCCATCCACCTCCTGTCCTTGCAAACTAATTCTTCCTTCTAGCATATGCATGTGCTATTTCACAGGTTACCTAGGATTCATTGTATAATTAATTGTATGATAATTCATTGTATAATGATTTTGTTCCAGGCATTTAAAGATTTTTTTGAGTCTTTCCTCTCTGTTCAAACATGACTTTCTCAGTATTCTTGTCCATCTGCTCGCTAATTTACTGAGTGAAATATGCATTCATAACTGGGGATGTTTTTGTGCTTGTG
Source organism: Naja naja (assembly GCA_009733165.1). Classification (NCBI taxonomy): domain Eukaryota; kingdom Metazoa; phylum Chordata; class Lepidosauria; order Squamata; family Elapidae; genus Naja; species Naja naja. Next base: position 41,059,608 of record CM019154.1, read on the forward strand.
AGGTGGTGTATGGCAAAGTTATGGGTGGGTATCATGGATATAATGGACTGCAAAGGAGGAGGTGGTAGAGGAGGGGGAGGGGAGGGAGGGGAGGAGAAGGAGGAAGAAGAGGTGGAGGAGAAAGCAAGAAGAAGTGGGAGGAAGGATGTGGGAAGTATGATGTGTGAAAGGTGATGAACCAAGCTTATTTCATGTCCTCCATGGAACTGCATTCTCATTAAATTCTCATTAATATGATCCCATGACAATTTGAACCAGAACAGTTAACAGTTATTCATTCTCACATATATACAGAAGGAAGATCAGATTCAAGTATTGCTTGAGGAAGGTTTCAGAAATGGATATTTATTTCACAGATATTTGGAATATACATTCTTACTCTTAGTAACAGAGACGGTAACTTATTTCCATACCCCATTTTAGGAGTGCACAAAACCCTCCAGACATTGTATGGAAATCAGATGGTAGTGGCTAAAAGTGGCTCACAGAGTTTAATATTATGCTGATATTTTTTCTGAGCACTAAATTGTTTTCTTTTTCTTAAATTGGGCACAAGGAAGGTCCAACTCAAATGTAATTTTAACACAGAACGTTCACATTCAAACAAATGAAAATTAAAACCTCTTATTTTGCTTATGTCTCCTGTTAGGGAGGGAAGGAGGGACAGCCATTAGATAAATTTGGGAAATAGAAAACTTCAGTGAACAGTATCCTTATATATTAATTATTTGTGGTGTGACATACCTAATTATTCACATAAAATAATTTAGCTTTAATTAATACTATGCCAATTAAAAACAGACATGTCAACCTTTCCAACCTTAGTGGCTCACTTGACTGTTCTCCAGCTTCTTATATTCCATCACATTTCCCATCCATTCCATAAACCAAATATGAATTTACTCCAATTTACATGGCCAAAGCAATAACATCCTTATCCTTCTAATGAAGCATCATGGAAATGGCCAGCAACTGGTACCATTAATTTGTAACAGCTTCAGTGTTTGAAGAAGGTTCTGTTCAGTTAAAGAAAAGGTCAGAGAATGGGGAAGTGAAGTGGGACTTAGGAAAAGAAAGGTGAAGAAAAAAACAGGATGTTTTTATTCAAAATTCGAAATTCAGTGTTCTTCAGCTAACTCGATTAACTTGAGACACACTAATGTAGAAACTCATTTTGATTAATCATTATTTTATTTTGTAAAATCTTCAGATCCAAAAGCATGTTGCTGTTGGAATAGGAAATATTTCCCGCAAACTATTCATTTTAAATCAGTAGATTAAAGCATAAGTTGGTTTATTAAAAGCAATGGAGGCAAAGACAGTCTAAAGATAGGTAGGATTACCATCTCTCTTTGTAGACTTATGCAAATGAGAATATGCATGTAATTGAAAAGAGCAACCAGGTATTTTATTGGATGTAAGACAGGGCTGTAAAACTCCCAGCCCATGGGCCGAATTCATCATGTGCCTGCCCACATCCAGTTTAGCAAAGCAGGGAAAAAGTCCCAATACGTCACATGACGCCACCATGATGATGTGAGTTTGACACCCCTGATGTAAGGCAACATGTGTTAGTGAGGACATTCGTCTATACATATGAAGTAATGGGGCAGGATTTCAAAGGCAATGGGTTTTTGAAAGAAAAAAGATGGTATTTCATCAACATAATTCTTTTTACAGAATTACTTCCTTTTCCAATAGTTCTCCCAGGATTCAGTCTACATTCCTTGGTCTTCTAAATGTCCTATAGTTTAGATACCAGCAATATAATTTCCTTGGGAAAATGCTGCAAATCTGACAGTATGTAGATGAACCATGCTTTGTTTTTTCTTGGGAAGATAGATTTGAGTTAAGGGCTTCCATCTTGGCCCCAAAAACTCTTCTTCACTATCATTAACAAAAATTAAAAATATTAAAGAGAAGATGAAAACTAACAAACATTAAAGCAGAATAAAAAAAGAGAGGGAAAAGATAAAAGTTCAGAAATAAAAGATAAAAAGAAATAGAAGAGCTTGCAACAAATACAAATATAATTAAAAAATTATCTCTTATACTCTAGTTACAAAAAGTTCATTTTTTATTTTTCCTAATCAAAACAACAATTTCTAAGTGCGTTTTGCTATTTCACACTAAAAAAAAGTTTACAAGGGGTTTCCAGTCAGTTATAAATGTAGAGATTGTCTTTTCTCTAATCTAGGATATCAATTTAGCCATCTTTGTAAATTGCAGTATCTTCACCAGTCATACTTCTATTGTAAGAATTCTCCTTTGTTGTCAATCCCACCCTGCCAAGTCCTTGTTGGCTCCTTTATAACAAGTTCTTATGAGAAGTAATTTACATAATATACACTATCCTGGGAATCCTTCTGATTTATTTTCACTTGCAAATTCCATGCCTAAATTAAAGACCCAACTTTTTTCCTCTCAGTACTACTTGAAGGGAAAAGAAATATTATACCTGCATTTGGTCAGTTTATGAGAACGTTACTTTGATTTTGAATAGTGTTCTGAACCCAGGAAAATGCAACCTCTTGTGTAAATAAGTAAATTTGGGGAAGCATATGTATACCAGATAGGGGACTGCCTTAATGCACTTAAAGAGGTTGTTTGTATTTGCTTTCCTCACAAACTTGATTGGAATAAAGTATTAGCTTGCCAAAAAGAAGATGAAAACCCTTAAGATTATTTTGAGTGACTTATTGAAGTTATCAACCAACATTCAGGCATCAACAAGCCTTTTCAAAAATGTTCCTTTCAGGTTTTGATTGCTTTTCCAAATGGCCTCCTCCCCTGCCTTAAAGAGGCCTGTGTTTGGTGAGGAGATGGGAAATGAGATAGATAACCTTCTCAAATACACTACACATGTTTGGAGCAATGAGGAGAATTTTTTTAAAAAAAGGAAGAAAAATCATTACCTTTTCCAATTGTCTTGGCTTGATCAAACAACGATGTTTCATAATGTTTTTTTCCCTTCCTGGAGCTAGGGTGGGTGTGGTGTGCATGTGATGCATCCGGCCCGTAGGCCACCAGTTTGACACCCCTGGACTAGAATATCCCTTCCAATATTATTAATCTATGTCCTGTGTTAAGATTCAACTGACTGCTGTTTGATTTCTTCAGCATTCCATTTAAGGTCACAATGAAACCTAATGTTCTTTAGAGTATACTCTGTGACAAAGTACAAGGGATTTTGTCCTGCCATTCAGTCTTTAAAGCAACAGAGAGTTTTGATTTCAACTCTCAGTCCATTCAGCCTTCCAATCTTGTCCCTGCATCTACCCTAGAGGGACAAACCACCCTAGGTTGCCATGCCCATGATCTGTGGAAAATCATTCAAATCATCCAACCTATTTCAATCCTCCTCCTATTTTTTTTTAACCTAAGTTTCATTTAATGATACTAATTTGATTGTAGTTGTTTTGTGTTGATTTCTTGTCCATACCAATTTATCCTGTCTTGTAGTACTTGTTTACTTTCACTTTTGATGAAGAACAATTAACAGGGATTCATTCTCTGCAGGGATATTCAAAAGCATCCATTTATTATAAATTCTTCTTGAGGACGTTTTTAGAAAACAATTTTCCAAGTGAGTCTACTTTAATAGGACACATTGAGGATATTTCATTGGGTAGCCCACCCCATACCTTTTTAAAAAAAATTAGATCATTGTTTCTCAACCTCAGCAACTTTGAACTGTGTGGACATTAATTCCCCCGAGAAATTTGGGGAGCAGAAGTCCACATTTTATAAAATCGCTAATTCAAAAACTATATTGTTACATTTAAGGAATCCTTGGTTGTTTCCTTGCAGACATTTCATTACCCAAATGGGTAACATCATCAGTGCAAGCAAAATCCCATCTCTTCTAGCGCTGATGATGTTATCTAGTTGGGTAATGAAATGTCAGCCAGAAAACAACCAAGCACAGAGAGTACCAAGGACCCCACAATCCAGAGGTAGTATTCAGCAGGTTCTGACCAGTTCTGGAGAACCAGTAGTAGAAATTTTGAATAGTTCAGAGAACCGGCAAATACCACCTCTGACTGGAGATTTTACAGTATCCTTCCCTTGCTACGCCACCAAGCCACGCCCTCAGAACTGGTAGTAAAAATAAATAAATCCCACCACTGCCACAATCCAATCGGGAGCTACATAGAGTCTCCTTTATCGGTACTATACTTAACTCATGCACAGTCTCCAAAGACAAACTTAAACTGCAAGCAGGAAGTAACATCTCTGTGCATATTATCTCTCCAAAGAGTAAGTATTTGTCTTCCCAGTGTATTGAAGCCATATCTCTCCATGCCTTTGCCCAAATGTAAGGAAATTAAACATTTTGGGGAGTCTTCCTGATTTTTACCTACTAGGGATTCCATTTGATGTTACCTGTTATGTCATTATGCTTTTGATAGAATAAAGAGAAAGGTTGCAGAGTCTGGGAGACCTACAGCAGATAATGGGTCTCAAACAACAGCAGCTTTTACTCCATATCATGGCACTAATCAATGTCCCTTAAGTTGTTTTTTTACAGCTTTGGATCCTGTAGCCTGAGGATTATTTGTTGGTGTTCATGTTACTCACATTAGACCAAACTCTGTTTGGCACTGGCTTTTTGTTCTCATTTGTGTATTCTCACTTGCCACAGGTGTGGAAAGAATTCAACACTTTCTCTATCACACAGTGTTAAATTCAAGATGGCTTTATTATTGGCACCTCAACTCACACTACAGACTTCTCTGTTTTGCTATGGCTTCTATCTCTGGATATGGAGATCCAGCATTGCTTGAAAGTTGCCTAATTCAGATTTTATCCTATTTGCTGATGGGTCATATTATGCCTCCCATTATCTGTTGGTAATAGCTATTATTAGCCCTTTGCTGGATAAGATTATCTTCCTCTTAGTCTTTTTCAAGATGTGGATCTTCTCCATCAAATCCGTGAAGATGCCTGTGATAAACACTTCATTTATAAAATCTTTCATAATGCTTTTGGTGTTGTGCATGACTAAATACAATTACGGAAGACTAGGACATTTCTTACATCAGCTCAATGTCCCATTCAGTATGGGCCTTTAATTGCTAGAATTTCATATTCCATTCACCTTCCTACTGAAATTGCCATAGTACAAATTAAGGCTCATTCTTCTTTAGCAAAAGGCAATGTAGATGCAGATGGGCTTGTGAACTTAATCCAGAATGTATGTATGTACAGGTAGGTGTGAACTTACAACCATTCATTTAGTGACAAACTGAAGTTACGATGGCACTGAAAAAATGACTTATAACCATTGCAATCTCCCCATGGTTATGCAATCAAAATCCAGACACTTGGCAACTGGCATGTATTTATGATGGTTGCAACAGTGGTGAGATTCAATTTTTTTTACTACCGGTTATGTGGGCATGGTTTAGTGGGCATGGCAGGGGAAGGATACTGCAAAATCCCATTCCCTCCCCACCCCACTAACCTGCTTTCCAGCTCCGTTCTCCTGTGCAGGGCAACCAAAGAAGACCCAGACAATCAGCTGGGACTCAGGAGGCAGAGAATAGATAGGGGCAGAACCAGTCAGAGGTGGTATTTGTTGATTCTCTGAACTACTCAAAATTTCCGCTACCGGTTCTCCAGAACTGGTCAGAACCTGCTGAATACCACATCTGGGTTGCAGTGTTATGGGCTCACGTAATCCTCTTTTGCGACCTTCTGACAAGCAAAGACAATGGGGAAGCTACATTCACTTAACAACTGTGTTACCATCTTCACAGTGGCAGTGGTTCACTGTGGCAAGAAAGGTCATAAAATGGGGCAAAACTCACTTAACAATTTTCTTGCTCAGCAATGGAAATGTTGGACTCTATTGTGGTTGTAAGTCAAGGACTACATATATTTATAAGATGCCAGAATTCTGTAGCTCCTGGCAGTTTACAACTGTAAAAATGTAACATTACAAACTCTACAAAGCATAAGAATGCTTGCCTGATTTTCACTTTTCAGCTTTTAATCTATATTTCTTTACTATATCTCTTCAGATAGCCTATTTCTCTGAATTTTGCAATGCAGTTCTTTGCTCAAAAAGTGTGTACATCTGGAGGAAGGGTGTATCAAGATGCAAATATTATGGAATAATGGGCATATTGGTTGATTATGTGTCATCAAATCAGTGTTTACTGTAGTGATCACATGGATAGATTTTCTTCAAGATGATTTATTCCCAGCCTGGTCTTTCTCAATGGTGAACCCATCATTACTTTCCTGTCCTCAAGTCTATCCACCTTGCTACTGGCAGTCCTCTTCTCTTTCTTCCCCCTTTCCCCAATTTGAACTTCTAAGAGAATATAGTTATATACTTAGGTTAAATGCACTTATTAGAGAAATAAAGAACACTTTTATTTGAGATCGATGGTAAAAATATCTGCAATTTATTTATTTATTTATTTTTTAAAGGCTGATGCTGAAACTGGCTGGAATGAAGTCATAACATGTCTGGAAGTGACACACAGCAATTATAGGTGGATTTAGCCTTTCACTGTTTGTTTTGCAGTGAATTAGTCTGTCAGGCTAAGTAGGAAGCAGTCATTTAAATGCAAACCACTCTAAACTTTTAAATTAGTACCTTCACTTTGTAAATGTATCTTTTTTTGTTAGTATTGAACAATGGCCTTTCTCACCTACAACAAGCATGGCAGAACTCAGCAAAATCTGTAGGAAAAATAATATGTATCCTGGAATCTATTTTTGCGTCTCCTAAAATCCTTGGAGTACATCAGTTTGTACAGGGGAAATTCTACAAAGTAATCATGTCAAAGGTCCAAAAGTTTAAATCAGGGTTGTCCAACCTTGGCAACTTTAAGACCTGTGGACTTCAACACCCAGAGTTCCCCAGCCAGCCATGGCTGGGGAATTCTGAAAGTTGAAGTCCACAAGTCTTAAAGTTACCAAGTTGGACACCCCTGATTTAAACCCAAGTTGCTGACATTTGAAAATAACAGCAATAACAATTCTCCCCCGCCCTAAAAAAGAAATATTTACAGTAATATTCAAGTATATATTATCTTCCCTATTGTCTCTTAGAGCCCTTTGGGAAAATAATAATTTTAGAAAGTGTATCCTCTACTTATGGAAAGGCTGGATTCTCTGATCCTTGATGGATTAATTAATTAATTACAGTTCTCAAGAAATTAAGGTAGTGTTCTTCATACCAGTGAATGCCCATTTGAGTTCCAATAAAGCTAACTTAAGAGTTTTGATACCTGCAGAACCAGAAGTGGTATTCAGCTAGTTCTGACTGGTTCTGCAGAACCGGTAAACACCACCTCTGGTTGGCCCTGCCCCCATCTATTCACTGGCTCTCAAGTCCCAGCTGATCGACTGGGTCTTCTTTGATTGCCCTGCACAGGAGAATGGAGCTGGAAAGCAGGATAATGGGGTGGGGAGGCTATGGGGATTTTACAATATCCTTCCCCTGGAGTGGGGTGGAAATGGAAATTTTGCAGTATATCCTTCCCCTGGAGTGGGGTGAAAATGGGGATTTTACAGTATCCTTTCCCTGCCACGCACATCAAACCATGCTCACCAAGCCACACCATGCCCACCAAGCACCCCCCCTCCCTGCAGAACTGGTAGTAAAAAATTTTGAATACCACCATTGCTGCAGAACGTTTGCTCAGCAGAAAAGGTTTGCCAAACTTTCCTGGGTATTTCAGGAAACCCAAAGTATTTTGTTAGGAGTTTCCAGAGGCCTAAAGGACTAAGTTTTTAAATGGAAGGGAGAATTCAGAGCTCAATAGTAACATTAAAATTAGTGCAGAATCCACTTATTTCTGCAGGTAGTTCTTCCTACGTATCCTTCCCACTTTTTCAAAAAATAATATTAATGACAGATATACCCTTAACTTTGCATTTTATTTTTCATCTCCACTCAAACAGCAACTCCCACTTAAGTGGAAATTTATGCAAATAATTGTTTGTCAGAATCAATCATAATTACACATATTACAGTCTGCAGCTGTTTTTAACTGTGGTTTTTCCCAAGGTTTTTCCCTCCTACCTTCCACCTTTATGCACATAAAATCTATTCTGATGGAAATGGCTCGAAAGGTTTTTAATTCTCCTGCAGTCAACCAAAATGGTAGCTTAGCTGCCGATTGTTGTTGTAAAAGCCTTGGGAAAAACAACAACAGAAAACAGAATACTAATGCTTTAACTCATTAAAGCAGCTGAATGAAAAATGGATTTCACTTAACCAGTGGATCCTAACAATTCCACTTCTTTATGTACTAGTAAATAAGATAATTGTTACCTTGATGATATGAACCTCTGATAGATAAATTAGAATAAGATTTAAAAATAGCCTTCCATTTTTTAATCCTATTTTTTTTAATCTGCTGAGTTCTCCAAAGTTCTCCAGAGAAAGGGGAAAAAATTCTATGTCTATTTTTCAAAGACAGGATCTACATCTGAGTGAAAAGTGGCAAAGGGTGAGAATTTGTTTAAGTCACTTTTCTGGGGTTTTAATAGCAGCATTAGATGAAAGACAAGAAACCCTTGAAAATCTGCCCCTAGATAACATATTCATAATAACAATAACACAATGAGTCAGTAGGAAGAGACTGCACATTTCCTTCCTTCCTTCTCAAAATACAACATGAACAATTAGAGGTAGGACAGAGATGCTTGTAAGTTACTGTCTTCTGCACCATGATTTGGGAATGGTGTAACATACTGTAACTCATTTAGCATAGGAATACCCTGTTCTTCATCTCTAACCAATCAACAAAGCACTAGAGTTTTTTAACTATTTCCTTATCACACCCGTTCCCAATTATACATACATCTAGTTTCTATTTCAGTTGTGCAGAAAACTCTACAATTGTATTTATGACATCTGATTATATGTCACACAGAGGTCTGGGAACTATCTCAAATGCTCTTTTTGATCCAATCTTGTAGAAAAAAATAGGTTAAAAGCTGGTATTGTTCCCTTTCTGAATTAAAAGGTCCACTCTTGCCTCTCTACCATTATCCCATTTCCTGAACATGTTCAACATTGGCTAATCACCTTCTGGCCCTACTATTTATTTCCTATGGCTTTAATTCTGGACTGGACCTTTGAGCCACTTATGTCATGCCGAGTTATAAAGCAAAATCCTATATAACCCCAAGAATATGCTTGCTCCTGTTCAACATTTGAATTTGCCTGAAATGCAACTCAACATTAGCCCAGCTGTAACTTATTCTGATATGTTTGCTCAGGTGTATAATCACTGCTTGGTGCAATTCCATTTCCCCATTTACTGTGGGATTAAAGAAAATCAATACTATAACATAAAAATATTAACCGCTTATCTAATAAAACACATATTTTAAGAGCACTGTTTCTCATTACATATTTCAAAACATATGTTACTATTAAATATACATTCTAAAGACATTTCAGTACCTGCTTTGAGCCCAGAACTCTATCATCAAATTCAGAGCAGTGTGAAATTTGAAGGTTAATTGTTTAAGTTCCAGTATGCATGCAAAGTCAGAATCTGTGGATCATGTCATTCCGTGCAAAAATCCGTGTGCATTGTGCACATCTTTCTCAAAGATCCTATAGATGAAATAGGAAAAGAATAAGGATGGTTTACTGAATGCAAATAATGTTGCCCAATGGTTTCTCACTGTGAGCTGTCCCATCTTGCAACATGTTTTAGCCATAAATAAGGTTTTTCTGAATATCCACTAGGTTTTTTTTTAATCATAGTTGGTTAATTGTGCATAATGCACAATTGTCATGGTATGTAGCAACAGTATTAACATTTAGGCTTGCAGTATATTCTAAAGACATTCTACAGACAAAAAAAAGACATTTCAGTACCTATTTTTAGCCAAGAACTCTACCATCGAATTCAGAGCAGTGTGAAATTTGAAGGTTAATTGTTTAAGTTCCAATATGCATGAAAAGTCAACATCTGTGGATCATGTCAATCCATGCAAAAATCCATGTACACCTGTGTTCCTCACAAATCCTATAGATGAAATAGGAAAAGAGTAAGAATGGTTTACTGAATGCAAATAACATCGTCCAATGGTTTCTCATATCATGGTTTGCATGACATATCATGCAACATGTTTTAGCCACAAATAAGGTTTCTACCACTAGTTGGTTTTTTTTAGCATAGTTGGTTAATTGTGCATAAGGCACGGTTGTCACGGTGTGTAGCAATAGTAATAACATGTAGGCTTATATACCATCCCTAAGCTCTTTACAGCACTCTCTGTGCAGTTTACAATGTCAGCATAATCTGGGCTTGGAAAGATGGAAGGTTGAGTCAACCGTGAGCCCCTCCAGGATTGAACACCAGGCTGTGGGCAGAGCTTGCTTGCAATACTGCACTTTAACCACTGCACCACCAGACTGTGTAGTTCTTCAGTCTTCAATCACATCATACCATTTTGTGATAGTGTAAATATTGTAAGAAAATCATGCTACTTTCACCCTCTGGTTCCATCACAGAATAGAACTGGTAGACTTGAGAGCAATATTCTTGGGGCACTGTTCCCAAGGGCATTAGATACATTTATTCCTCTTTTGGGATAATGAGAGTAAACTGCTGATCTTAAAGGAAGAAATTCAACATTGAATTCTCTTGCCTCCAAACTCCCACAACTGGTTCTTTCAAAGACAGCATGCTAGAGATTGGCCCATGAAGAAAACAAGAGCTTTCTGAATCCAGTGGATCCTACACTAAACCAACAGTCCCAATTCCTCTTTTGTGATGCAAAGTAATATTTTAAACAGCTACTTTGGGGGGTTCTTTTTTCAAATTTTTTCTTTCAAAATTTTATTGAAAGCTTTACAAAGAACATAAAACCCAACACAGATTAATACAAAGTGGGAAGGAAGGAAGGAAGGAAGGAAGGAAGGAAGGAAGGAAGGAAGGAAGGAAGGAAGGAAGGAAGGGAACTTTCAATTTCCTTGGCAGCAAATATAATTACAGTTACAAAATTCTCTCTTACACTATGATTACAAAGGAAGCTAACCTTTTTCTCTGTTATCCTTTTTTAAAATCATCCAACTACAAATCATGAATGCATTTTAATGCAAAAAGTCTATAAGGAGTTTCTAGTCAATCCTAAATGTAGATATTGCTTTTCTTTGATCAAAACAATTCATTTAAACCATCTCTACAAAGTCCATCACCTTCATCAACCATTTCTCCATTGGGGATAGTAGCCAATCTTTCCATTTCTGAACATATAATGGTCTCATTGCAATTGTCACATACAAAAACAATGTTCTATACTTTAATTGCCTGGCCATTGATTCCAAAAGAACAGTTTCTAGATTCAGTTGTTTAATCTTTAAAATCTTCTGAATTACTAAATACATTGCATATAATAATATATTAAAAGTTTTAAAACCTTTTTTTTACCTGTCCACCAATGTTGATAAAATATCCATTATGGTGTTTATATTTTCAGCAAAAATTCAAAATACCTTTATATATTCTAGACAATTTCTCTAGTGGCAAATACAACAATACATCATTTTATAAAATTTTCTTTATGATTAAAGCATAATGTAACCACATATTTTCCAATTGTTCCATTTGTATATATTTTAGCTCATTTTATCATACAATCTTTCATTTGTTCTTCCATCTCACATTTCAACAAAAGTTTATACATTTTAGCAATAACATGCTCATTGTTAATACAGAATCCTGTTTCAGTCTTATAACTGAATCATTACACTATTCAAAACCACAAAACCTTTTAGCCACTTTCAATTTTTCTCATAATTATACATAAGAAAACCATTGACAAGTCTACTCTTCTATTGTTAAATCTTCTCTAGATTTTATTTAAAGACAGATACTGGTTTTTTGTTTTTTGTTTAATTTGTTTTATTCTACTGTATGCCACAAAGGACCAGCAGATTTTTTTCATCTATTGGATTATCTGAAAGTTACAGTGCTCCAAATCATGACTTATGAAGCTGTTAAACCACTGATTCATTCTAGTACATTTATCACTGAATGAATGATTGTTTTGTAATTTGGGTAGAATGATAAAACAGAATGTGGCAAGAAAGGATTAAATCTCTTGCATGACGCACATTGTTTGGCACAAAAGGATTCAAATATTTAGAAAAAAAATCAGTGATACAACTCATTGTCATGATAACAAAGTGTAAGTTCTCTAAAAGCATGATGGGCAATGTGATAACTTCAGAATTTAATTTGCCAGCATTTCACTACTGTAGGATCCAATAATTTGCTGTTTTATGGAGTTTCCTAAAACTATTTGTAATGTGAACCAAGGATTTTATACCTAGAACTAAACATTGCTGCTTGCTCTACTAAAGGGCATGTCAAATGTGGGTCAGAAAAAAAAAACAAATGCATAAGTATGGAATAGGTGGTACCTGGCTCACCAGTAGTAACTGTAAGAGGGATCTTGGAGTCCTAGTGGACAATCACGTAAATATGAGCCAGCAGTATGCTACAGCTGCTGAAAAAACCAATACAGTCCTAGTCTGAATTAATAGAGGAAGACAATCAGGTGAAGTGTTAATACCACTTCATAATGTTTTGGTAAGACCACACTTGGAATATTGCATTCAGTTTTGGTCTCCACAATATATAAAAAAGATGTTGAGACTCAAAGAAGAGCAACAAAGATGATTAGGGGATTGAAGCTTAAAATATTTGAAGAATGGTTGCAGGAATTGGGTATGTCTATTTAATGAAAAGAAAGACTAGGGGTGACATGATACCAGTCTTCTGATATCTCAGGGGTTGCCACAAGGAAGAGGGAGTCAAGCTATTCTCCAAAGCACCTGAAGGCAGGACAAGAAGCAATGGGTGGAAACTAATCAAGGAAAGAACCAACCTAGAACTAAGGAGAAATTTCCTGACAATTAGAACAATTAATCAGTGGACCTGAAAGCAGGACAAGAAGTAATAGATAACAGATAATCAGAGTTGGAAGGGACCTTGTAGGTCATCTAGTCCAAGTGGGAGACCCTACACCATTTCTGGCAAATGGCAGTCCAATCTCTTCTTGAAGGTCTCAAGTGATGGTGCTCCCACAACTTCTGAGGGCAAGCTGCTCCATTGGTTGATGGTTCTCACTGTCCGAAAGTGTCTCCTTATTTCCAGGTTAAATCTCTCCTTTTTTCAGTTTCCATCCATTATTCCTTGTCTGACCTACAGGCACTTTAGAAAATAGCTTGACCCCTTCTTCTCTGTGGCAGCCGCTCAAATATTGGTACACTGCTATCATGTCTCCCCTGGTCCTTCTCTTCACTAGACTAGCCATGCCCAGTTCCTGTAATTGTTCTTCATATGTTTTAGCCTCCAGTTCCCTCATCATCCTGGTTGCTCTTCTCTTCACTTTTTCTAGAGTCTCAGCATCTTTTTTATAATGTGGTGACCAAAACTGGATGCAGTACTCTAGAATGTGGTCTTACTAAGGCTTTATAGAGTGGTATTAGTACCTCACTTGATCTTGATTGAATCCCTCTGTTAATGCAACTTAGGATTGCATTGGCCTTTTTGGCTGCCGCTGCACACTGCTGGCTCATATTTAGCTGGTTGTCCACTAAGACTCCAAGATCCCTCTCATAGTTACTGCTATTGTAATTGTGGTAACTGTGGAAACTATTAGAAAGAGAGATCTAACTAAGAACTAAGGAGGAATTTCCGGATAGTTGGAATAATTAATCAGTGGAACGACCTGCCTCCAGAAGTTGTGGGTGCCTGACACTGAAGGTTTTTAAGAAGAGATTGGACAACCATTTATCTGTAACTGGGCGGGGGGAGGTTGGACTAGAAGACCTCCAAGGTCCCTTCCAACTCTGTTATTCTGTTAAACACCTAGTAGTGCAGAAAAAGTGTCACCTGGACAGATAAAAATGCTACCTCACTATAAGGAGCAGTTGATCTTGCACCACGATATTGTTCCTTGACGATGTACATATAGAGCTTTGAAAGTCAAATTGTTCATGCAGAAGAGAGCATAACAATAAAACTTCATCCTTCGGTTTAGGAAAAGCAGACGGGCTGCTAAGGGAGCCGGGACAGGCGAGAGACTGCTAAAATGAATCAGAAGTGTCTCCGTATTCCCTCTTCCGCAGTCTTACAATCTAAGGGAAACTAGCTGCAGGTGCTTAGGACTTTAGAAACTGCTGCAGGGACCAACGACCACGGCATTGGCTCCAGGTTTGCTCTTATGATCAACTATTCTTTTTATCTTCTCAGAAAGACCACCTCTACCTTTTGTTGAAAAGAGAGAGGGAGGAAGGGAAGGCGGGAGGAAAGGTGTTTGATTTCTAATAGGGAGGCAGGTGCCTCTGAAGGGCGGGCGGCAGCAGTCAGAGAAAGCAAATTGAGTTAAGCAGATTGGGGAACAGGGGGTGGTGCGTTTTTGTCACATTATTTAAAGAAGAAAGGAAGGAAGGAAGGAAGAAAAGAAATGAATGAAGGAATGAATCTGTTTTGTATTTAAACCTGTACAAATGCCCCACTCTCTTCCTTTCACACTTTTTTTTCTCCTTTTGCTGTCCCTTCTTTGCTTGTCCCCCAAGAGATAACCACATGTGTACAATACAAAGAAATCTAGTCATAAAAGGGATTGGCCTGCTGGCTTCCCGCAGGACCAATTAATAGTGTCCCAAATCTTGTGGGCAGACAGATAAAAAGGAGAGAGACAGACAGACAGACAGACAGACAGACAGACAGACAGACAGACAGACAGACAGACAGAGAAACAGAGGGGGAGGGAGGGACAGGATGAATACTCAACCAAAGCAAGGAGGCATTTTATCAGATTGGGCTTTCCTGCTTGCCAGCTTTCTCTTCCCACATTGCCTACACAGCTATAATGTGATTAGAGAGAGAAATCATACTTGAAAATAAATACTTTTTGTTGCTTAAGCAAACAAATGACAACTAATTTCGTGGTTTGAGAAGGGGAAATGGGGACGAAGATGCTCCATAACAGTCTTGTTGTAAAACTGCTCTTTTATTGATAGTAAGTTTTCATTACACACTTGCAGTCTTTATGCTGGAGTACATGACTGTTGATCCAGAACTGCTTTGTACTGCAAGCTTCTCCCTTACCATCACATCTCTCCACTTCAAACTTCTGTTTCTCATCCTTTGTGAATTCCCAGGTTGAGAAACAAGCTGGTGACACTTTGAAATCAAGGGTTGAAAAGTAAAACACAAAAGTCTTTTTTTTCCTCTTGAATCTCTCCCATTCTCTGTCTCTTTCTCTACTGCCTGCCCCCCTTCAATGTCCTAATAAAAGAACAGATGAGACAATGCTGGGCCACATTAAGAGCTCTCAGTAGATCAAATAATTGGGACATTGTTCTTTTATTCCTCACTCCACTACTGTATATCTATCTATCTATCTATCTATCTATCTATCATCTATCTATCTATCTATCTATCATCTACCTACCTACATCTGTCTATCTATCATCTATCTCATCTATCTGCCTGCCTGCCTGCCTGCCTGCCTGCCTGCCTGCCTGCCTATCTGTCTATCTATCTATCTATCTATCTATCTATCTATCTATCTATCTACCTATCATCTACCTACCTACATCTATCTATCTATCATCTATCTCATCTATCTGCCTGCCTGCCTGCCTGCTGCCTGTCTGTCTATCTATCTATCTATCTATCTATCTATCTATCTATCTATCTATCTCTATCTATCTATCTACCTACCTACCTACCTACCTATCTCATCTGCCTGCCTAGCTGCCTGCCTGCCTGCCTGCCTGCCTGCCTATCGATATCTATCTATCTATCATCTATCGATCTATCTATCTATCTATCTATATTCGATCATCAGTCTGCTCTATCTATCTATCTGATCTATCTATCTATCATCTATCATCATCGTCTGTCTGTCTGTCTGTCTGTCTGTCTGTCTGTCTGTCTGTCTATCTATCTTCTATCTATCTATCTATCTATCTATCTATCATCTATCTATCATCGTCTGTCTGCCTGTCTGTCTGTCTGTCTGTCTCCATCTATCTATCTATCTATCTATCTATCTATCTATCTATCTATCTATCTATCTTCTATTTATCTATGTCTGTCTCTCTGCCTGTCCATGCGCACCTAGACACAGAATCCAAATCTGCCTTTACATTTTCTTCCTTTCTTATTTTATTAATTAGAGATAGAAAGAGTTTTATCTTTTTTTTTAAAAAAAGAAAAAATCCAGAGAGTTTGATAAAAAGAATAATTAACAGTCTTATCCTCACTTTCCTTCTCATTGGATCAAAATCCTCCTTGCTCCCCCCTCTCCCGTTTTGGTTGTCGTATTTTGTTTTTCTAATTAAATGAAGCCAGATGCACAGCAAACGTGAGTTGTGCGTGAAATATGCCCAGCTGTTGCGTCAAAAGATTTGAGGTACAACTCTCCAGGCACACTGCCTCTCACCTGTTTAGGGTCAGGAGGGCAAATTAGCAAGTGTGCCAGCTGCCAAGATCTGCTTGGGTTGTTTCGACCTGCGTCAACAACACCGGAGATGACAGAGAGCAAAGATTGACCATTGAGTGATGGATCCTTGGAACAGGAGGAACAAATTGCATATACAAAGGAGTCGGTTAAAAAATATAAAATAAACTGGCATTTCTTTTTGTTTTAAATGGAGATAATTAGTCCATCAAGCTATCAGAAATTGTGCTACTTGAAAAGCAAGTGGGGTTTTCATTTCTTTGTTTTTATTTAAGAAAAAGTGGTGAAGTAGATGAACCATTGATCTACACCAAGAACTGACCTTTTATTTTGTTGAAAAAAAAAGTTTTATTTGTAACTTTCCTTTAACATCCATACATACTTTGTGGACCATGCATTGACTGGGTCCATATACTTTTTACACAATGCTAACAATAATAATACAATTAAATATACATAATCCTTGTCTTCCAACTTCTAACCTTGACATACACATTATAATTATAATAATTTTTTTTATATATCCATGTGTTTGATACTATTTTCCCAATTTGTGTTTATAAAAATTATTCAGTATTCCACTATAATTCCAAACTGACCTTTTCTAACCACTCCCTGTCCCTTTTACCTCTATTGGTGCATCCACAACTTAATATCTGCTTCAAATTTGCTCTTTTGGTAGAAAATAAAAGTTGATACTTGGATGCTAGATCAGTGTTTCTCAACCTTGACAACTTAAAAGATGTGTGGACTTCAACACCCAGATTTCCACAACATGCATACTGGCTAGAAAATTCTGGGAGTTGAAGACCACACATCTTCAAGCTACTAAGGATGAGGAAACAGATCTACAGCTCCTATATGATTTATATTGACCATCAGGATGCAGAATGAGACTAGTTTCCTCCCATTTGGGAGCCATGAGATACATGTTGCACAGTGATGGGATTCAAATAATTTAACAACCAGTTCTCTGCCCTAATGATTTCTTCCAACAACCAGTTCACCAAACTACGCAGAAAGTTCTCCTGTAGTGGTGCGAACTGGCTGAATCCCACCATTGATGTTGCAGTCAGAGATCTTTTCTATAGAGTTTAAGCTCTCCATGTGGAATTGAATCATAGGTACCAATAAAGGTGAAGTTTTGTAGCTCAGGATTGAAGTGAAGGGTCTTTGGTGCTCTCTGAGCTTTGTTGTTTTCTTGATAATGGAATTCTGGGAGTTGAAGTCCACACATCTTTAAGGTTGAGAAACACTGGTCTAGCACAGGGATCTCCAATCTTGGCAACTTTATGACTTGCAGATTTCAACTCCCAGAATTCTTCAGTCAGCCATGCTGGCTGAGGAATTCTGGGAGTTGTTGTCCACAAGTCATAAAGTTGCCAAGGTTGGAGACCCCTGATCTAGCATGTAAGTATCAGCTCTTATTTTCATTACCCAGGGCTGATGATGTTATCTGGCTTGAGTAATGAAATGTCTGCAAAGCAAACAACCAAACTCAGAGAAACCAAGGACCCCTTGAATCATAGGTCCTTGAATTTTAGATAACTTTATGCAGGGCATAAAGCCTTGATGCCCAGCATTTCTGTAGAAAGAAATATATAGAGCAATCCCAGAGCTGAATAAGCTTCTTGGTTGAGAAGCTAAACGTCTTCAAAGAAAAACCAAAAAGTCCAGTGGCCTCTTGAAAAAGCAGCTTTGGAACAACCATCACCTGGATGACTGAGAACCTCCCATGGATATATAGAGCAATGTTATTTAAATGACATTTAGATTTCTCTTGACCCCACCCCCTCCCATCTACCATGTGTCTCCTGGCATAGCACTTGAAGGCTAAGGAGAGTTTTTGAGTTTTAAAAAAGTCACAGTTTGTTCACACAAATAATTTATGGAAGGTAACACTAGCAATCTAATTCAGATTGATCGACTAGTTCAAAGATGAATAGAAGTTTCTTGATTGGGGTTACAGAACTACAAAATAGTGTGGGTTAATTCGAAACATCTGGTTGGACCCCTATGGAAGACAGGTTATGGTCTAGTTAATTCCTGATCAAGTAAACATTTTTTTTCAAATTATTATGTAGGCTAGGAATGACAATTACAACCCAAACCAGTTTTGCAACTGTGGTGCCAGTTTTGGTCAACACACTATAAAAAGATGTTGAGACTCTAGAAAAAGTGCAGTGAAGAGTAACCAGGATGATTACGGGACTGGAGACTAAAATATATAAAGAATGGTGACAGGAATTGGATATGGCTAGTCTAGTGAAGAGAAGGACCAGGGGAGACATGATAGCAATATTTCAATATTTGAGGGACTACCACAGAGAGGAGGTGGTCAATTTTCCAATGCACCTGAAGGCCAGACAAGGAATAATGGTTGGAAACTGATCAAGGAGAGAGACATTCAACCTACAAATAAGGAGAAATTTTCTGACAGAATAATCAACCCATGGAACAGAACTTGTATTCAGAAGTTGTGGGAGTTTCATCACTGGAAGCTTTCAAGAAGAGATTGGACTGCCATTTGCCATTTGTCAGAAATGCTTGGCCGGGTGGGGGTTGGACTAGATGACTTACAAGGTCCCTTCCAACTCTGTTAATCTGTAATCTTCTAGCAGAGTTATACAACCATGAAGTTCAAGGGAAGGGCTGAGATGTGTTTACCACTGCTGCTCTCAAACATTTGTCACTTGAGACAATTTTATAATGGTACAGTCTGCCTTGTAAATAAAGAAGGGGGAAGAAGATACGGTGGATGCTCTAAGCATTTTTTGAATGGGGCACAAGGAATACAAAAATACGATTTCTGATCATATGTGCAGTGCACAGATTCCTTCCCATCTCTTCACCTCTGAGATATTTCATTGGCGTTTCAACATGGTAGTAGAGTGCTATTCCTTTTTCTTCATTAAGTATTTTCTTGCTCACGACCATTCACGCGCACCCTTTGTTTCAATGAAGAAAGTCATGCCTTCCATCAATGCCCC